>JAVGWX010000012.1:82464254-82476754 GCA_036924085.1 Ariolimax columbianus
CTACAGACAGAAACTGTAACTACAGACAGCAACTGTAACTACAGTCATTTAAAGAAACATTGAAGCATTATGACATTACACATTTAAGAGAATTATACCAGATTTCTATTAAATGTAAATTGTCTACCCCAGCCCGCTAAGCAGAGACACGCACCAGGCTACCCTCGCTCAAGAGCTGGGACGTGCACAAGGGCTAATGCCCTTGTAGATGCACAGGTCGACTTCGACTAATGTTGTTTTTTGGGTTTGTTTTTGCGTTAGTCTTAATTTTCTATTCCCCAGGGTGGTGTGCGTTGCGCTATGGTTTTTATTATTGCGCTTGTCAGCCCAGTGCAGTCCAGTGCATCCAGTGCATGCATTTTATGTAAGGGTCTGCTTCCTCCTGAATTTTCTAAGGGTTTGCTTCCCAGGTAACGGCCGGTGCTGGGATGGGAATCGAACCCAGCACCTTTGGATTGTCAGCCGTGTCACTTAATCACTAGGCCACTCAGTCCCCATAAGACTAATATAAATTGACAGACTCATTTACAGTTCAAACTGGGATCAGACATGGATACTTACTATCTACAACACTCGTTGTCATGTTCAAGGACTGGATGTTGTGGTATAGAAGAGAAGACAGACAACGGGAATTGAATGAACATTTAATAAACAACTGGAATACCTCGAAATAAATGTATGCTATCATATTCTTCTTTTTCTTCTTCTGCGTACACAGTCAGACAGTAACCATTATTTTTTCGAAAAAAGCGGCGGTCATCCCGAGACTCTCGCCACTACCATAAAGCTTGTCTTGCAGTTCCACTGGCAATGGCCACATCTGCTCTCTCTGATCCCCGTATGTCGGGCAGTTCTGCAGCAGATGTTCATTGGTCATTTTACCAGTACCGCACGGGCATTCGTCGGTACACCCTATCTTCAATTTGTTGAATAGGTGGTACCTCAGTCTGTTGTGGCCAGTGCGAAGTCTGAAGACAACGACCTGCTCTCTTCGGTTCAACTGGTAATAGGCATCGTTTTTGGTGTAACCAGTATGTTCGGTTTCCCATTTGGTCATGTACCTGGCTTTGATAAGCCGTTTTGTCTCTTCGTACGTCATACTGGTATCTGTTTGTGGTAGCCTTGCACCTTCTTTTGCCAGTCTGTCTGCCTCCTCGTTGCCTTGGATGTTGCAGTGTGACCGAACCCACTGTACCACTACCCTTTTTGGTGCGGACAGCTGGCACAGTTTGCAGAGTGCTGCTCTTAAGTCATTAAGCTCAGTGTTTTTCTGGCTTTTTAGCGCTGTGACTACGGCGAGAGGTATGCTATCATATAAATAGCAGGACATACACGGAAAGATATACATACTAACATATGAAGTAGAAGATGTAGGATTGCAGATCTGTTTGAGCAAAATCGAGGAATTGCGAATAAACAACAAATAAAAGACAACGTCAAGATCAACGGACAGATAATTGAAGAAAGTGAAGAAGAGTTGTAAGAACGTGTGGAGGTAGGCAACACCATAAGTATATGGTTAGTTATTAACATTATTAAAATAAAAGTTATGTTATTTTCCAAAACAAATGTGCAGCCAAAAACTAATATCCGGGGGAAAGGCCGTGTTACTAGACCCGATAGCCAGCTGCTTGTATCTGGGACAGATAATTACAGGCGATGGTAGATGTGAAAGGGAATTGAAGAAGCGAATAAGAATGGCCGAAAGCGTATTTTATACCATTAGAAATATATTGGGTACTTGTTCGTTAATTCACCAGTTGTGTCTGATCAATGGCGTGCATACAGTATCATTCAGAATGTGCCTGGTTTAAGTCACGAGACAGTGAAACATTCTGCACATTTTGACGACCCTATCACAGGAGCAAACACACAACGGATAGAGAGGTTGTGGAAAACTGCCAAAGAGCGCAACAAACGTCAAAACGGAACACACAGACGCATGATAGATTCCTACATGTGTGAGTTTCTATGGCGACATCGGAATAAAGTCTGTCTGTTAGACCCGTTCGACAATATTCTGCAGAACCTCACATAATTTTGGCCTCCTCTTCAAATTATGGAGCTACAAACGAACAACATGTGTATGTCCTGATATGTGCATAGCTTCATCGATCCTTGGTAATCTGTTCCCCTCACGGCCATCTTCAGGTCCCAAAAAACCTACAAACCAGCATCAAGGTCCTTTTTATGGCACATAACAGTATATTAAACATGAGACTCAACAGGTGGTATGTATGTATATATTGAATATTATTATAAAGTAAAGTAACCCATAGCATTACTGCCGTAGGGGCGTGATGTGTTTGCGATCTCACATTTCAAAGGCTCGGCTATATGAGAGCGATGGCCATCTCCTCTCCCTCACCGCTTTTACTTCCCTGTCTGAACCGGTGTCCATTTAAGGCTGGGTCGACCCGGGAACCGTTGCGGTCTCAAAAAACATTACCGCCTCAACTGGAGAATGAACCCAGGACCACTCCGATGCGAAGCCAGGGCGCTAACCACTGCGCTACGCGGCTCCCTTATTATATTATTGTAGGTGCAGAAAAATGAACTATGAACAAACATTTGGAAAACAAAATGGAGGCCCCCGAAAGGTGAATCTACAGAAGAATATGTCGTATTTCGTGGAAAGAGAAACAAACATAGCGACTTCCAGGTATCGGTAGATAACTTTTGACAGACATTAAAATTATTCAAGTCAGATATTTTGGTTCACCCGAGTGGTCTGTCGGTGTCTTTGTGTATGCCAAGAACAGGGGTAGCACCACTGCCTCACAGAGAGCATGTCGTTAAAGGTGACGAACTGTGCGACATGGCGTGACACCGGCCATGGTTAGTTTAGGTTTGTTGGTTAGAGCAGTATAGATGGCACATAACAGGCTGCGGGTCTACTTTTCTCTGGTGTTTGAGTCTTTTAAGATTAACTCGCACATCGGTTGCCCACCCTCTGTAGGCGATTGTCCCATCTCAGTGGGGTATTAACCTGCTCGAGCCTAGCCTGCTAAGCAGGAAATCCTTCTCCCGGTTACATCCAGCTCATACCAGAGGCATCTGCCCCTGTAGAAGTACAGGTCGACTAGGCTACATCAGTTCACACCAGAGCTGGGACCTGCACAGTAGCATCTGCCCCAGTAGAAGTACAGGTCGACTAGGCTACATCCAGTTCACACCAGAGCTATAGATAAATAAACTCAAGCTTCATTCCCCCATTGAAACTTTAAACTCCCTGTCCCCCACCCCAACCGCCCACCATCAAAACCTGGAAAAGACGCAGGGGATGCCCCACAGGTTTCAAATTGGTGAGTCCAATTTGATGTCTGACGAAACAGTGGTTCTCGTTAATGAATTGTGGAGCCCATGTTTGAATGATGTGCGTCTTGAGTGAAAGGCTTGCTCTGGCTGCTTCGAGTGAAAGTGCATTATGCATTACCCATTTGCATTGACCTTGACACCATACAACACATGTATGTCACAGCGTTACTTTTTGTACAATTGGTATTGTTGTTGGTGCTTTTGTCCTCGACCAGTCGGGAATCACCCCACTACCTCCTACCCCTCTCTCTCTTTATAAAAGAGTAAGACATAAGTGTTGCAATTAAGAGAGGGGAATATTTATGTTTCAGCTTTGCCTGTTAGTCTAGTGGTATATGAAAGAGCATTGACTGGAGATTTATGTTTCAGCTTTGCCTGTTAGTCTAGTGGTACATGAAGGAGTATTGGTTGGAGATTTATGTTTCAGCTTTGCCTGTTAGTCTAGTGGTACATGAAGGAGCATTGGTTGGAGATTCATGTTTCAGCTTTGCCTGTTAGTCTAGTGGTACATGAAGGAGCATTGGCTGGAGATTTATGTTTCAGCTTTGCCTGTTAGTCTAGTGGTACATGAAGGAGCATTGGTTGGAGATTCATGTTTCAGCTTTGCCTGTTAGTCTAGTGGTACATGAAGGAGCATTGGCTGGAGATTTATGTTTCAGCTTTGCCTGTTAGTCTAGTGGTACATGAAGGAGCATTGGCTGGAGATTTATGTTTCAGCTTTGCCTGTTAGTCTAGTGGTACATGAAGGAGTATTGGCTGTGTCGGGGAGCATGCAGTGGTGAGACAGGGATGTCTGCTGTCTTCCTTGCTGTTCTTGTTGGCCATAGACTGAAGACACCCAGCGAGGGAATAAGAACTGGTACATCAATTGGAAGACCTAGACTGTGCAGATGATTGATAATTTTCTCACACTGTCGCAGCCAAATGCAAGACAAACTTGATACGGTAAAAAAACAATCAGCCAAATTGGAAATGAATATCAACATGAAGAAAAAAAGCTCCTCATCAGTATTAACAACAACAAAAAAACCAATCAGGGGAGAGCAATTGGAAGGAGTGGTTACGTTTGCCTGTCTGGGCAGCGTAATAGACACATCAGGACATGGCACATATGCAGATGTAAGGACCAGAATTGAAAAGCCAAGAGAAACATTCCTGACGATAAACAGCATATAAAGATACAGAGAAATGACAATTCACACCAAAATTAAAGTATTCGACACCAGAGTCAAGTTGGTTCTGCTGTTTGGAGTTGATACACAGAGAACCACAAAACCCGTATAGCAAAAACGCCAGTCTTTTGATGGTCCGTACAACATAGCCAGACTGGCTCTTGTATAGAATCTTCAAGGGACAGGAGAGAGAGAGAGGGAGAGAGAGAGAGAGAGAGGAAGAGAGAGATAAAGAGATAGAGAGAGAGACAGAGCGAGAGAGATAACGAGAGAGGTAGATCCAAAAATATATGCAGAAGAGAATGTCAGAAGAAACTAATATTGAAAGATGACATCTGCAGAGAGGCAGAAAGAGCAGCTCCGGACCGTGTATGCTGGCCGGGTGTTGTCAATGGCCCAGTACCCAACAGAATCATTTGAATCAGGCAGTCTTGGAAAGGTTAGCCAGATAAGTAAACGATAACATTGAAAGGCCAGATAAGCTGATATAGGTCAAGCGGGCTAGAGTCAGCTGGGGATACATATACGTTAAACACATTAAGACGAAGACCATGGGAGCAAGCGCAAATGGAGGGAATGAGGAAAGGTTAGAGTATATACATTCTAAGTAAAGGTATGGAATACGTCAATGCCGTTTGACTGAAGGAAATCCACAAGGGAGTAAAACAGTTGCCGTTGCTTGAGCCTTTAGTAACGACTTTGCTCTGGTGTCGATGTCCTTTGAAGTGGTGTGCGACAGAGGCACTACAGGTCTTGGAGATAGCATTAAAGTCTTCCATGAAACAAGCACGGATTTTCAAACCAGTCGACCCGATGGAAGTCATACCGCAACATTGAAAACATATAGAATATATTAGGTTGCAAAGCATCCAGTTGAATACCTCTTTGATATCAAACATTGCGAAAGTCTTCGTCGTCCCGGGATAAAACGACGGGGGATGGAAAGATAGTCTGGAAAAGGGGCGTGAGTCCTGACATGATTTGGTGAGTGAGAAAGTGTACATGAGATGAGGTATTAGAATGTTAATTGTACTTGGTCCGAGATGTGTTTGAAGCTGGTTGAACCCTTTCGTTCCTTGCTACCTTTTTCCATAATAGAAGGACATGTACCAATAACAGCTGGGTAAACTGAAGAGTGTCATTAAGGGTACTTTAACCAGAAATAGTTGAGCTCAAGGTTAACCAGAATAATTATGTCTTCATATATTACATATGGCTCGATGCTACGCAATGGGAAATCATGTTAGAGTCTCTACTGGCGTAAGAGGTCAGGATGTTGCTGAGAAGACAGGGGCATATAGGTCAACCTCCAGTATGAGAATGGAGATGGAGGCAATGTCCTGAGCTCTGTGATGACTATTTGAGATCCCCTTAACAGGGACAATCAGTGTAGCAATATCAAAGAAGTACAGGCTCAGGTGTGAGTGGATAGATGTAGCGATATCAAACCTCCAAGAGTTGGTGTGGATCTACAATCCTGGTAATGCTGGGGTTCTGAGTAAATACAAAGCTAACAACGTGACTACGGAATCAATCGATTGCGGACAATTCCAATATGGATAGTGGTGCCACTTTGAAGTCTTCCAATGACGGCATATCAGAGCAACGGACAAAAAGGGATTCATGCCAGAGAATCTGGAAGAGTTAGGGGACGGAGACTTCTGGAATGCTGGTTTCATAAAAGAAATCAATGAAGTCTAGGGGACAAATTCATTTCGATGATATAGATTCAATCTGAGAGAGAGAGAGAGAGAGAGAGAAAGAGAGGGAGAGAGAGAGAGAGACAGACAGACAGACATACAGACATACAGACTGAGATGAGAATTCGGTGACTGACAACGGAATAACAGATGGACGGAAGACTTAACTGAAATCATGTCAAGTAGACAGAATCCAGAAACAGAATGAAGCAGAGACTTAATATCAATCAGAATTCGTATCTCTGCAGAAGCAAATAGAGAGCTGATTTATCCAAAATCAGATTGAAGCAGAGTCCAAGAATAAGTAGGAAAGCTGAGTCCAAGAATAAGTAGGAAAGCTGAGTCCAAGAATAAGTAGGAAAGCTGAGTCCTAGAATAAGTAGGAAAGCTGAGTCCTAGATTAGATCTAGAAGAGAAGTTCAAGAACCGATCTGAGAGGAGTTCAAGAGAAAACCCGTGAATCGAGACGCAATGCCGAACAACTGGTGTTCTATAAGATATTGAACAGCCCGAGAACTTAGAACTGACTATAGATAGATTTTGTATTATCAAGTTTAGTATAATAGACGTGTCCTGACTAATTTAACGGACGACAGAAAGCTGGGTTAAATTAGTACGAATTGTGTGAATTGTCAGAATTGCACGAAAACCCAGAAGATTAGATTAAAGATTCCATCTTTACACACAGAAAGGGCAACATGACGGCCAGGAAGTTAAAACCTGCTAGTCTACTCAGGAACATCCTACTGAAAATAGGCCATGACTCAGCTGTGTGGGGAATTAAACTAGAATAACCTGGGATATGGAATAAAAAACAATTACTTATCTCCCATCAAGGAGTTCACCAAGCTGGAATACTCTCAGCCCAGCTGTTCCTCATAAACAACTATAATATAATCACATAAATCCCTAAAAGCGTACACAGTGCACTATATGCTTCCCGCTTTGGACATCCGAAGAGTCTACACCTGTTACTTGAAACCAAATGCAAGACCCTAAATAAAATAGAGACATTGTCATTGAAATGGCAAATCGCTATAAACAAAACCAAAACCAGGTACAAAATCTTCTCCTTATCTCAAAAACCCCAAGAAGTAAATAGCAAGACTCTCCCCGTTGACTTGTCCAACTTATCTCGGAATAACAATGGACCCAAGACTGACATGGAAATACCAGATTAAAAGAAGCCACCAACAAAGCTAAGAACATAATGGCCATAGTGAGACAGATATCGGGCTCAACGTGGGGAGCTGACGCGGGCACCCTACAGAAACTGTACACAAGTTATGTGAGACCAGTGCTATACTACGGGATAGCAGCATGGTACACAGCAGATCAAAAATAACTATAACAAAATTAGCGCAACCAAAAACCAAGATGTACGTATCATCAATGTAGGTAAGAGAACAACACCAATAAATGCAAAAGAGAAGATCACACGAATCAAAAGTATGGAGACGCGCAGAGACCAAAAAACACTCCAGCAGGGGGAGAAGTTTAAACGAATTACTGATCACCCAATATATGACAGGATAAATCGCATGGGAAGAGAGAGATTAAAGAGAAACCACTTCATATAAAAAACAAAAGAACTTGGAAGAGTAGACCAAATCATAAGCCAGGCAGTGGTTAAAGATCTGTAAAAAGCATCCCAAATTCCACCATGGAAAAAACCCAAATCCACTGAGATAGTAGAAACCATAGAGGGAATAGGGAAGAAAGAACTCAGAAATATTTAGAAATGAAACTTATCACGGAAAAATATCTTAGGAGAGTGTACCCGTCATAAACATGGATACATGTATTTATAAATGGCTTATCTAACAAAGCCACATCCAATGGAGGTGGATGGGTCTATTACAGACAAAGGAATGGGGAATAAAAAGCTGAAGCATTAACAACGGGAACATACTCAAGTAACTTCCGTGCAGAAGCAGGGACACTGAAGGCCGCAGCTGAGCTTGTAATCAAAGACAGAGATATCCACCAAGAAAACATAATATTCCTGACAGATGCGTTGTCGGTATTAGCAGTGCTTAAATAAAATAAACATGACGATTTTTAGCAATGTATGTTCTCCCTGACAGAGCTCTCATCAGAACACTCAAAGTTGGTCATACAGTGGACCTCACCTCCCTGCAATAATTAAGACAATGAAGATGCAGACACACTAGGAAAGTGTGGAGGAGTATCCTCACAAACAGACATGAGCAATCAAGTATAATGAGGCCAAGAAAATAATTTAGTCACCTTTAGGGGAAAATTGGCAGAACAATACCTCGGATTTCTAAAATAGACAGCTAAATTTAACTAAAGACGAGCAAGTTTTCTTCTGCTGACTCAGAACTGAGCATAACAGACTCAAGGATAAGCTTTACAACAAAACGATGATTGGGCCAGATGTCAAGTGTCCATGTGGGGAGCATACCATGACCGTGGAACATATCCCACAAAGCTGCATGCTCACGCAGGAAGAGAAAAAACATTACTGGTCTCGCGAGACATGTTTGAGACAAAGGCTAGTTGGAGATAGAACAGCCTTACAAACAACGGTATTCTGTGTAAGAGAAACCGATATCTTTATCTGAGGATGGACGAAGAAGAAGAAGACAATACAAATAGCTCGTGTCCCTAACCAAACTAGAGCAGCTCCTACATTGTGTGATTATCTATACATACTTTGTCCTTTATTGGTCCTCACCCGGCACTCAACTCTCACGTGTGGCTCCACGTAGCTACCAGCATGCGACAGTAGCCACACTTCGGACAACGGTCTCGACATGACCGGCTAAACCAACTGGGTCTAATAAACCCACAGTGATATAGGGTTTGTCTACCTAAGCATGTGATGACATGATTCGGCGAACTGTGCGGACGAACCACTGACTGGTCAACGGGTAGAAAGTCGACTACCAGCAACTCGCTGTAGAGCGTTTGGAGCAAGGCTAGACACAGGAGATCCCATGAAAGTATACTGCATTCGGATTACTGCTCCATTTTGTCTCGTTCATATCTTGCCACTAGATCAAAATGAATCAGGACAAGAGAGTGAAGCTGACCGTACGCAACGTACCCTCACTTAAATCTAAATTCACGCGTAAGTCATATTGCCGCCTAACTGAAGAACTGTGACATTGACCCTGCTAATTGAGAGAACATTGCTGTTGATCGCTGTGCCTGGCGTAGTCAAATCTCTTCTGGCACATATGGAGCAGACACGAATAATGGAAGATGAACGAAGACGAGCGACACAAAAGCCAAGAGACGAGTTGCCTCCGTCTGACGGTCAGACAGCGTTTTTCTGCCTCAATGTTAAAGACGCTTTAGGGCTCGAATTGGGTTGATCAGCCACTTACGAGCCTATTCCAGGATTGACAGATGCCAATGTGGTCCTCTTCGGAAACGATGGACAAACAACAATGCACACTCAGCTAAATGTCCTTGGTTGAAGTTTGAATTGTTATTTTATAAAACGTGTTACGATATTGTTATATGAAATGATTCATAAACATTCAAATTGTAGTAATTCACAGTGGTCGTTTATTATTTCAGAACGGCAGTGAAGTGATGTGAAGTAGAGTAAAGGAAACCTGCAATACTGGGGACATCACTTTAATGATGTGGTCCCAGTCGCCAGGATAGAACTAACCACCAACAAGCTAAAGTTGTGACTTCCGATCTTAAGCTAAAGTGCTTCTCAGCCATTGTTTTATGCCTCGTGGGAGTTTCGCCTACTGTGCAACGACGTAAGCATTACAAACACTTCAAGTGCTTGGTGAGAAACAACACAATTGAATGAACAAAGTGGATGAATGCAATACAAATATTCAAAACAAGCAACTGAGAAAAAAAAAACAAATAAAAGAAAAAAGACAAAAGAAACAAGTATTATTTTGCTTATTTCCGTTTCTGAGGTCCACAGTGAGAATGTGTCATGCTAAGGAATAAAGGCGTTTTACCCAGACAGTCGGTACTCAGGGTAAATATTAAGTGTTTGATTACGCTGTAAAAAAACAACACACACACATGCTTTACAGAGGTATGGAGTTCATGTACCTTTGGTGAGACAATTTTAATTTGAAGTTTATTAGCGGGTAAAATGAAAAATGTATGCCAAGTTGATTAGCAGGTGGGAGAACACATTGAATATTAAGTCGATTAGCGTGCGAGGGGACAATTTTTGATTTTAAGTGGATTAGCACGTGGGAGGATAATTTTGATTTTAAGTGGATTAGCACGTGGGAGAACAATTTTAATTTTAAATGGATTAGCACGTGGGCGGACAATTTTAATTTTAAATGGATTAGCACGTGGGCGGACAATTTTGATTTTAAATGGATTAGCAAGTGGGCGGACAATTTTGATTTTAAATGGATTAGCACGTGGGCGGACAATTTTGATTTTAAGTGGATTAGCACGTGGGCGGACAATTTTGATTTTAAGTGGATTAGCACGTGGGCGGACAATTTTGATTTTA
The DNA here is from genome assembly GCA_036924085.1 of Ariolimax columbianus. Classification (NCBI taxonomy): domain Eukaryota; kingdom Metazoa; phylum Mollusca; class Gastropoda; order Stylommatophora; family Arionidae; genus Ariolimax; species Ariolimax columbianus. Next base: position 82,474,922 of record JAVGWX010000012.1, read on the forward strand.
AGTTTAATAGCACGTGGGCGGACTATTTTAATTTTAAGTGGATTAGCACGTGGGTGGACAATTTTGATTTTTAGTCGATTAGCAAGTGGGCGGACAATTTTAATTTTAAGCTGATTAGCACGTGGGCGGACAATTTTTGTTTTCAGCTGATTAGCACTTGGGCGGACACTTTTGATTTTAAGCTGATTAGAACGTGGGCGGACAATTTTGATTTTCAGCTGATTAGCATGTCGGCGGACATATTTTCATTGAAGGCCGATTAGCACGTGAGCGGACATATTTTCATTGAAGGCCGATTAGCACGTGGGCGGACATATTTTCATTGAAGGCCGATTAGCACGTGGGCGGACATATTTTAATTGAAGGCTGATTAGCACGTGGGAGGGCATATTTTCATTGAAGGGCGATTAGCACGTGGGCGGACATATTTTCATTGAAGGCCGATTAGCACGTGGGCGGACATATTTTCATTGAAGGCCGATTAGCACGTGAGCGGACATATTTTCATTGAAGGCCAATTAGCACGTGGGCGGTCGTATTTTCATTGAAGGCCGATTAGCATGTGGGGGGGGGGGGGGGGCAATTTTTATTTAAAGCCGGTTAGCCCGTGGGCAGATTATTGTAATGTTAAGTCGATTAGTGCATGGACGGATAATTTTCATTTTACGTCGATTAGGACGTGGTCGGACACTTTTATTCAATTAGGGCGTAGGAGACAGTTTGGACTTCAATCGAGGAGCTGGTGGCTGGATAATTTTGATTTTAAGTAATGGAGCGGGTGGTCGGACAGTTTGAATGCTAACTACTTTACAGAGTAGACACGATTTCAAAACCCCTGTAAGGTACCGCACTTGTCTACATTGAATGAAAAAAAAACCTCACCTGAGCAAGGGATGGCGATTGCATGGTCACGTGGCCTTTATTTCTCAGTCATAACATGCTACAAGCAGATTCTGCTAATGACCACAAATGCCATATTGGTAGTTTTGGTAATAGTTCTGATGATTTATGATTACACTGAGTGCGCCAAATTAAACTTTCTATCAAGCTAAGTGCACTCAACTCAAAAGTTTATAAAGCTAAGTGCGCTCAACTCAAAAGTTTATAGAGCTAAGTCAACCCAACTGAGCATTGAACGTAACTAAATACGCCAAATTGAGCGCTGTACATAGCAAAGTGCGCCCAATTCAGTGCTGTACAGAGCTAAGTGCGCCCAACTTAAAGTTTTACAGAGCTGTGCGCCCAACACAGCATTGTACATATATGAGCGTGCTCAACTCCACATTACTAAGCGAGAAATGAGTTTTCTTTCCACTTGTGCCATTAAACGTCGTGCAGAGCTAAAGTCGTCTATCCTGCGCCAAGTGCTTTGCGTCGGTCAATGTGAGGCCTTGTCGCTGCGCAATGACTCTAATGTCATCTATCCACCTACCTCGCGGCCGCCCTCTTGCCCTGTAGCCAGATCTACCAGCATTGTAAGCCATCAGTGGAAGATGATGAGGGTGCATCCTCATGAGATGACCAAATCAACTTATTATCTGCCTGGAAATGTATTCGACACAAGACGTAGTGCGGACCATACTTCTGTCTTTTCTGGTAACACCGATGGTCTTCCTCAAACACTTCAATTTCATAAGTCGAAATTCTGCTCTCGCACGCCTTTGACAGGGACCATGTTTGGCACTGGTAGCACAGAATCGGCATAAATATACTGTTTATCGGCTGTTGCTTTGTTGCCAAACTAATGCTCGGGTGTCTAAGCAATGGGGACAGCTTGTAAGATACAGAACATGCTTTCTAACACGTTGTCTCAATTTCGTCGATCCTACCGTC
>JAVGWX010000012.1:82481754-82889254 GCA_036924085.1 Ariolimax columbianus
CATCATCATCACCACCATCATCACCACCACCACCACCATCATCACCACTACCACCATCATCACCATCATCATAACCATCACCATCATCACCCTCATCACCATCACCACCATCATCATAACCACCATCATCATCACCACCATCACCATCATCATCACCACCATCATCACCACCACCATCACCATCATCATCACCACCATCATCACCACCAGCCTCACCATCATCATCACCACCATCATCATCACCACCATCACCACCATCATCATAACCACCATCATCATCACCACCATCACCATCATCATCACCACCATCATCACCACCACCACCACCATCATCACCACTACCACCATCATCACCATCATCATAACCATCACCATCATCACCCTCATCACCATCACCATCATCACCACCATCATCACCATCCTCATCACCACCATCACCATCCTCACCCCCATCATTATCACCACCATCACCACCATCATCACCACCATCATCACCATCATCATCACCACTATCATCATCACCACCATCACCACCATCACCATAACTACCATCATCATCACCACCATCACCATCATCATCACCACCATCATCACCATCACCATCACCATCATCATCACCACCATCATCACCATCATCATAACCATCATCTTCACCAACATCACCATCACCATCATCATCATAACCATCATCACCACCATCATCATCACCACCATCACCATCACCATCATCATCACCACCATCATCACCACCATCATCACCATCATCATAACCATCATCACCACCATCATCATCACCACCATCATCATCACCACCATCACCATCACCATCATCATCACCACCATCATCACCACCATCATCACCATCATCATCATAACCATCATCACCACCCTCATCCCCACCACCCTCATCCCCACCACCACCACCATCATCACCATCATCATCACCACCATCATCACCACCATCATCACCACCATCATCACCATCATCATAACCATCATCACCACCATCATCATCACCACCATCACCACCATCACCATCATCATCATCACCACCATCAGCATCACCACCATCATCATCACCACCATCACCACCATCACCATCACCATCATCATCACCACCATCATCACCATCATCATAACCATCATCATCACCACCATCACCATCATCATCACCACCATCATCACCACCACCATCATCATCATCATCGTCATCAAAACCTTTACAGCTCACTATAGCGACCTTTTTTCCGCTGTTTTGAAAGTCTCCTCGTTGTCAGTCCCTCCCGCCCCAACCAGTCAACTTCAACAGTTTCCATCACTTGGACCACAACGTCACAACAGATATCAGATTTGTGATAACAAGAAATGCTCTCGTGTAATGGACATATAAATGCAAACATAGGAGTTACTGCACATTGAAAAAGATGGTCGAGATGTAAGAATACCGACCTCTGGAGACACGAGGCAATTGATCAAAACCCCGATAAAATGTGTCTTATGCTTACAATATAAAATTTAGCTTTCATATTACATGGTGACTTACCGTGTCAGGTCAAGTCAGGTCATCCCGTAACTGGTGAGGTCGTTGGGGCACACATGAAGACATCCTCACAACTCACGCCACCCTTCGTTGTCAGAAGGCCTCCACCTGTGCCTCTTCTGTCTGATCAGAGATTGGTTCACTCTTTTATGTTGTCCTCCAACTTCTTTTTGGGCCGGCCTATTCGTCGTTTGCCTTGCACCTTACAATAAACGATCGTATTTGCGAGACCATTTGATCTCGATATGTGACCGTACCAACCGAGTTCCTTCTTTTGAAAGTTGCCAAGAGGTCTTCAAAAGGCTCTATTGCTATTGTAATTCTATCTCGTATTTCTTCATTTGTAACTCGATCTATGTGCGTGACATTTAACAGTCCTCAATAACATATCATATCCAAGGCATGTATCCTTAGCTGAAGGTCAGCTGTACCTGTCCATGTCTCACAAGCATAGAGGAATATTGACAGGACCAGTGTACGCATTAATCTAATTTTTGGGTATAGTGCTAACCGTTTATCTTGCCGCTGTTGTCTGTGCTAATCTGGCCAACACCTCACATTTTGATCCTTCATCACTGAAAATCGAACCTAGATATTTAAAACGGTCAACCACTTAGAGTTCCTGGCTATTAGCTTTTATTCTGCTGTTGAAGCCCTAGGCGTTGTTGCCCTGCCGTGTCAATAAGCTTTTATTTCTTTCCCCTTTAAATTTTATTTTCCTGTTCTGTAATAATTGTAACTGAGTGACACTCATGCAGAACAGCTTCTTGATATAAAAAACAAAACAAAACCATTCAAAACTATTGCACCCCCGTAAAGAGCATAAGTTCTCAATACCAACTTGCCAAGTCTTCGTGTAATGCGGCATAATTCCTTGTCTCCTTTCCCTCCCCTCCCTACTGTATTTCGTGTCATTTTTAAAGTTGTCTCGACGTCACGTCTTTGTGAGTGTTAAAGTCTGGTCACTACTTCTCTTGCCCTGATAATTCCAGAGAAGCGCCTGCCTTGTAATGCTGCAGGTAGCTTCTATAATGTTTTCGTATTCGTCTTCAACGTCTTCTTTTCACGTCCTCTCATTGCCTTTTGCCCTAATCTTTTCCACAGGTTAACATTAATGACTTTATCATAGCATTTTATTCTCTCAGTTCGGTGCAAGCGTTCATTGATAAGGTTTTTAATGGTTATTCTCTGCAATGGGAATAGGAAGATTAGAGAAGAGTGTAAAATCAGATACTATTAGTGACGGCATGGACAGAGGACGAAAGAGAAGGGTGTGACATCAGATACAATTAGGAGCGACATGGACAGAGGGCAAAAGAGAAGAGTGTGACATCAGATAAAATTAGTGGCAGCGTGGACAGAGTACGACATAGTAGATACTAGACAGCACAAAATTATAGTATATTAGTATTTTGCCTATTGCCTTAAACGTTTCTCGTACTGAGGACGTCAGACTTGGCGAGTTGTCTGAAATAGCAGGTTAAAGCGGATTCTTGCATTTCTTAGTACTGGGATCGGCTCGCCCTAGCTGCACTGACATGTTAGGTTTCCGTGTTTGCTCAGCACTTCTGTTATTAAAGTATCAGCCCCCACTTCGTTGACCAAGTTGATAGAAAGCAGAACGTTTCTATATGTAGGCGTTGTCGTAAGGAGGGTGAGTTAGACAGGATATCGGACCTGACCCTCGTACTTGACACCCTTGTGCCGGAAGCAAATGAACAACAGAGCTGATAAACAACACTAGGAACTGACTAGACTAGATAATCCACATCGCCTACGCTAGCCTAGGTAAAATCTTCTGATTCAATATTGGAAACGCCATAGGTCACTCATGAAGAAAATATTATATTCATTTAAGAATAGCCATCATTAGGCCCGTAGGTAACCCAACATAACTGAATCGTTTCCAGCATTAAGTGGGTAAGGAGGTTCTCCTAATCGGTGCTTGGGCTAAAGCATATCAGTAAATGGATCATAACCGCTTTTGAAAAAACTAAATGGGATACGAACTTGAAAAACCATTATACGATTTTTTCTCAATGTGAAAGTGGGATTTCTGTACCTCTGTCACATGCATACTTGGCACATCCTGTATCTACCTGTATTATCACACACATGTTGCATACATAATCCGACCTTGACAAATTGACTGCCGATATAGAACGATGGGATTCAGGTAAAAAATGCCCCAAAACATGGCACCCCACCGGGTGTAACCGAACGTAGAGTATATTGTTAATTCCATATTCAGGAAGTTCAAGCAATCAGTGTCAGGTGAAACATAATGGTCGAGCCACTACCGGCGGTCTCTTTCGTTCTCCTGGTAGCAGACTGTCTCATAGTTGTCTAAATGAGGTAGGGATGGATACTGAAATCCCCAAAGGGGTGAACTTATTAAGTTGCCTCACATTGTACTACAGCCAGGAGGACGCTCGTCCGCGATCTAAAGTATGCTCGGCCTTGGATGTTAGAAGAACTATTATAAACCGCTGCATAAAGAGATATAGACAATAGTTTGCTCAACACAGCTCGAGCAGCTAGGAACTTCTTCTTCTTCTTCTTCATCGTAAGCAGTCAGACATCAACCTTTATTTTTTCGAAAAAAGCAGCGGTCATCCTGAGGCTGTCGACACTGCCATAGAGCTTGTCTAGTGTTGCCACTGGTGATGGCCACATCGAGCAGCTAGGAACAACAACAACAACAACAACAACATCAACAAGAACAACATCATTCTGTATTCACATGATAGGCAGAAGGTATAGGCTGTCACATGGATAGCATGGGGTCGAAGATGTAGCGTTAGATCTCTCTTTATTCTGGCTACATTCCCTTTCTTAAAATTAAGCCGAGAGCCGGTTAGAGTAAGCAAAATGGGGCGTGTCCAACAACTCAGCAGAAATATCCTTATGTAAAAAATACATTTTAAAAACAAATGGCACATGAAATATACATAGTCTTATAGTAAAAGTATACAAACTTTCCTTTACTATAGTTTCAAGGATCCTGTTGTCACAACTCGTTTATTGGCGCGGGAAGACGTGAATAGAATATTCTGTTTATTGTGATCGAAGTTTAGTTTGTAGATCAGGTGATGTATCAGGCTGTAGAGCGTGTCTTTAGTGTAGTAGTTGAGAATTTGCATTTCTCTGCAAAGGTAGAGGATGTAATTCACACAGCAGTCACGCTCCGGTCGACCTGGTCATAAATGTAACCTGACTTAATATTAGTGAAGGACAGACCAACTCGGAAGGGAAATTGGCCACCCCGTTCTGTTATGTTTGGTTTCTAAGAATCGATGTCATTGTAGTCTGGGCACACCTATAGGTGCTCAGTCTCTCTCAGCAAATTGTGCAGAGTCTGGATACTGATGATCCCTGTAGCTCTCTGGTTATCCATGCGAGACGATCTCATGTTCGATCCCCATCACAGCACCGGTCGTTACCCCGGGGAAGCAAACCCTTACAAAATGCAGGAGGAAGCAGACCCTTACATAAAATGCATGCCGAAGTCGGATGCACTGGACCGACAGGCGCAAATTAAAAACGCAGTGCAACGCACGCCGCCTTGGGGAATATAGAAATAAAGCGAACGTAACATTTTTTCTGGGTAAAACTAGAGAGAAAAAAATGGCCCACATCACTTTCATGCGTGTTGTAGAAGGCGACTATAGAGAGATGTGCATGGCACCGGCAACCTTATATGTAAAACAAATTGCTACATAAACTATCACCGCAAAAAGATGAATAATGCTTTGCCAGGCTTCCTGAAGGAGGCCAATTGTAGTTATGACGTAATTCTCCGACTGGAATGAAAAGGCATTTAAACTAACTGCATTTGTGTAGTCTAGCTATTGAGGGGATGGCATACCATGCACATAGAAAGGCCAGCTGCAATCGGGTGTGTCACTTTGAAAGGCGCAGATAACGCGTCTTCTCTATAATCGTCTTCACAGAGTCCAGTGCAAAAGTAGACGGACGATGACGAGGAAGAAAAAGAAAAAAAAGAAGCATTAGATGAAATGGATGGAAAAGAAGAAGAAGGTGAAGTAGAGTTAGATAAAGAAAACGAAGAAGAAAAAGATAGAGAAGATTACGAAGAAGATGAAGAAGAAGATTAAGAAGAAGAAGACGAAGAAGAAAAACATAAAATTGAGAAGAAAAAGGAAAAGTAGAAGAACACGATAAAGAAGAAAATGAAGAAGAAGAAACAAAAGAAGAAGAAGAAGAAAAAGAAGAAAAAGATAAATTAGAAAATAGAAAGATGAAGAAGAAGAAAAAGATGAAGAAGAAGATGAAGAAGAAAAAGAAGAAGAAGATGAAGAAAAAGAAGAAGAAGGTGAAGAAAAAGATGAAAAAGGAAAAAAAATAAATGAATGAAAAAAGAATCTAGACTAGAAAGCCACTGAAATATATTTGTACCACTGAGTATACCCCATACCATTGCCACGAGAACGAATCAAACAGTTCATACTGGACAGTAAAAACGCTATAACAAATCATAGCATCACAGCACATACTGTAGTCGACGATGAAGTGGGAAGAATAACAATTTTACCCAAAAGTCCGTTACTGTTTGTTCTCAATATGATAGGATCTGTAACCCAATCTGTGGGGAGCCGTAGTTTTCTGTTCAGGGCTAAACGTGTCGCTGAAGTGGTCGTCATCTCATGACGGTTAAGAATATCCGCAAGATTGTGAGATCATAGGTGAAATGTGGCCAACATATGAAATATGGCCAACATATGAAATATGGCCAACATATGAAATATGGCCAACATATGAAATATGGCCAACATATGAAATATGGCCAACATATGAAGTATGGCCAACATATGAAATATGGCCAACATATGAAATATGGCCAACATATGAAGTATGGCCAACATATGAAATATGGCCAACATATGAAATATGGCCAACATATGAAGTATGGCCAACATATGAAATATGGCCAACATATGAAATATGGCCAACATATGAAGTATGGCCAACATATGAAATATGGCCAACATATGAAATATGGCCAACATATGAAATATGGCCAACATATGAAATATGGCCAACATATGAAATATGGCCAACATATGAAATATGGCCAACATATGAAATATGGCCAACATATGAAATATGGCCAACATATGAAATATGGCCAACATATGAAATATGGCCAACATATGAAATATGGCCAACATATGAAATATGGCCAACATATGAAGTATGGCCAACATATGAAATATGGCCAACATATGAAATATGGCCAACATATGAAATATGGCCAACATATTAAATATGGCCAACATATGAAATATGGCCAACATATGAAATATGGCCAACTTATTAAATATGGCCAACATATGAGATATGGCCAACATATGAAGTATGGCTAACATGAAATATGGCCAACATATGAAATATGGCCAACATATGAAATAAGGCCAACATATGAAGTATGGCCAACATATGAAATATGGCCAACATATGAAGTATGGCTAACATGAAATATGGCCAACATATGAAGTATGGCTAACATGAAATATGGCCAACATATGAAGTATGGCTAACATGAAATATGGCCAACATATGGACTTGATCGGTTTTGTGGTTAAGTTGGGAGATAATCTCTTGGAAAAGAGATGACGGTTGTATGCCATGTCCGTGGTGGATAGGAGGTCGTAGGTCCGTTTGGGTGGTTAGGTAGTTATGAGGTGGTAGGAGTAGAGGGTTTAAAAGTTTATGGGGATTGAAGTTAGAAAGGACGGAGAGAGTGCGTGAGGGGAGAAAAGGAGAGTGAGTGAGGGGAGGGTAGAATGTTTGAGTGAAATGAGGATAGAGTATGTGAGTGAGGGAAGGGTAAAGTGTGTGAGGGGAAGGTAGAGAGTGAGATGAGGGTAGAGAGTATATGAGGGGAGTGTAAAGAGGGAAAGGAGAGTAACTTGAGTGGGGGGAGAGTAGAGTGTGTGAGTGAGAGCAGGGTAGAGCGTGTGTAAGGGTAGAGTGTGTGATGAAGAGAGGGTCGAGATTGTGTGAGGGTATAGTATGTGAGTGAGGGGAGGGTAGAGTGTGTGAGTGAGGGGAGGGTAGAGTGTGTGAGTTAGGGGAGGGTAGAGTGTGTTAGGGTAGAGTGTGTGAGTGAGGGGAGGTTAGAGTGAGTGAGTGAGGGGAGGGTAGAGTGTGTTAGGGTAGAGTGTGTGAGTGAGGGAAAGGTAGAGTGAGTTATTTGTAGAAGGAATGACGTATTGATGAAGTGAGTGAAAGGACAGGAAAGAGTGAAGGGAGGGAGGAGATACTGGGGGAGAGAATGGCGAAGAGACGGTTGGTGTGAGTGAAGGATGGAATGAGTGAAGGTAGGATGGAGAGAGTGAGTGAAGGCGATGAAGTTGAGGATAGTGAGTGAGGATGGGTAGTGAGAGAGTGAGTGGCATGGCTGTAACAAGAGCGGGTGAAGGGATAGTGAAAAGAAAGAGTAAAAGAAGGGTGGAGAAAGAGGAAAGGCAATGTTGAGATAGGACATATTAGGAAGAAACGACTAGGAGAATGAGATGAACAAAGTGGATAGAGTGAGTTGAGGAAGTTGAGATAATGTAATGAAGAAGGTGGAGAGAGTGACTAATAGGATGAGGGAGTACGAGTGACATATTGAGAGAGAGTGAGTGATATGATGAGAGAGAGGATGAGAACGAGAGTGAGTGATAGGATGAGGGAGAGAGTGAAATATGATGAAATGGAGAGGGAGTAATAGGATGAGAGTGCGTGATTTGATGAGGGAACGAGTGAACGCCATGATTAGGGAGAGAGTGAGTGATATGATGAGATAGAGAGAGTGGGTTCATTGAAAGAGTGAGTGACATTATGATGGAAAGAGTTATATGATGATACAGTGAAAGTCAGCGAGTGACTTGATGATAGAGAGAGTGAGTAATAGTATGAAGAGAAGATTGAGTGACATATTGAGAGAGACGGATTGATATGATGAGGGAGATATTCGGAAATATTGATCGTCAGATTGGCTAACAAATCTGACGGCATAGACCGAGTCTCAACAGCTCACAGCAACGGGTTGTTAGAGTTTTGTTGTGAAGAAGTAGTCATATTTCTCTGGTCCGTACCAGAACTTAGTTAGCCGACGCGGACTACGCCTGGGAAGTCACCGCCGCCAAGCCTGGATAGTCCACACGAAGGTTGAAGCCCCGTTGAGGTCTCAACATTTTTTCATCGAAACGAAAAGTAACAATAACCCCTAAATATAAATTTTTATATTTTCCTTCCTAACAGTAATTCAAGGCGAAGTGTACAGTACGGTCAACAAGAAATTGAACCCTGAGGTGTCAGCACGGTGCCTTCCGTCCTCTAAAATATTTTAACACTCTATTTTATTTGACAACCTCTAATACAATAAGCTCTTACGTTGGTATTTTATATGTCCGTGAATTGCTGTACGAAAACACATAATTGATTATTAGGATCTATTTTCCCGAGTCGACTGTCACAGCATGGACACGTTAAAGACATCACCACACATCACCTAGGGGTTATAATAGATCATACAGGAAAGGTGAGTGAGCAAGTTAAGGTAGCAGTGAAAAAGGCAAATGCAATGTTAGGTATAATAAAAAGAAATATTAAACATAGGAGCAAGGAAGTGATCGTCAAACTGTATAAAGCTTTAATTAGACCTAGATTGGAGTACTGTGTACAGGTGTGGAGTCCTTATCATAGAGGGGACATAAACATGCTAGAAAGAATACAAAAAAGAGCGACAAAGATGATAGTGGGATTCCAGAATTACAGTTATGAGGAACGACTCAGAAAAACCGGCCTACAGTGTCTCGAAGAGAGAAGAATTCGTGGTGACTTAATACAGGTTTATAAGATGATCAGAGGAATCGATAAATTAGACTATAACAAGTATTTTAAAATACAGCCACCTACAATAATACGAGGGCATAGCTACAAGCTGACTAAAGAGAGGTCCAGGTTAGATATTAGGAAATATTTTTTTAGTCAGAGCGTGGTGTCTGCTTGGAATGCATTGCCAGGGGAGGTAGTGGAGGCAGGGACAGTTAATGCATTTAAGAATAAACTGGATGCGCATAGCTTTTAGAGCAAGGTGATGTAAATATAACTGGTTGTATACAGACTCTGCAGGGTCTTCTAAACCAGTATAAAAACGTTAAGTTAAGTTAAGTTACGAAGTTAAAGTATCACAGGTACTTGGCATGTAGTCAAAACCAGTGCTGTTTGAAAGGAAGACAAACCAAAGAAGAAGAAGATGCAGAATGTTGGTATCTGAGAATAGTAATTACCGTTCTATAAATAATTTTTTTTTCTCAAATCAACGATTACATAGCACGCAGTTGAGGAATACAGGTCGTTCGTGTGACAATAGCCTGGTCTTTTTCTGACATGAATTGAAATGTATCACCATCATCTGGTTGATCAGTCCTGGGATTGGTTGCAAAGTTGTCTGAGCATATATTTCCATTTGACCCTATCTTTTGATTGGTCAGTCCTAAGACAGGTTGTAAGGCTGTCTGAGCATGTCTCTCCATTTGACCATATCCTCTGTTTAGTCAGTCCTAAGACTGGTTATAAGGCTGTCTGATTATGTCTCTCCATTTGACCCTATCATCTGGTTGGTCAGTTCTAACACTGGTTGTAAGGTTGTCTGAGAATGGCTTTCGTTTTTAAATATTTTCTGCATCTCTCGTCATTTCAGCAAAGGTAGTACTTTAATGGCATCCTGCCTGAAATGTAAAGGCGAGTCTTGTTTGCCCGTTTCCTCTGTAGCTAACCTAGCTAACTCAATATTCACTTTTGTATCATTTTCAATATTGTCTTTTGCGCCCAACTCAGTGAGCACACTGCCATTGAATCTTCTTTCTGACCAACTCTTTCCTTTCTGCGGTAGCACAACATTCCAAATGCTTTCTCCTTTTTTTTCGTCCTTCTTTACTGAATCTATGTTTCAGACCCAAGCAGTTAAATAGACCAAATATAGGTGGGGACTTTTCTTTTTATTTTCTATCATGATCGTCTTTGAGTTTAAAATAAGGTGTTTTTCTCTCAAGCCCTTTTTTACGCTAATGTAACCCATAGTCTTAATATGTGCATCTTATGTACTTGTTTGATTATATCACCATTAATACTTATATTCATTCGCCTATATTGATTGGATATTACCAAAGTCTTAGTCTTCAATGTGTTTATTTTCATGACATACTCTTTGAGAAATAAAAGTGTAACGGTTTTGTTGAAAGGTCTTCACAAGAGACAAGTACGTGAGTATTAGTGTGGTTACAAAGCTAGTTTCTATAGAAACCAAGTTTGATCCCTGGTATCCCTCCTAGGTTCCAACTGGTAAATGACTTACATTTAAGGAAAGCAATGTGGCAAGATAGTGGCAAGATCGCTAACTGTTCTCAGAACACGCTGAGATGTAGAATTGTCTAAACGTCATCACAGATCACTGGAATTACTGCTGAGACTACATTACGCATTAATGTTTACAATCAGCTGGTATACAGTCAGAAATATAGCTGCAACATTAATACATGGAAACACAGAAGAATGGAGCTTGAGTCAGAAGACAGCATGGAAACCCAGAAGAATGTATGGAGCTTGGGCCAGAAGACAGCATGAGAACCCAGAAGAATGTCTGGTGCTTGAGTCAGAAGACAGCATGAGAACCCAGAAGAGTATCTGGTGCTTCAGTCAGAAGACAGCATGGAAATCCAGAAGAATGTCTGGTGTTTGAGTCAGAAGACAGCATGGAAATCCAGAAGAATGTCTGGTGTTTGAGTCAGAAGACAGCATGGAAATCCAGAAGAATGTCTGGTGTTTGAGTCAGAAGTCAGCATGGAAACCCAGAAGAATGTCTGGTGTTTGAGTCAGAAGACAGCATGGAAACCCAGAAGAATGTCTGGTGTTTGAGTCAGAAGACAGCATGGAAATCCAGAAGAATGTCTGGTGTTTGAGTCAGAAGACAGCATGGAAACCCAGAAGAACGTCTGGTGTTTGAGTCAGAAGACAGCATGGAAACCCATTAGAATGTCTGGAGCTTGAGTCAGAAGACAGCATGGAAATCCAGAAGAATGTCTGGAGCTTGAGTCAGATGACAGCATGGGAATCCCTAAGAATGTCTTGTGTTTGAGTCAGAAGATGGCATGGAAATCCAGAAGAATGTCTGGTGTTTGAGTCAGAAGACAGCGTGGAAACCCAGAAGAATGTCTGGTGTTTGAGTCAGAAGACAGCATGGATATCCAGAAGAATGTCTGGTGTTTGAGTCAGAAGACAGCATGGAAATCCAGAAGAATGTCTGGTGTTTGAGTCAGAAGACAGCATGCGAACCCAGAAGAATGTCTGGTGTTTGAGTCAGAAGACAGCATGGAAACCCAGAAGAATATCTGGAGCTTGGGCAAGAAGACAGCGTGGAAATCCAGAAGAATGTCTGGAGCTTGAGTCAGAAGACAGCATGGCAACCCAGAAGAATGTCTGGAGCTTGGGCCAGAAGACAGCATGGAAACCCATAAGAATGTCTGGTGTTTGAGTCAGAAGACAGCATGGAAACCCAGAAGAATGTCTGGTGTTTGAGTCAGAAGACATCATGGAAACCCAGAAGAATGTCTGGAGCTTGGGTCAGAAGACAGCATGGAAACCCAGAAGAATGTCTGGTGATTGAGTAAGAAGACAGCATGGAAACCCATAAGAATGTCTGGAGCTTGAGTCAGAAGACAGCATGAAAACCCAGAAGAATGTCTGGTGTTTGAGTCAGAAGACAGCATGGAAATCCAGAAGAATGTCTGGTGTTTGAGTCAGAAGACAGCATGGAAACCCAGAAGAATGTCTGGAGCTTGGGCAAGAAGACAGCGTGGAAACCCAGAAGAATGTCTGGTGTTTGAGTCAGAAGACAGCATGGAAATCCAGAAGAATGTCTGGTGTTTGAGTCAGAAGACAGCATGGAAATCCAGAAGAATGTCTGGTGTTTGAGTCAGAAGACAGCATGGAAACACAGAAGAATGTCTGGAGCTTGGGTCAGAAGACAGCATGGAAATCCAGAAGAATGTCTGGTGTTTGAGTCAGAAGACAGCATGGAAACCCAGAAGAATGTCTGGAGCTTGGGCAAGAAGACAGCGTGGAAACCCAGAAGAATGTCTGGTGTTTGAGTCAGAAGACAGCATGGAAATCCAGAAGAATGTCTGGTGTTTGAGTCAGAAGACAGCATGGAAACACAGAAGAATGTCTGGTGTTTGAGTCAGAAGACAGCATGGAAATCCAGAAGAATGTCTGGTGTTTGAGTCAGAAGACAGCATGGAAACACAGAAGAATGTCTGGAGCTTGGGTCAGAAGACAGCATGGAAATCCAGAAGAATGTCTGGTGTTTGAGTCAGAAGACAGCATGGAAACCCAGAAGAATGTCTGGAGCTTGGGCAAGAAGACAGCGTGGAAACCCAGAAGAATGTCTGGTGTTTGAGTCAGAAGACAGCATGGAAATCCAGAAGAATGTCTGGTGTTTGAGTCAGAAGACAGCATGGAAACACAGAAGAATGTCTGGAGCTTGGGTCAGAAGCCAGCATGGAAACACAGAAGAATGTCTGGAGCTTGGGTCAGAAGCCATCATGGAAACACAGAAGAATGTCTGGAGCTTGGGTCAGAAGACAGCATGGAAACACAGAAGAATGTCTGGTGTTTGAGTCAGAAGACAGCATGGAAACACAGAAGAATGTCTGGTGTTTGAGTCAGAAGCCATATATGTGAATAAACTGAAAACATTGAGCTACTCATAGCTGCTTTATTGCGTCAGGATCAGCGAACCATAGCTGGCCATGAAGCTATTCAACCTCTAAGTGGCGGCCCTGAAAGCAGGCTGCAACCATGCGTTCTGTTAAAAAACATAGTGAGCCAAAAATGAGATGCTGGAGTTGGATGTAAAGACAAAAAAAAAAACACAAAAAAACACAAAAAAGCAGATATTCGAGATGCGCTGTAATATATGTAACATAAATCACATCTTAACAAAGCATCCTCTTCGAAAAGGGAATCAAAGAAGAGGATAGGCGGATACCCTGAAGAAAGGACGTAGTTTGACATTTTATTGCAATAAAATTACACGGAACGCGTCAAGAATGTACGTAAATTGAAACCATATTGTATCTTTTGAAATTAGGATGGCCCTAAAGAGTACATGACGTGTAGCAACTATTCGCAAATTGTGTACAAGGGAATCCCAAAAGAGTCTTGAAATCGAATTGGAATTTATTATCAAAATGCTTTGTCTACAATCCTGAAACAAACTTAGACCTAGTAAGAAACAGAGATACAGAGAGAAAAATATACACATACAAGTATATACTCGTATAAGGATGAAACATACGTATTTGTGAATAGATAAAATATATTATTCAATACACATGCATACATGACTTCTTGTTATAACATGCATGTATTAATGTGTCTCTATGATGGTGACTTGAGGTCCCTGTGATATACTGTCTTATTGTCTCTCTGTGATCGTGTGTCTGTGATTGTGACTCATTGTCTCTCTGATCGTGTCACTGTGATCGTGTCTCTCTGTGATCGTGTCTCTCTTTGTGAAAGTGCCTCTGTGATCGTGTCTCTCAGTGATCGTGTCTTACGTTCTCTCAGTGATCGTGTCTCTCAGTGATCGTGACTTATTGTCTGTCAGTGATTGTGTCTCTCTGTGATCGTGACTTATTGCCTCTCAGTGATCATGGCTCTCAGTGATCGTGACTTATTGTCTCTCAATGATCGTGTCTCTCTGTGATCGTGACTTATTGTCTCTCTGTGATCGTGTCTCTATGTGATCGTGACTTAATGACCACTTTGTGATCGTTTCTTTCTGTGATCGTGTTTTATTGTCTCTCTGTTAAAGCCTCTCAGTGATTGTGTCTTATTGTCCTAATATGATCGTCTCTTATTGTTCTCTATGATTGTGTCTCACTATGATTGTGTCTCTCTGAGATCGTGTCTCTCAGTGATCGTGTCTTATTGTCTTTCTGTGATCGGGTCTCAATTCCTCGATGTGACCGTGTCTTATTATCTCTCTGAGATCGTGTATTTTTGTCTCTCTGTGATCGTGTCTCTCTGTGATCGTGTCTCTCTGTGATCGTGTCTAATTGTCTCTCTGTGATCGTGTCTCTCTGTGATCGTGTCAAAATCTCTGTGATCGTGTCTAATTGTCTGTCTATGATTGTGTCTCTCTGTGTTCGTGTCTAATCATCTCATCTAATTGTCTCTCTGTGATCGTGTCTAATTCTCTCTGTGATCGTGTCTAATTGTCTCTCTGTGATCATGTCACTCTGTGATCGTGTCTCTCTGTGTTCGTCTCTAATTATCTCTGTGATCGTGTCTAATTGTCTCTCTGTGATCGTGTCTAATTGTCTCTCTGTGATCGTGTCTCTCTGTGATCGTGTCTAATTGTCTCTCTATCGTGTCTCTCTGTGATCAGGTCTAATTGTTTCTGTATGATCGTGTCTAATTGTCTCTCTGTGGTCGTGTCTCGCTATGATCGTGTCTAATTGGCTCTCTGTGGTCGTGTCTTTCTGTTATCGTGTCTAATTGTCTCTCTGTGATCGTGTCTTTCTGTGATCGTGTCTTTCTGTGATCGTGTCTAATTGTCTCTCTATGATCGAGTCTCTCTGTGATCGTGTCTAGTTATCTCTTTGTGATGGTGTCTTATTGTCTCTCTGTGATCGGGTCTCTCTATGGTCGTGTCTTATTGTCTCTCTGTGATCATGTCTTATTGTCTCTCTGTGATCATGTCTTATTGTCTCTCTCTGATCATGTCTTATTGTCTCTTTGTGGTCGTGTCTTATTGTCTCTCTATGATCATGACTTATTGTCTCTCTGTGGTCGTGTCTTACTGTTTCCCTGTGGCCGTGTCTTATTGTCTCTCTGTGGTCGTGTCTTATTGTCTCTTTGTCGTCGTGTTTTGTTGTCTCCCTCTGGTCGTATCATATTGCCTCCCTGTGGTCGTGTCATATTGTCTCCCTGTGGTCGTGTCTTATTGTTCCTTAATGATCGTATGTTATTGTTCCCTCATGATCGTGTTTCATTGTTCCCTCATGATCGTGTCTTTTTGTTCCCTCATGTTCGTGTTTCATTGTTCCCTCATGATCGTGTCTTATTGTTCCCTCATGTTCGTGTTTCATTGTTCCCTCATGATCGTGTCTTATTGTCCATCTGTGATCGTGTCTCTGTGTCCCCATTTGATCGTGTCCTATTGCTCCTTCCCCCCCCCCCCCCCCTTAACATGTGTTTTATTGTTTCGTGTCCTATTATCCCCTGTGTTCGTGTTTCTCTGTCTCTCTTTGATAGGGTTTGTCTCTCAGTGATCGTGTTTCTCTGTCTCTCTTTGATCGTGTCTCTTACAATCTTACTTACTTTCCGTCTGCTGAACAGGGCGTGAGGCTGGAAATTTCCAACGTTAAGCCCCATGGAGCACCTTATCTTTACCCATCAGCATGTCTTCAATACTGCATGTATCAAAAAGGTTTGGGCAGATCACCAGGTAGTCTGGATCCTGTGTTGCTCCACAGTAGTATGCCTCATCATTCCGGTATCCTCACCTCTGTAAGCTATTCCTGCATCGTGACAGATCAGTTGGGAATCTATTTAGTGACTTCCATTTTCCGTAATTCAATTGGTTCCCATGAGCAGATCGCTCATGCAAGTCGACCCAGGAAGATTGCGCCAGTTCGTTCTATTTATCGATGCACCGTTTCCCAGGTTTAGAATGTACGGCCATTGTCGACTCTAAGAAGGTCAGAGCTCTTCAACATGGACTCTAGCTCACACTAGTGGACGACTTTAGCTTTCAGGTGGACGGCAGTAGAAGAATTACATTCTGTATTAAAAACAGTATTATTATTATTATTATTATTATTATTATTATTATTATAGCAATTCAGAGGATACAAAAAATGAGGATACTTTTGAAGAATACCAGAAATCAATCAAAGTGAAAATTTTGAGAACATGTGTTTTTCCCGTTACAGCATATGGCTGTGAAACATGGATAGTTACCAAGATTTCAAGGAAGATATTCAAGTCTTTGGGGTTCGATACGTTATAGAAGGGTTATCAGAGTACCATGTATCTAAAAAAAAAAAAAAGAATGCAGACATTCAACAAGAGTTGGGCATTGAGGAAAAATGGTTCATAAATTTCTTAATGAACAGGAAATTTGCCACATCAAAGACACAACGGTCTTGACAGAACGATATTGGAAGGTATGATGGAAGATTGACAGAGGCAAACCAAGAAGGCGATGACACAAAGATATCAAGGAATGATTGAGCATGACTCTGGAGCAGACTGGAGCTTTGGTAAGAGATCGAGTTTCTTTCAGACTCGCTGTGATGAGAGCGACATTCTGCACAGGGCATGCACATGATGATGATGTCGATGTTAACAATATCAATAATCCAGACTGAGTGGGGGATAGCGAAATGTTCTACAATTGAGATTTTAGCCGGCGGTAAAGACAATTTACCGACAGAAATGTTATAAAAATGTGCACCAAGTATTAAAGAGTTGACGCGGTCTGCTCTAGATCTAAGTCTTGTGCACTGCACCTGATGTACATACGTAGTGTGTCTTGTGTAGTTTGTCTGTTTCAGACTTTAAACTTCTGATGTGATCTTTCATCGTGTCACAGGTGGTGCTTCACCTATTATGGGGTGTTATACCGTATCTCCGTCCAATGCTCAATGTTGTCCATTCTCAAACACTGCTCCCTAGGAAGAATAATATTGTCTTCTAAACAATATTTTATTTTTATAACAATCACTGCAGCGTTTCTATCCATTGTTTGACCCCATCTGGAGAATGTATGTGGGTAATAAATAAAATCAGTTTTGCGTACTGTGGTGTTTTGTCAGGTCTCTTTCGGACCATTTCCTGCCTTAACAATAAATCATGTACCCATTATTTAGAGTAGACTAGAACGTGCCTTGGCCATGGGCGGAAACTATCTTTCCTGTGATAGACAAGCGCTCTAACATTGAGTCACCTGCTATGTATGTGAAAGTATAGAAAGGAAAAGAGATATACGCCAAGTATACAGAAGATGTTATTACGGACAATTTGTGTCACATGTAAAGTAGTTGAGAATTGTTACACAAAACGAACGGATGAAATGTTTTTTTAAATGTTTCATCTTTCTTGACTTTCTCACAAAATAGCCCAGCTCGTCCTTCGTGTCAAGCCATTCCTTCTTTTTAATAATTTAACGAGAAAAATTAAGGACACGCCTATTTCGTCACGAAAAGGTTCCGGCTGTTAAGTTGTAGAATGACTTTACGATTAGAGTAGATGAAGATGCGCGCAACAATATCCCCATTACAAAGCGTGTACAATTACAGTAGGGGGAGCATCTATATTTAGAACAGCGCGATAGTTTGTTTAGTCCGGCTCATACGAAATCTTCCTGCGGTGAAACCCCCTCACTACTTTAACCAATGGTAAAAGTCCAAGCGGATTTTCCAATCTGGCGTGACGTCACTAAGTTTGAGGGCGTCTAGCTTCCCTCGGTTAGTATAAATACGGGAGTAATTCAAATATTAAATCACGGATCAAACAACAGAAAGAATTGTTCATCACACGTCAACATTAGAGAAAATATTTCTACTGTTTGAAATAAAACATCTTAGCAGACAAAATAACATTACTAAAAGCAATCGGGCTCAAGAACATAAAATTTGTCAACTTAGATATCGATAATTAAAAAAAAAATTTATCTTGCAGATCAACAAGAGCAACTTTTACAAGTAAAATACAGGCAACAACAATGGCTTCTATGTCCTTCGTGTGCTGCTTCGTCATATTGGCCACGGCTTTCTGGAAGGTGAATTCAGCGCCACATATCATTGGTGGAGGATTGAACACGGGGCACCGGAGATTGATAAAATCTGTCATATCAACACTGATGGTATCCAATTCCGTGAACACCCGGCAAGATAATGCAGGTCACGAGGGCTCCACAAGATATGCACGAAAGAATATAAATGATGATGTCATTGGAAACTTGTCAGCATCAAATGTCGATGCCATGTCAGAAGTGCCTCCTCCGCCAGTATCAAGGGTTAACCAAAACAATCCTTTCTTCCGAACGAAGCGACAGGCCTGTGCAACTCCTGCAGATTGTGTACAGAATATCACTGACCTATATTCCTTGCTGAATGACACAGTCTTCCTAGGCCGCTATAACCTGCCTGAGGCTCGACGTCCGGACATACCCGAAGGACAGCCGGTAGGATGCCCCAACAATACGTGCAGCTGGTGGCCCCAAAATAAAAACAATTTGAGGTCTTTATGTCCATGGAAGATTTCTCAGATCGATCTCGGAGAAGACGCTTTCCCAAGGTAAGACACGCTAATGAAACGCTTTGATTTATGTTATCCTAAATCTTATATTATCGGTGTTTACCTTCTGATCAGTAAGGTAGCTCTCACTCATCAAATAGTTCACAGGTAAAAAAATAGAATAATCAAATGGAATGTATAATCGACATTACTGTATAGGGGACGATGAAGCTAACGTCTGATCAGGCAATGTTAGCCAGGGTCAGGAGAAATATACTGGCTAAGACCCTCAGCTGACCTCCTCGTTGGTCGTCCTGGAAACGGGATGTTGTCGGCGACAACAGTCTGGCTAACAAGGTGAATTCTACGTAATAGTAAGCGACACGCAGATGAAGTCGCGCATATCACAACCGCCTGGTGGACTCCGGCCCACCTTGATCAGCACGCTCGGGATGTGAAGAAAGCTTCGAAAACGCACCACTTAACGTCCTTTTTAGGGTTCAAAAAAGATGAAACCTACTCATTGTGGGTATACAACAACAAGAACATTACTGTATGACGGACAAACATGGACAATAAGCACCAGACTGGAAGAAATAAGTGAGGCGTTAGAAAACAAATGGGACCCATGTTGTGGAAATAAAACAAGAGACACCAGTACATTTTGAACAAGTCTTAACACGCAATCAGAGTCAGTAAGTTAAATGTTTTAACAAAACGAAAGTACAAAGAACTATAGGGGCCAAACGTGATGAGTAGGGAACATTCTGTCAGATTTTTTATCTAGTCAAGAGAAAGAAGATTGTTCAAATCGATTGAAGTGCAAATTCGGCGTGGAGGTGGCAATTGATCAGATCTGATATTTCTTCCTACCATTAACTTCATTATTTACTACCTCATCCATTACTGTTCTGTTCTGTTTGTGACCATCAAAGAAACATAAAATACTATGGACCGAATAGATCAAGGCAAAACGAACTTAAAGTGATCCAGTCAATAACATCTGATTCGATTTGAGTTGAAAAAACACATTAATATCGTGTTAGCAAATGTTTAATCTCACTTGTAGCCGGGTTGTTGCAATAGTAGAAATGACATAGCCGAGTATTTTAAAACAAGGATTTAATGGCGACTTAAGTGAGTTGTACTTGAGATCACTGTCGTAATTAATGCGGGATCACTTACAACACAAGCGACTACTGCTAAGTATACATTGAAGTACTTTGATACAAATATCTATATAAAACCAGCTGATATGATCCTGTTTTCTTTGCATAGAACGAAAATAAGACATTTAGATTGTTCGCTGCTCTGTCAGGATCGCATAATATTTGTTTTTACATCTAGGAATTGATGTTATCAGATGTTGTATCTGATATTCTCTTTTTCTTCCTTTGTTGATAAACTCCGACACTGTATTTAGTCTATATCTTGCTGTAGATCTGCCACTTTCAGCGCTGTATTCATCTTCCCCACCTGCCGGCTACGTTTCCATCGACTACTGTTTGCTGCAGTGTATGTATCGTAATTTTTTATATACGCCACATTATTGATTTGTCTAAATTGTATGTCCCTAAATACTTTACTGCCCTTTCCTAATCTCGTTCTTTATTTGTTTGCTTTTCTGTACACGGGTTGGTGAACATTTTTTCGGAATATCCAAAGTCCATCTGCTGACCTTTCATATTACCAAGACGTAGAGAAATCATGAATATGCATTCTAGAACTACCAAAACAAAACAAGAAAATTAACATTTAGTCCCACAACTTCAATGTTTCTTTCTCTTCTCTGAATAAAATAAAAACAGCACACAAGACGAAACCCTTAAATCTATATGCTTATCTAAACGTAGTCTTTCAATTCCACAGGTATTTTGAACAAGTCAATTGTTATACCACAAAATGTATGACATCACAACTCTGTTCATGCGAGCATAAATGGCATACAGTGACCTACTTTAAACGTGGACAGTCCCAGGGCGGACTAGCCTTGATGACCAAGATGACTAAGTACATTAGGGTTGGCTGCTACACTCTGAGCCCTAGACAGTAGCCTACACCTACATTGATGACAACAGCAGCAACACCCGCTAATGTCGACTAGTGAGCAACACTTTTTCAGGCGCACGTGTAAGGCTTGCAACTTATCACATAAGGTACTGCCAATGAAAGATATAGACATATGCCATATATATAAATATAAAACTAGATAATTGATGAGAAATTAACAAATAATACTGAAGACTCTTTCATTTTTATTACATAATAATGAACAACTGATACAAGCTACCAACAGTTTTTTTATAACTCATCATTTCTTGCAAAGAAATAAACAATCTGAAAATGTTAAAATATTACGAGAAATCGAACGAACTGTTTTCTGTATAATCTGCCTTTTGTTACACAGAAGTAAATATCTGATAAGTGTTACGAATTGGAATTAGATAAAAAATGTGTATTTGGTTACAAATGAAAAACAAAACTAAGAATAGAGATGAACTAAGTTTCAACATATATAATTTAGGATCCAAAGAAGAAAATATAATGGAATTGTTAAAAACTGTTTGTAGATAATTTAATTCTTGTTACAAATAAAATAAAAACTTTAAAAGGCAAGAATGTTTTTATAATCAGAGAACAATATAGTCTTTCTTAATCTCAGTTCAGTTAGTTGCAAGCTTACATATGATGTCTATAAAGCTCTTGTGTTAAGCTTACATGTGATGTCTTTAAAGCTTTTGTGTTAAGCTTGCATGTG
Organism: Ariolimax columbianus; assembly: GCA_036924085.1. Taxonomy (NCBI): domain Eukaryota; kingdom Metazoa; phylum Mollusca; class Gastropoda; order Stylommatophora; family Arionidae; genus Ariolimax; species Ariolimax columbianus. The sequence continues at coordinate 82,503,375 of JAVGWX010000012.1, forward strand.
ATGTCTATAAAGCTCTTGTGTTAAGAGCTTGTCTGTTTTTTTTTCAAACCTGGCTAGTGATGCCAGATTTGTGTTTTGTTAACGTTGAAGTAACGTCTCAGTTTGGCTTGTTGTATCTGCATTTCCATCTTAATCTGAAGAGAAGTTTGATTTTTGCATCGATTACCTGCTTAGAAGTGCCAATCGAAAAGTGTCATTGTTGTTCAGATAACCATTTCGGAGAAGAACAAATATTTATAAAGTGGATGTTTAGTAATATAATATTTAGAATGTTGACACGTATAAATATTGTTAACGATTATGTTTTAAAGTAATATATACATGTGAAATAGTAATGTAAACCACTTTAAACGAGAAATGATAATATAAACATTTATGCCAGAAAGTCAAAGTAACCCATAGCAGTAGCTGTAGTAGGGATATGAAGTGTTAGCGGCCTCACATTTGAAGGTTCGGTTATATGAGGGAGGGTGCCACGCCTATATCTCTATCTCTCTCTCCGCTTTAATTTCCCGGAATGAACCGGTACCGATTTAAAGCTGGGTTGACCTGGGAGCCCTCTGGTCTTAAACGATTTTCGCCTCAACTGGGAAATGAACACAGGACTACTCAGATGCGAAGCCAGCTCCCTAACAACTGCGCTACTCGGCGTCCCATATTTATGAGGTGGGGAAAATTTGTAATTTGGTCGTAAACAGACAGAAAGACAATAGCGTCAAATTTATTGGGGAACAATTTAGGTGGCAAATTGATACATAATGATCACACGGGGATCAATATACGGCACACATAGAGCACTTGAAATAGCAGACAGGATGTAACGGAACAATATAACCCCGATTTTAGATAATTATACTTATCAACGTTTTGAGGGACAGCAAGATGATGACTTCAAATTTACAAGAAAATAAAGGAATATAAAGATAATTTTTATAAATATTTATTACAGCTATTCAACGCACAACACATTTTTTACGCTTAGTGACGCTGAACAGAAACAAAATGATTATACTTTTACCAATGGTTATCATCAAATGGATGAGATATGACACATTTACAACTTTTTAAGTGGCACGGCAGACAAAAATAATAACGCTTATATTTCACATTATTAATATAATTTTTAAAAAATTATTAGTATTATTATTTTTATTATAATAAACCTAAAAGTTATTATTATTATTAGTATTATTAGTGATTGTATTTTTTAAAATAAAATAGAATATAACTTGAATCCAACGAGACGTTATGGAAATGTCAACTTTATATTGTAGATCATATTGATCTACTAAATGTTACTGTTGTTATTTATGCTGCATTGCATTCTATATACGCTTTTCTTGCATTATTTTTTTTGATATTTACATATTATTTACATATTATTTACATATTATTTACATATTATTTACATAATTTTTAAACATATACAGTTATGGGATATTTAATTTTTGTTATTTGACAATTATTTATTTGTTATAATACGAATTTAATGTTTTGAAAAGTGTTCCAATTTGTTAATGTATCCACCGTTATTTGTTAGCAATTTTGAACTTGAATATTTGTTACCTTTGTTGTCAAATGTTACATTTGTTGCCAAATGTTACATTTGTTGTCAAATGTTATATTTGTTGTCAAATGTTACATTACACGGGTTCTGGAGTAGTGGAAAAAATGTTATAAAACCATAGCAATTATCGAAACATTACGTCAAATGCAGCTAAACAAGGTTGTGCATAGGCTCGGCATCATTGTAAAAGAATTGCTACATATCCACTACTCCGCGAACAATTGCATTACTATCTCCAGCATTCTTTAAGAGGTCTACTAGATTGTTGCATAGTTATCCTGTGCTTAGTCAGAATCGTAAACAGGGTAAGAGAAAATGTTACGTAAACAGATTTTAAATGCTATGAAATATTGCGTAAACAATGATTTTATTAAGCGTTATTTAATCCGATGTCATTTGCTATAAAATGTTACTTAATCACATGTTACATGTTATCAAATGTTTCATAATTATATGTGGCTTGTTATAAAATTTCATTTAGTCATATGTCACTTGCTTTATAATGTTAGTTAATCATATGCCACTTGCTATACACTATTACTTAATCACATGTTATCAAATGTTTCTTAATCACATGTTAATTTATCTCACATGTTACTTAATTATAAGTAACTTGCTATAAAATGTTACTTAATCACATGTTACCATTTATCAAATGATACTACTCTATATTTAACGTCTATTCAAATATTACTTAATAATATGTTATATGTTATAAAGTGTTACTTAATCACACGTTACATGTTATTAACAGTTACTTGATCACATGTTACTTAACACATGATAAATGATCTCAAATATTACTTAATTACATGTTACTTGCCTTCAAATGTTACTTAATCACATGTTAAATGATCTCAAATGTCACTTATCCATATGTTACTTGTTATCAAATGTTACTTAATCAAATGTTACTTGTTATCAAATGTTACTTAATCACATGTTACTTGTTTTCAAATGTTACTTAATCACATGTTACTTGTTATCAATTGTTCCTTAATTACATGTTACTTGCTATCACACGTTACTGAACCTCATGTTACTTGGTATAAAATGTTACTTAATCACATGTTACTTGCTATAAAATGTTGCTTAGTCACATGTTAAATGATCTAAAATGTTACTTAATCACATGTTAACTGGTATAAAATGTGATTTAATCACATGTTAAGCGAGCTCAAATATTACTTAACCTCATGTTACTTGCTATCAAATGTTACTTAATCACATGTTACTTGCTATAAAATGTTACTTATTCACATGTTAAATGATCTGAAATGTTACTTAATCAAATGTTAACTGGTATACAATGTTACTTAATCACATGTTAAACGTTCTAAAATGTTACTTAACCTCATGTTACTTGCTATCAAATGTTATTTAATCATTTGTTACATGTTATAGAATGTTACTCCGTCCAAATAGGGTCGTGTTCACTTCAGGTTTGTGAAATGTATTAGTGCTTATGACTTTCTGATTTCATAGATTAGTTCAACATTAATATTTGATAATCCTACAGAAATTTTTGATTTATAAGACCTACCGACCAATGATATTTATGACCTTAGTTGGGCCCATATCTGGACATAATAGAAACACTGAAGCCTTACAAGCATGTCAGTGAATACAGCGAAAAAAGGTTGTGCATGTCGCTTGCAACTTCGTTGTGAAAAACCATTGTCACTGAAACCGTTATTGCTGGTAGCATGTTACAGACTTCCTGAAAGAGGACAAAATGGCAGTGGTGGCTCTGGAATGCAAATGGATAGAAAAGCAAGAATATAGAGAAAACTAATTTTTGGAACGGATTCACAAGCCGTAAACGAAACGCTAAGGAGTGCTCAGCTGTATAGGGATATCTGACTTAGTCAAGGAAAGCAAGGGAACACGAAAGGTGACTAGTAACTACACCTCACAAAAACAGTTGGAGCTCTCATACAAGGAAGTTTACAAAACTCAATTCGCGATGGCTGATATTGCTATAGTACTTATACCATTTCCCATAACAAGATTTATAAATTGTTTTCTTTGTAACGATGTGAACCTTTTTAGGTTAAACATTTTGTAACAGTTATTGACCAGTTGGAAACATACCTAGCACCCTCTGAATGTGTAATTAATTATTCCATCAGCAATTTGCTCTTCAGGGTACCTGATCGTTTCACAATAGCTCTCAATACGATTTGCAGTCACTCAACAAATATCCGCGTTCACACATCCACAAACATTTAAACCCTAGAATCTCATTCCCCACGCGATAAAAGTATGGCAACTTAGGAAAGTATGTTATTTTCACAAAATTTAAAAAATGCGAGGTTGCGGCCACTCTGTGAATATATACTGTGAAAAAAACATACAGTGAAACAAAGCTATAAATAGGTAGGGTCAGATACCGCTTAGAGAAAAAAACTCACAAACGGAACGTACGTTACGACCAAGAGATCTTTGTCAGAGACAACGATCAACAACAATATTGGACTAGCGAATCATAGAAGAAGGAAAGAATGGATGAAAAGGATAAAACACTAATATTTTTACATTATTCTCACAATAAAATCGGACTATCTATTCTCTGTTCGCATGAAGTTCACAGCGATGAGAAAACATGTGTGTGTTTTCCCAAACTATCATAAGACATACAAGTCAAAGTGTTAAAAAAACAACATACTCTCCATGCAAAAATTAGTCTTCTATCTTATGTATTGGCACACAGTTTATTTCATTTTTTTCACAAAAATGTATCTTAAGACGCGACTAACTGTGTGACATGTCATAACACCGGCATTTAACTAAGAACATTTACATGTATGTTGTATTTACCTTTTCATTTTGTTAAACGCCAATAAATCCTCCCGCATAAGTAGACAACTTATCACTAATAAACTGGACTTCCATTTTATTTATAAGTATATTTACCTAGTATTTTGATATATTCAAATTGGTGCATTTGTTTGATGTTAACTTACTGCCGTTAAAACAATTATCTTTCGCGTTGTGTGTTTTTACGAACGTAACATGTTATATCGAAGTAAATGTATTTTCGTAATATTTTGATTGAAAGATAGCTTTTTCGAACATAAATTCATTACATTCTTCTTGTTTTCGTGCAAAGTAAATGAATTTCTGAAACCGTTAACGGCTGCTATACCGCGTGTCTTCAAACTAAATGCACGCATTTTGCATTAATAAATGCGTTTTTTCATGCGTGTGTTATAGAAAGTTTACTTATTTTAAATGCACAATTTATGTTTATTCTGTTTTCTGATATATATATATTCAGTGTTCTGAATGCTAACTTTACATTCTTTGTGAAATGTTCTGTTTTAAATATGTGAATTCCACTGCCAGATTCTAGTTGATGATCTCAAGAAAGTCGTTTTAATTGCAAATCTATTGAATCTTGTTTATATTTATTTGTTATAAGTATTTCATGCCTTCAGTTTCCAGATTTTTGACTCGCTGGTGGTTTATCATTATTAAAATATATTTTGGTGTTTTGAATATTTTTTGGATATTAATATTTATTGTGCAAAATAAATGATTTATTGGCGTGTCTGTGTATGTGTGTGTCACATACATACTCACATACACACTCACATAACACTCACATACACACTCATATAAACACCAGGCAGTCTGTACAGTTTTATTCGTTATATAGAGTTATACTTCTTTATTTGTGTAACCATTTGGTCGCTTGCTGTTATGCCTTTTTGGAATAAACGTATAAAGATAATTTATTTGTGTTCGAAAAATGTCATTGTTAGCTTCTCCAGAGTGATGAGTGTGGCATGATTACCAAAACGGTTTAGCAACAAAGGGACCTGCTTTTCAACCAGACAGTGCATGGCCCAATTAACGAACACATACACACACACACACACAAATAGACACACACACGCAAATACACACACCCATGCACTGAAAGACACACACACACACACGCGCAAATACAGACACCCATGCACTGAAAGACACGCACACACATAAATACATATATATATATATATATATATATATATATATATATATATATATATATATATATATATATATATATATACATACACAAACTTAAATAAGATGTGAAATAAGACGAACAGTACTCTTCAACCTTTCCCTACCTAGCGCCAACTATTATAACTTTCGTGATGATTAATTTTCCTTCCCGCCCATTAAAATCTAAATTGAAGGAATCTCTGCGATCCTCCACTGAGTGTATTTTGGATGTATTTAATCAGCATGTAGCATGCCCTTTGTAGAACTTCACAGCCCGCCTGGAAGAAACTTGATCTCTTGTGAAATCTCCTATCTGCTCAATAGTCATGACAAAACGTTCCTTTACACCTTGGTGCCATGACCAAACGTTCCTTGACATCTTGGTGCCATGACCAAACGTTCCTTGACATCTTAGTGCCATGACCAAACGTTCCTTGACATCTTGGTGCCATGACTAAACGTTCCTTGACATCTTAGTGCCATGAACAAACGTTCCTTGACATCTTTGTGCCATGACCAAATGTTCCTTGACATCTTGGTGCCATGACCAAACGTTCCTTGACATCTTGGTGCCATGACCAAACGTTCCTTGACATCTTGGTGCCATGACCAAACGTTCCTTGACATCTTTGTGCCATCGTTTTCTCGGTCTGCCTCTGCCCCTTGGCACCTCACCTTCCAATACAATTTTCTCAAGACCGTTGTGTCTTTTGATGTGGACAAAATCTTTCAATGTTCTTAATGAACCATTTCTCCTCTGCACTCAACTCTTGTAGAATGTCGGCTCTCTTCTTTTTTCGGTCCGAGTTATTCTGAGGATCTGTTGATAGCATTTTGATTTGAAAGATTCGACATTTGGATAACTTTACATATTTCACAGCCGTATGCTGCATATGCCAAAATACAGGTTCTCAACAATTGCACTTTTGTTGGTTTGCCAGTATTCTGCAATAGTTTCCTTAGTTTGTGTTTTTAATACAGCATGGAATTATTTTGTTACCGCCCACCTGAAATATAAAATCGCCCACTAGTGGACGGTAGCGCTCAAGTTATTGAGCTCTGGACAAAGCACAAAATAACTGTCAGACGTGGACACTCACCTGACACACATACAAGCGGTCACAACAGGTGAATCGAGGGGGATACAGACAGTGTTACTAGAAGAGACGGGGTTCCAAATGGGGATGTGAAGCGCAATATAACACGCTTATGCATGATAGTCTCTCATATAAGATGTATAAGTCAAAGTGTTAAAAAACAACATACTCTCCGTGCAAAAATGAGTCTTCTATCTTATGTATTGGCACACAGTTTATTTCATTTTTTCACAAAAATGTATCTTATAATTTTATATTCCCATTAAATTATGCCCGAATGGTCTGACCTGGCAGAATATCACCACTGCATCACATAGAGCATGTCGTAAGACGCGACTAACTGTGTGACATGTCATAACACCGGCATTTAGCTAAGAACATTTACATGTATGTCGTATTTACCTTTTCATTTTGTTAAACCCCAATAAATCCTCCCGCATAAGTAGACAACTTATCACCAATAAACTGGACTTCCATTTTATTTATAAGTAAATTTACCTAGTATTCTGATATATTCAAATTTGTGCATTTGTTTGATGTTAACTTACTGCCGTTAAAACAATTATCTTTCGCGTTGTGTGTTTTTACGAACGTAACATGTTATATCGAAGTAAATGTATTTTCGTAATATTTTGATTGAAAGATAGCTTTTTCGAACATAAATTCATTACATTCTTCTTGTTTTCGTGCAAAGTAAATGTATTTTTGAAACCGTTAAAGGCTGCTATACCGCGTGTCTTCAAACTAAATGCACGTATTTTGCATTAATAAATGCGTCTTTTAATGCGTGTGTTATAGAAAGTTAACTTATTTTAAATGCACAATTTGTGTTTATTCTGTTTTCTGATATATATATCAGTGTTCTGAATGCTAGCTTCACATTCTTTGTGAAATGTTCTGTTTTAAATATGTGAATTCCACTGCCAGATTCTAGTTGATGATCTCAAGAAAATCATTGTAATTGCAATTTATTGCATCTTGTTTATATTCATTTGTTGTAAGTATTTCATGCGTTCTATTTCTAAATTTTTGACTCGCTGGTGGCTTATCACTATTAAAATATATTTTTGTGTTTTGAATATTTTTTGGATATTAATATTTATTGTGGAAAATAAATGATTTTTTCGCGTGTCTGTGTATGTGTGTGTCACATACACATACACACTCACATACCACTCTCATACACACTCACATACACAGTCACATAACACTCACATACACACTCATATACACACCAGGCAGTCTGTTCAGTTGTATTCGTTATAGAGTTATAGTTCTTGTTATTCTTTTTTGGAATAAACGTATAAAGAGAATTTATTTGTGTTCGAGAAATTTCATTGTTCGCTTTTCCAGAGTGGTGAGTGTGGCATGATTATCAAAACGGTTTAGCAACAAAGGGACCTGCTTTTCAACCAGACAGTGCATGGTCCAATTAACAAATACACACATACAAACACACACACACACACAAACACACACACACACAAATAGACACACGCACGCAAATACAGACACCCATGCACTGAAAGATACGCACACACATACATACATATATATACATATATACACAAGCGACAAGCTTGAGAACCAGTGTTTTTCTTGTGGCAGCAAAAGGTTGCGAAACATGGACAGTTACCCAAACATCAAAAATACAGATCTGAGTCCTTCAAGTCAGAATGGTATTTAACGGTTCTCAAACTAGCAAGGCAAAAAGAACAATACATGCTTAGACAACAGCTTTGGGTATAGAGGAGAACTGATTCATAAATTCTAACACAATAACAGACACAACGGTCTTGAGAGAACGGTCTTGAGAGAACAGTCTTGAGAGAACGGTCTTGAGAGAACAGTCTTGAGAGAACGGTCTTGAGAGAACGGTCTTGAGAGAACGGTCTTGAGAGAACGGTCTTGAGAGAACGGAGAGAACGGTCTTGAGAGAACAGTCTTGAGAGAACGGTCTTGAGAGAACGGTCTAGAGAGAACGGAGAGAACGGTCTTGAGAGAACGGTCTTGAGAGAACGGTCTTGAGAGAACGGTCTTGAGAGAACGGTCTTGAGAGAACGGAGAGAACGGTCTTGAGAGAACAGTCTTGAGAGAACGGTCTTGAGAGAACGGTAATGGATGGTATAGTACTGGGGAGAAGAGTCAGGGGCAGACCAAGATGGCGATGGCCCCCAAGTTGTCAAGAAAAGATTGGGAATGAAGATAAAATAGATTTAAGATTGAACTAGAGATTGACTTTCTTTCAGACGGTCAGCAATGGGAGGAAAGGACTTGTTATATATTCATGATTACATATTAATTAATATATTTTCAGTCATCGAGCGGTGATTAGCCGGAACACATTGCCATAGGAAACAGGGTGGGCAGGGTCAGTTAATACATAATAAATAGATTGGAGGCAAAAAGTTATTTTTAGATCAAGTGGAGTAGACAAACTGGTTGTATAATACTCTGTAGAGTCTTCTAAAGCAGTATAAAGAAGTTAACCTCTCTCCTCCCCAGAGTAAAAGAGGAGCATATAAAAGATGAGATAAAGGTGATCTCCTACAATAGAGTCATATTTTGAAGCCGTTTCCAACCTATTTTCAGACAGCGGGCCCAATGGAGGGAGCATAGAGAGCCGCGTAGCTCAGTGGTTAATGTGATTACTTCGCATCTGAGGGGTCATGGGTTTATTCCCCTGTTGAGGCGGACTTGTTTCTTCAAACCGAACGTCTTTCAGGTCGACCCAGCCTTAAATGGGTACCGGTGCTGACGTGATGCTGACCACATCATCCACTAAGTGCCGTGGGTTACACAATAATATGGGCCTAACACCATATTTCCTGTGCGCCGCATGGCGGGGCGGGATCTTGACTTTTACCCAATGGAGCCGGGGAACTGAGACGCTAGTCCAATCAGGCCCAAAATACTGACCAGGACGTCGCGTAAGGGTCAATACACTGACCAAGACCACAATCTATCGCCGATGTAGCCTTCCCTGGAAACAGGCAGTTTTCAAGGCAGCCTGGCTGGCAAGATGTGGATCGAGATGATCCCTGTAGTAGTGAACACCACGGAGATGAAGCCAAGCATAGCACGACCGCCTGGAGGACAGCGGTCTACCTTCATCAGCATGTTCGGGATGTAAGGAAAGCTACAACAGATTATACCAACCACTTAACGTACTTTTCATGACGTACACATAAGAAAACAACAACAACAACAACAACATTAACACCCACTGATATATGTGGATGCACAGATCGACTGAGTACGCGATCCCACGTGAGTACGTGAACCGATTGTATGTGAATATTAAGATCGCCTGATTGTAAGTGATCTGATTATATGTGGATGCACAGATCGACTGAGTACGTTATCCGACCGTGAGGACGAGTTTGTGATTGGGTGTTGAGTGTGGAGAAGAAAGACGGTGAGCTAACTGGAGCCATTAATTTGTGACTAGAATAATTCTTACGGTTGTGAAGTTTTGTTGTTGCAGGTATAGACTTAGAACCTGGGTGTGTGGGTAGTCACAAAAATAACATCAACATTATTTTTCAATATTTATGTTGTAGTTAAATATATTTATTATGATTATTTAGTTTGGAAGTTCTTTGCTGTTTGTTGATATTGTGCAACGATTATTCTTGTAATAAATGACATTATTTAATGTTACGTTCAGGATAGTGTTTCCTGTGTTTTACTGTGTTTTACTGTGTTGAAGTCGTGTCGTGGTGTAGATATATGTTGTAACTCTTAAGATAAGTAAACTACTGAACGTAAAAGCCTTACGCTGCCCCATCTGCATAAATGTTAAACAGGTATGGGGAGAGGTTACATCCAAGCCTTACTCACATTTTGCATTTCGAATCAATTTGTTGTTCTACCAGATACTCTTACAGCAGCTTATCTGTTCCTGGTATTATGATCCGATTTTATGAAATAGATTACTGGAGGGCCCACATCTATCATGACTTTCCATAAATTCTGATATTTTGAACAATCGAAGTCATTGGTGTAAACGATAGAACAGGTATACAAATCTACGTTTTGCTCTCTACATTTTTCATGGGTGTTCCTCATATTAAATTTGTGATCTCTGGTCCCTCTGTCTTTTCTGAAGCCTGCTTGCACTTTATTGATATTGGATACACATTTTATTATTATTCTCTTCAATATAGTCAGCAAGTGGATCTTACTACCGTGGTTTATTAGCGCATAGTGTGGAAATGTGTGCACATCTTTAGGTTATCTTTCTTTTGGAGATGGATATAGCTCGATCAGCTCTGTGGTTTTGGCCGTTCTGTATCAGATACTCTTGCACAGTGCATGATAAATGCAATAACTTATCCCCTCCCCCCCCCCCCCCCCTGCCTGTTCTAGTTCCGCTGAGTTGTCTTGTCATCACACGTCCGTGACTTTCCTTTTCTTTTTAAAGCTTCAGATTACCGAGTGTACTTCGCCCAATGTAGGTTCAGGTTCATAAAACGATGCTTTAAAGATTGAATAGCCACTTACTCAGGCAAAAATATGCCCCCATATCCATTTGTATGCGTAGACAAGCAGTGCAGACAGGAAAATACATCTTGCAAAACTGTTTTATGGTTAGACAATTGTGAACTCAGCACTGTCTTACAGAGAAGAGCCTCCACACAAAACTGTATTATGGCCAGACAACTGTGAACTCAGCACTGTCTGACAGAGACGAACCTCTACACAAAACTGTATTGTGGCTAGACAACTGTGAACTCAGCACTGTCTTACAGAGACGAACCTCCACACACAACTGTATTATGGCCAGACAACTGTGAACTCAGCACTGTCTGACAGAGACGAACCTCTACACAAAACTGTATTATGGCCAGACAACTGTGAACTCAGCACTGTCTGACAGAGACGAACCTCTACACAAAACTGTATTATGGCCAGACAACTGTGAACTCAGCACTGTCTGACAGAGACGAACCTCTACACAAAACTGTATTATGGCCAGACAACTGTGAACTCAGCACTGTCTGACAGAGACGAACCTCTACACAAAACTGTATTATGGCCAGACAACTGTGAACTCAGCACTGTCTGACAGAGACGAACCTCTACATAAAACTGTTTGGATACCTTGTTGAACGCTCCATTACTACAATCTTTTTCCAGAAAACTGGACCGAGTACAGCCATCATAAAAAGACGCTGAGATCGAGAAGAAGAAGAAGAAGAAGAAGTAGAAGAATAAGTTCCTCATTAATTTTCATGGCAGTTACCTGACCTTCTCGTCATCAACACTGTCGTTATAACCATCCTCATCATCACCATCATCACCATCATCATCATCACTATAATCATCACTACCATCATCATCTTCACCACCAGCATCATCATCACTATAATCATCACCACCATCATCATCTTCACCACCAGCATCATCATCACTATAATCATCACCACCATCATCATCTTCACCACCAGCATCATCATCACTATAATCATCACCACCATCATCATCTTCACCACCAGCATCATCATCACTATAATCATCACCACCATCATCATCTTCACCACCAGCATCATCATCACTATAATCATCACCACCATCATCATCTTCACCACCAGCATCATCATCACTATAATCATCACCACCATCATCATCTTCACCACCAGCATCATCATCACTATAATCATCACTACCATCATCATCTTCACCACCAGCATCATCATCACTATAATCATCACCACCATCATCATCTTCACCACCAGCATCATCATCACTATAATCATCACCACCATCATCATCTTCACCACCAGCATCATCATCACTATAATCATCACCACCATCATCATCTTCACCACCAGCATCATCATCACTATAATCATCACCACCATCATCATCTTCACCACCAGCATCATCATCACTATAATCATCACCACCATCATCATCTTCACCACCAGCATCATCATCACTATAATCATCACCACCATCATCATCTTCACCACCAGCATCATCATCACTATAATCATCACTACCATCATCATCTTCACCACCAGCATCATCATCACTATAATCATCACCACCATCATCATCTTCACCACCAGCATCATCATCACTATAATCATCACCACCATCATCATCTTCACCACCAGCATCATCATCACTATAATCATCACCACCATCATCATCTTCACCACCAGCATCATCATCACTATAATCATCACCACCATCATCATCTTCACCACCAGCATCATCATCACTATAATCATCACCACCATCATCATCTTCACCACCAGCATCATCATCACTATAATCATCACTACCATCATCATCTTCACCACCAGCATCATCATCACTATAATCATCACCACCATCATCATCTTCACCACCAGCATCATCATCACTATAATCATCACCACCATCATCATCTTCACCACCAGCATCATCATCACTATAATCATCACCACCATCATCATCTTCACCACCAGCATCATCATCACTATAATCATCACCACCATCATCATCTTCACCACCAGCATCATCATCACTATAATCATCACTACCATCATCATCTTCACCACCAGCATCATCATCACTATAATCATCACCACCATCATCATCTTCACCACCAGCATCATCATCACTATAATCATCACCACCATCATCATTTTCACCACCAGCATCATCATCACTATAATCATCACCACCATCATCATCTTCACCACCAGCATCATCATCACTATAATCATCACCACCATCATCATCTTCACCACCAGCATCATCATCACTATAATCATCACCACCATCATCATCTTCACCACCAGCATCATCATCAGTATAATCATCACCACCATCATCATCTTCACCACCAGCATCATCATCACTATAATCATCACCACCATCATCATCTTCACCACCAGCATCATCATCACTATAATCATCACCACCATCATCATCTTCCCCACCAGCATCATCATCAAGTACCACACAACTCTACCCCATTCTACACAAACTAAAAGCAAAAAAAAAAACACCTTCTCCATATTGAATGACCATTTCCCCCATCCGGTCAGATGTGAGTAAGACGATGTGAGTAGCTGCCCCTGCTAGATTTGTTTGTCTTCTGCAGCTTTATGAGTTGGGACCCTGTTGAACACCAATGACTTCATGTCTGTCATAGTGCCCACATTGGTCTTGTAATGATGGGGTCATTGTTGACTGGATTATGGTTGTTGATGCCTTTAATGTTAATCTCGATGTACTGGACACCGATGCATTCTCTTAGACCTGTCAAGGGATTCTTAACTATTGTTGGGCCATTGGTTACTATCTAAGTATTTTGGGGTTTAAAGTATCCATTCATAAATTGGTGAAGTGTTAGGAGTCTGTTGACAAAATTATGGAGTGCAATTCTGCTTATAGTTAACCATCGCTAGCGAAGATACCTACATGGTCAGACATGCGAATGCAGGTGTACCCGAATATGGCTGTACAGCCCGTTCCTAGAGGGACACAATCTACCGCAGGGAAGGCACACGCGGACAACGTCATTAGTTGTTCTGTTTTGTATTATTCACTTAACTTAACTTAACTTAACTTGACTTAACTTAACTTAACTGAACTTAACTGAACTTCATTTTACTGGTTTAGAATGCTCGGGGTCTATTTACAACCAGTTTATTTCATTACACGGATTCTGAAAATACTGTGAGCATCCAATCTATTTTTGAATGCATTAACTGACTCTGCTTCCATTATATCCTACGGGAGAGCATTCCAAGAATTCACCACTCTCTGACTAAAAAGATACTTCTTAATATCTAATCTAGACCTGTCTTTAAATACTTCGTAGCTGGGCCCTCTAGTTCTTGTGGTCAGTCATATATTGAAAAATTTAGTATAGTCTAATTTATCCTTTCCATTTATTAATGTATACACTTGTATTAAGTCACCTCGAATTCTTCTTTTTCCGAGACACTGAAGACCATTCTTTTATAGTCTTTCCTCATAACTATAATTCAGAAACCCCTGATAAGTTTTGTAGATCTTCTTTATACACTTCCCATAATGTTTATATCCACTTTATTATGTGAACTCCACACCTGAACACAATACTCCAATTTAGGCCTCACTAATGATTTATATAACTTGACTTTTACTTCGTTACTCTTATGTGAAATATTTATATTAATCATTCCCGACATGGTATTAGCTTTTTTCACTGCTACCTGGACCTCTCTCCACCTTTCCTGAATGATATATTATAATTCTTAGGTGTCTCTCCAAAGTTGTATCCTAATATTGTTCTCTCCCATCCAGTAATTCTATTCATTATTTGATCTAACCACGAGGATGGCTGTACATTTCTCTACATTAAACTCCATCTGCCAGTTCTCAGACAATTTTGAATCGTTTCTAAATCCAATCTCAGTAGCTCCACATATTCTGGAGACGAGACACGTCCGAATAATTTTGTGTCAATCGCGAACTTTGCAATCATGAATGTGATATCAATGTCCAAATAATTTATATATACTAACAATAAAATTGGCTCCAATACCGATCCCTGCTTCTCACCACTTATTACATCACACCAGTTAGAGTACTCCATTTTTATGCCCACTCTTTGCCTTCTTCCCGTCAATCCATCTAACATGCAACTTCCCCATCTATTCCACGTGATTTCAACTTTTGAAACATTTGTTGATGAGGTGCTCTATCAAAAGATTTTGACAAAATCCAGATTTTCAACATGCACCGGTTCTCCACGATCTAACATTTTGGTAACCTCCTCCATGAATTCTAAAAGATTAGTTTTCTAAAAGATTCTGTCCTTTCCTGCAGTCTGTGTCGCAGCTGCTTAGACAAGCCCTCGAACAACATGTTAGTCTACATCATCTGGGCTATCTGCAGCACAGCATGTTTGCCTGTTGAGGATCTCGCACTCCAATATGCTAGCCTGTCCCGAGCAGAGAACTCGCGTGGAAATAGTGGAGTTTCCTGACATATCTACTATAGACGTTATTTCTCTCGCATTGCGTATAGAAGGGTGGTTAGTATCACGTCATGTTAGACGTTGGCATTCATAACTGATTCATAACTGATTCATAACTGATTCCTCGTCAGTCCAAAACATAGATCAGCCTGATGAGTGACTTCTTCAGCGTGCACCGACGATTGCAGCATTTCTATTATTCTCAGTTTTATCTTCCTAATTCGCTTCCCTCGTTTAACAAAGATGATGATATCAATCATGTTTTTTCTTCTTTCCGATACCCACTGCGTAACATGTTGCTGTTCATTAATTGCACGAACATTCCTGGTATCTTTCTCTTTTTCATCGATCAACTGATGTTATGCTTTTAGTCCGGTGTGGTTTACTAAGAAAACTTTGAGATCTAAGCCGGTTCCACACAGCTTGTTTGAAGAGTAATTTATAGCAAGGAAGACCAGCAGCCACAGCAGCTCCGATAACCACATAACCAAGGCCTGATGTTTTAGCCACACAGTACCCTTTCAGCGACACATACTCTGTCGGGCGAGAATCCCTAGAATAATTTGAGTAGATTTGTAACTTGAATTTGCCCGAACAGCTGGCCACTCCTTTCGATTTTCAACTGCAAATGGATTTTTAACGTTCGCGACATTGCACACGGCTGTCTGATCTCAGTACTCAGAGATCAGGAGAAATTTTTACTGGATGATCCACGTGAATAAATTCAGGTCTTCACCGTGATTTGAAGCCGCGACCTCCCGAGGCGAACACCTGACCTCGAGACAACTGGGTCCCCAGCTTAAGGATGTACACCTGGTTTAATATAGGCACAACCACTTTAGAAGAAGTTTTTCACCAAAAAGAATATCATCGAATCTGTACAAATTAATATAAAGATTGAATATAACAATCAATCTTCTTTTTCTTTGTTCATTCTCAGATCAAGGACCCGGTTTCTACTACTCCTACAAATGACACCGCTATTTGTAAGGCTGTTTTAATCTCCACCCAGCTATTGTCTAATATCTGTTTCGCCAAGCCATTATTGTTCTCACTTGTCCTGCATGAGCGTCCAGCATTGTAGGATGTAATCCACGGTCATGGTATGGCCCTCCGATTGGACACCTGTCATCTTTCCCATTCCTCATGTTGTTATAAAGGTGACGCTTGAGTCTGTTATTCCCCGTTCTCAGTCTGAAGATGAAGGTTTGCACTTTTCTAGTAAATCATCCAATTTGATTTCTTTTCATATTGATCAGCCCATTTCCCCCTAAGTTGACTTCAATTATAGAACTATATCATTTAAGATAGGAGTCATCTTTCAAAATGACTGAGAGAACTGGGATATATGACACGGACGTGACGACTTGCCGTAGTTTTGTTGCTGACCTGTGCTCCACAGGAACCAGCATGTTTGGAAGGAAGACGAACCGAAGCTTTCACAAGATAGAACACGTCGTCACGTGACATTTAGCCCGGATGGAGTTGAATCCTCAACAGTTGCATCACCAGTAACAATATCATTACCCATTTGCATTTCACACAGACTCCCACGGTGCCTCTTGTACTTTGACCCAGTTCATGAGAGCTATTGAATGAAAACACACAATCTCTACAACACTCGTGTAGCGAGCGTACGCTAAGAGCTGGTGAGGTGACCATTTAATTAAGGCGGATCTGGATGGTAATGACGTGCAGGAAACTCATCCTTCTCAGCTCATATTGTCCACTCAAACAAATTACTTACCGTTGAAAGGGTTTCTGTGTAAGGCTGCACTTGGATACCCGGAAATATCAATGATTATAATTATCTAATTGACTGTTGGGATGTCTCACTATTCGCTGTTTTTGTTTAATTTCTTATAATTTACATTGCCTGTGGATGGTGCTTTAAGTGTGTCAGTTTGGAACACTGCCACACTGAGGGAATGTCATAATAGATAATTAGCATGGACGACCAAACCGCTCTAAAGCAGAAACCTGTATATGTGTAAACAGGTTGTCAAACGGAACATATAGTGTAGTGGAATCATTAACAGGTCAACGAGTTTTTAACTCCAACGTATTACCAATACACACATATGAACGTGAATGCTTGAAAATAACAAAGATATTGGGAAAGAGGTTAAATGGATTTGAGAATAAGTGTTTTAGAAAAGTGTTAAACATTGGCTAGGAGAAATTCATAACAAACAAAACAATTAGAGAAGTCTCCAATCAACAATATGTTTCATCACTCATCAGGAAAAAACAGCGGTCATGCATCGGGCATGTTCTTAGAATGGACAGCAACACACTCCATCTGTAAACGTTTATGTGGTCACCATCTGGCAGCAACAAAGTAAAGAGGAAGACCGCAAGCGACTCTCCCCAGAACAATCGCCAGATAGGGATTCACTATGGGCTTGAAGAGCCTAGGGAAACGGGAAAGAGTGACGTCAGACAGATCCAGCTGGAGAGCTCTGGTTTCTACGTTGTGTGCTGTAGATAGCACGGGTGGTCAGCCAGGGTCTTCGTGTATGACAAGGATAAGCAAAGTACCACTGCCTCACAGAGAGCATATCGTAGGAGGCGAGTAGCTGTGTGACATGGCATAACGCTGGCCATGGTTAGGTGGTTTGTTTAGAGCAGCATAGGCGGCGCCTAACAGGATGTAGGTCTACTTTACTCGAGTGTTTGAGTCTATTAAGATGGACTCGCACATCGGTTAACCACCTTACGTGAGGGTGTCCCAACGCAGCGGAGTATTAAGCTATTCGAGCCTAGCACGACTAGAAGGGGACCCTTCTCCCGGCTACATCCAGCCCCTGCCAGAGCTGGGACCTGGCATCTGGATCTGTAGGGAGACTACAGGGAGATTAACAACTTAGAATGGCACTTAAAGAACATATAATGATTGCTCTATTGAATTAGTGTATGCCACAAGACTTTGTGTGGGACATAGAAGAGAATTGTACAACTACCACAGCGACAACATCTCTTAAAAGTTAACTAACAGTATAGACAGAAGCTGCTAAGGTAGATGTCTGCCTTTATGTTACATACGCTAGAGTAGGACCAATGTCACATTGAGGGAGTGTATTAATAGGTAACTAACATAGTTAGTTAACCACACCTAAGGGAGAAGCAAAGAGATGCATCAGGGTCAGGTGAAAGGTTGGATCAAGACCACCAATCTCTCGTGCATGTCGCTCTATTGGAAACGGAATGTGTCACTGCAGTCTGATCAACGGTGAGATTCCTGGGAGACCTCGCATTTTACTACATCCATAAGGATTCAAGTACGCCTGGAGGTTTGAGTAGAATCGCAGTAACCCTCCAATAAATGAAACGTCATCAAGTGATTAAATATGAGTACGAGTAGCTGTCAGTAGCTTCCACAACTTCATGGCATTGCTCTATACAACGTATATGCTCTCAAATGTCTCCCAGTCTAGAGGGCTCCCAAATGTTACCCAGGAGTAAATCCTTATATCTCTACTCCAAATGAAGGAAAGGGCGGCTACTGCATTTGGATCTAATATTGGAGGCACTTAATAATACCATTTTCAGACGTTATTATATACATGTTTGCCGCAGCAACATGTTCAACATGAAGAGGTTGCTAGCCTATGCACATCATTCTCTTGTCGAGGTAATTAATATCTTTTGGGTTTCTGCTATGCCCACCTTCTTCCTCCCCAACATTCAGTCCAGAGCAGAATTGATGGGAATATTCCTTATTGAATGGACACTGGGACCTACGACCTCAAGTCAGGACCAGGCACAACATACCGACTAGGACCTAATGTCAGGATCAGGCAAAAAACAACTGACTAGGACCTCATGTCAGGATCAGGCACAAAATACTGACTAGGAGCTCATGTCATTATTAGGCACAACATACTGACTAGGACCTCATGTCAAGATCAGGCATAACATACTGACTAGGACCTCATGTCAGGATCAGGCACAACATACTGACCAGTTCTACGCCTCTCTTCTATGTAGCTTTCCCCAGAAACAGTATTTTTTACAGGCCAGTCTAAGGCTGTCGTCAAGCAGATGAAACCATAGAACAACATCCTGAGCCGTGAGGATCCTAGACTAAGGCTGTAGTCAAGGAGATTAGAAACCATAGAACAACATCCTGAGCCGTGAGGATCCCAGACTAAGGCTGTAGTCAAGGAGATTAGAAACCATAGAACAACATCCTGAGCCGTGAGGATCCCAGACTAAGGCTGTAGTCAAGGAGATTAGAAACCATAGAACAACATCCTGAGCCGTGAGGATCCCAGACTAAGGCTGTAGTCAAGGAGATTAGAAACCATAGAACAACATCCTGAGCCGTGAGGATCCCAGACTAAGGCTGTAGTCAAGGAGATTAGAAACCATAGAACAACATCCTGAGCCGTGAGGATCCCAGACTAAGGCTGTAGTCAAGGAGATTAGAAACCATAGAACAACATCCTGAGCCGTGAGGATCCCAGACTAAGGCTGTAGTCAAGGAGATTAGAAACCATAGAACAACATCCTGAGCCGTGAGGATCTCAGACTGAGGCTGTAGTCAAGGAGATTAGAAACCATAGAACAACATCCTGAGCCGTGAGGATCCCAGACTAAGGCTGTAGTCAAGGAGATTAGAAACCATAGAACAACATCCTGAGCCGTGAGGATCTCAGACTGAGGCTGTAGTCAAGCAGATGAAACCATAGAAGAACATCCTGAGCCGTGAGGATCCTAACTAAGGCTGTCGTCAAGCAGATGAAACCATAGAACAACATCCTGAGCCGTGAGGATGCTAGTTCACCGTAGTCAGCTCGGGAAGTCAAGAAAGCTAATGCAACTAGCCACATATCGCCTTTAAATAGCCCACACAAAGGTAAACATACTCATTATGGGTAAACAACAACAACAACAATAACATCCCCATATTGATTAATTGCTTAATGTATTCATTGATAGACAGCTTGGTTGATTGATCATTATTTGATTTATTGATTATTGATTAATGTATTGATGTATTGATTGATGAGTGGCTGTTTTACTGATTGATTGATTGACTGATTCAAGTCTATTTGATAGATCAATCTTTGATTAATGATTAGTTTTATCAATAATTGCTTAACTGTTTGAGTGATTTTTGATTGACATTTTAATTTATAGATGATAATTTGATTTTTGAGTGAATCGTATTTTCACTATTAAAGTTGGCCACTTCACGAGAAACCTGGACTATATATCTATTTCAGTACCGATATCGATCAACTTTTACTTAATAAAAACAATAAGACTTCAACAACAATCCTTAATATGACAATACGAAGTAATAACAATATATTAACGGTTACTCTGTGTACTCCCCCTCGTACTGTCGCACACCATCGACCGGAGCGGTCTCGATAGCTCAAAAAGACAGTTTTCCTTGGAAGGAATTCCGGAAACAGGTGATATTATACAGGCAGAGTTCCTTGCTGAAGTCGGATGTGTTGGATCGAAAGGTGCAAATATCGCAATCAATCTGTAAACTACGACACAACGCATTCCATTCTCTGAACTGCATTCTGCTACTTAAGCCCTTTCAGGGTTTGGTAGTGGGAGATTGAGAACGAACGAAGCCATACAGGCAGGATTCTAACAGTGATGCCGTCTACACATGGTGATGAAGACAGAAACACTTAGTCTCCGAAAACATCTCGTATATTAGCAACCTGCAAGATGAAGTCTTTTTTAGAAATCAATGACGTCCTTTGGTGATGGCGAACAAGGAAAAGACATTCCGTGAATGACAAGGATTGTCTTGTTCAATTCCCATGCGATGCTCGTGTGCTGCAACATCCGTTTCTTACATCCGGCAGTTGTTATGGTTGTTGGATACCACTTGTGCTGAAGACATGATGTATGAAGTGGTGCCTAGGACACGGAAATTAAGTGAGCAGATTGTTTTGTGCTTCGTTCAACTCTTGGTGGTCTTTCTTTGTAGTCAGTTTACTGTTGCACTGCTTACGCACGGAAGGGTACTTGAGAATGTGGTTATTGGTCCTTCATACAGCAGCACAATTTAAGTGAGCTTAACACTTTTGGGATAAGAGTTTTAATTCCCACATCATAGCTGTGTGATAGAATGTTTCTAGGGACTCGAGGGTATGATGAGGGTTTTTTATCAATTTGTTTCTCGTGGGCTTCACATGATGTGGGAGTCCTGATCAATATGTTTGATCTGATCATCACGTGATGTGGGAGTCCTGATCAATATGTTTGATCTGATCATCACGTGATGTGGGAGTCCTTATCAATATGTTTGACCTGATCATCACGTGATGGGGGATCCTGATCAATATGTTTGATCTGATCATCACGTGATGTGGGATCCTGATCAATATGTTTGACCTGATCATCACGTGATGTGGGAGTTTTGTTCAATATGTTTGACCTGATCATCACGTGATGTGGGATCCTGATCAATATGTTTGTTCTGATCATCACGTGATGTGGGAGTCCTGATCAATATGTTTGACCTGATCATCACGTGATGTGGGATCCTGATCAATATGTTTGACCTGATCATCACGTGATGTGGGAGTCCTGATCAATATGTTTGATCTGATCATCACGTGATGTGGGAGTCCTGATCAATTTTTTTACTTTAATCATGAGTTTATGTTTGTTCTGTATAAATATGTTTCCCCTAATCATGAGTTGATGTTGGGTCATGATAAAATATGTTTTATCTAACGTTGATTTGACGTTTGGTTTTGATCAAAATGTTTCACCTGACCCAGATGTGATGTAGGACCTTGATCAATATGATTTACCTGACCCTGACATGTGGCGGTGTCTTGATAAATATGTTTCACATGACTCTTACTTGAAGTATGATCCTATCAATAAGTTACACCTGACCCTGACATGGGGTGGGGTCATGATCAACATACATGAATTGACTTTAGATGGATTCTTTATCAATATGTTTCACCTGACCCTGACTTGAGGTGGGGTCACGATCAATATACGTGGTGTCATTGGTCAGTATGTTTCACCTGACCCCTGCGACGTGGTATTGATCAGTATTTTTCACCTGATGTTGAGCGTGATAGGTGGTATCGATAACTATGTGTGATCTGGCCATACCATTTGTATTAACTCTCCCTATCAAGTAATTATCGTGTATGTATTAATTTTGATGAATAATCGTCAATGATCTTTGTTCTTAGATGACCTAAATGTCATCAGCCATCCTTTCTCTTTCTTTGTATTCCTAACATTTGGGTGAAAATAATCATTTAAAATCTTCTGTTGCAAATTCTTCTTTTTCTTCTTCTTCTTCATCTACTTCTACTTCTTCTTTTTCTCCTTCTTCTTCTTCTTCTTCTTCTTCTTCTTCTTCTGGTTGCTGTTAGTATAATTCTTCTCTTTCATCTTCTTCATCTTGTGTTTCACTTTCCATGGATGCTACGTTGAACCGGTACTGATATTTGGCAGCGAATCTTGAACAATCAGCAAGCAAGCGCATAAATCTATCGAAGCAACAGAGATGTGGTTTTACAGAAGAATACTGGAGTGCAAAGAACACGAATGAGACAGTACTCGAAGAAGCACAAACCCAAAGACAACGTAATTCAAGGATCAGAACAAGATAGTCAACCTTTTTTCGGGTGTGTTACGAGACGAGGCGGTTTGGAGACCGTTGTGACAACTGGAAAGATAGCAAAAAAGATAAACAGAGGATGGCAGAGAGAAAAGATGGACAGCCTGAGAGAATGGCACGGACTACAATCAACAACAGAGTTGGTAAAACAACACACCTGACAGAAGTACATGGATGTCCAACTGACAGGGCACCTGATGATGATGACAATCTAGTTTTTCAAAATTCCGTCTCAGTGGTTACGTCATCTTTTGTCTTTGCTCTACCCTCGTGCTCCATGCTTCCTTTTGGAAATCTTTTTTATATTTATTTTACGGATCCACATGATATTTCAGCTCTTATCTGGCTGTTTTACGGATTATATTTATATCTAGAGCTTTTATTTAATGTTCCTGTATCCATTGTTCAAGTTGATGATTATTTGAATCACTCCATGCTTATGACGGGAATGTGAGTCCCCACGAGGATTAACTTTTTGGTCCCTGACATCGGTAAACTGGCGGCGAGTTAAAAGTCACTCAGAAATTCTGTTGTTTTAGAGAGACAGATGTGATTGCCTGACTAAGAACAAAGAAGACAGTAGTGTAGATTTAATCCTCCTCACAAAAAGAACAAACACTTCGTGACACATCCGTACCACCTTAACACTTCAGCGGAGCATTGAATAACACACCCAAAACTAACACCGGAAAAGCCGAATCGACAAGTTAAAAATTCACTAACAAATTTTCCAGCACGCTTTTAGAATAACTGATCCTTTATTGTCAAATACAATTGTTGCTTTTTGCTTTAACTGAATACGTTCAGCATTTCTATAAAAAGAGCCTTAGGAACAATGACTAGGATACTGTGTTTGGTATTACTAATTCTCTACTCCTCAACTTTTCCTATTAGGCTACTATATATATATATACTGGTATTCCAATACATATTATGTATACGTTGCAACAGCCATATCTGACGTTGCCCATTTTGGTAACGCTCATAATAAGAGGTTTACTATTTGCTCAGATGCGAGTAGAAACTATTCAAAAGGATAGATAATAAGAGGTTTACTATTTGCTCAGATGCGAGTAGAAACTATTCAAAAGGATAGATAATAAGAGGTTTACTATTTGCTCAGATGCGAGTAGAAACTATTCAAAAGGATAGATAATAAGAGGTTTAC
Organism: Ariolimax columbianus; assembly: GCA_036924085.1. Taxonomy (NCBI): domain Eukaryota; kingdom Metazoa; phylum Mollusca; class Gastropoda; order Stylommatophora; family Arionidae; genus Ariolimax; species Ariolimax columbianus. Next base: position 82,527,801 of record JAVGWX010000012.1, read on the forward strand.
TATTTGCTCAGATGCGAGTAGAAACTATTCAAAAGGATGGATAATAAGAGGTTTACTATTTGCTCAGATGCGAGTAGAAACTATTCAAAAGGATAGATAATAAGAGGTTTACTATTTGCTCAGATGCGAGTAGAAACTATTCAAAAGGATAGATAATAAGAGGTTTACTATTTGCTCAGATGCGAGTAGAAACTATTCAAAAGGATGGATAATAAGAGGTTTACTATTTGCTCAGATGCGAGTAGAAACTATTCTTCTTCTTCTTCTTCTGCGTACGATTTTTTCGAAAAAAGCGGCGGTCATCCTGAGGCTCTCGCCACTGCCATTGAGCTTGTCTTGCAGTTCCACTGGTAATGGCCACATCTGCTCTCTCTGATCGTCGTATGTCGGGCAGTTCTGCAGCAGATGTTCAGCGGTCATTTTACCAGTACCGCACGGGCATTCGTCGGTACACCCTATCTTCAATTTGTTGAATAGGTGGTACCTCAGTCTATTGTGGCCAGTGCGAAGTCTTCTTCTTCTTCTGCGTGCGCAGTCAGACAGTAACCATTATTTTTTCGAAAAAAGCGGCGGTCATCCTGAGGCTCTCGCCACTGCCATAGAGCTTGTCTTGCAGTTCCACTGGTAATGGCCACATCTGCTCTCTCTGATCCTCGTATGTCGGGCAGTTCTGCAGCAGATGTTCAGCGGTCATTTTACCAGTACCGCACGGGCATTCGTCGGTACACTATATCTTCAATTTGTTGAATAGGTGGTACCTCAGTCTGTTGTGGCCAGTGCGAAGTCTGAAGTCAACGACCTGCTCTCTTCGGTTCAACTGGTAATAGGCATCGTTTTTGGTGTAACCAGTATGTTCGGTTTCCCATTTGGTCATGTATCTGGCTTTGATAAGCCGTTTTGACTCTTCGTACGTCATACTGGTATCTGTTTGTGGTAGTCTTGCCCCTTCTTTTGCCAGTCTGTCTGCCTCCTCGTTGCCTTAAATGATGCAGTGTGACGGGACCCACTGTACCACTACCCTTTTTGTTGCGGACTGCTGGCACAGTTTGCAGAGTGCTGCTCTTAAGTCATTAAGCTCAGTGTTTTTCTGGCTTTTTAGCGCTGTGACTACGGCGAGAGCATCTGTCAGCAGGACTATATGGCTCTCATTTTCACTGTGTGTCACCATTTCTTCCACTTCCGCCCTCAGTGCCTCTGCCTCCGCTCTGAAATTGCTTGTGTACTTACCAGTAGCGAATGACAGTGTTATTTTTCTGCCATTTGGTAGGTTCAGGAATGCTCCTGCCCCTCCGTTCTGTGTTGTGTTTGTTACAGAACCGTCGGTGTATGCATGGGTCCAGTCCATGCTTGGGTAGATTTTCGTTATGAAGCTTAGGGTAGTATCTCTCCTTTCTTTTTCAGTCTGGCAGTTTTTGTTTGCAATACCTGGTATATTTTCTACCACCTCTGGAAATATATCCTGCCTCCAGGTAAGTTTTCGTACAGTAGTGATGGGTTTTGGTGTTGTTAGTGCGTTTATGGGATCTTCGTGCATCTTTGCTTTGGCTATTTCTGCAAAGTTTCTCCGCTTTAGTTTCCCATATCCCAAATTGTTTAGTCTCTGGTGCATTGGATGTTCGGTCAGTCTTCGGAGTTTCTCTGACTGCAGCTGGGCTCTGCAGTCTCTTCTATCGGTCATGGATTGCAGTTTGTAATCTTTTCAAGTTCTACAATTGGCGTTGACTTCATGCCACCTGTTATAATTCTCATGGCTTGGTTTTGAAGTTTGTTAACTTTATCGAAGTTCGCCTTCGCTGCTGTTGTCCATGCCGCAATGCCATACTCGAGAACTGGTCTCACTCTTCCAGTGTACAGTTTCTTTAGTATGCCTTCGTCTGCTTCCCAGCTTGTGCCAGCAAGTTTCCTCATGATTGCCATTCTTTCTCTGGCTTTCATTCGGTTTCTCTCAATCTAACTTTTCCATGTCATGCGCCGATCAAATGTGACTCCCAGATAGGTTGGGTTGTCGTTTGGCTGCAGGAATTTGCCATTTAGACTTAATTTGGTATTTTGGGGTTTTAATGAAAGCGAGAATATTGTGCACGTGGTTTTCTCCTCGTTTATTTTGACCAGCCATGAGTTCGCCCACTCTTCCAGCGATGTTAGGGCCTGCTGCATCCGATTTCTTGCTATTGTGAGATTCTTTTCAGAGGTCCACATAGCCAGATCGTCTGCAAACATTGAGCTATGGACTCTTCTTGGTATATTCTCTGTAATATCGTTTATATATACCAGGAAGAGTGTGGGTGACAGTACTCCCTCTTGGGGTACTCCCTGCTCGAGTGTCACCTTTTTGCTCATCTGCCCTTGTACTTTGACTCTGGCCGTTCTTTGTTTGAGGTAGTGGTTGATCCACTTGTACATCTTCCCACAAACATCACTTCTTCTTAGCTTGACTCTAAGTCCATCTTTCCAGACTTTGTCAAATGCCTTTTCCAAATCCACCCAAACAGCTACTGTGTGTTTCTTTGCCTGGTAGGCATCTTCTATCTCCTGGGCTATGAGGATGACCTGGTCCTCAGTGGATCTGTGCTGTCTAAAGCCGGCTTGCTGTGGAATTAGTATTCGTTTTTCTTCCAGATGCCACATCAGTCTGGTGTTTATCATCCGTTCCATCAGCTTGCCGACACAGCTCAGTAGGCTTATGGGCCTGTATCCATTTGGATATGTTTTTGTCCTTTCCTGTTTTTGGTACTGGTACCAGTATTGCGTCTTTCCATGCCTGTGGTACAATTCCCCTTTTCCAGCTTTGGTTCAGGACCGATAGCAGTTTCTTCTTCGCTCTTTGGCCCAGCCCCATCAGCATTTCGTTTGTTATCCCGTCTTTTCCGGGAGATGTCCTTTTCTTTAGTGTTCTCATAGCCTCTTCCATTTCGCGCATTGTTAGTTTGGCCATCATGTGCTCTTCAGGAGCCGTATTCATATTTTCGTGTCCCTTTAGCTCTTCACTAATGTCTGTATGCTTATCTGCAGGGACCTCGATGTGGTTTGCTCTGGCATAGTGATCGACAAAGGCGTTTGCGGCTTTCTTACCTGTGATCAAGTTCTCGCCCTGCTTGATAGTAATTTGTTTATTTGACGTGACACATCCGTACCACCTTAACACTACAGCGGAGCATTGAATAACACACCCAAAACTAACACCGGAAAAGCCGAATCGACAAGTTAAAAATTCACTAAAAAATTTTCCAGCACGCTTTTAGAATAACTGATCCTTTATTTTCAAATACAATTGTTGCTTTTTGCTTTAACTGAATACGTTCAGTATTTATATAAAAAGAGCCTTAGGAACAATGACTAGGATACTGTATTTGGTATTACTAATTCTCTACTCCTCAACTTTTCCTATTAGGCTACTATATATATATATACTGGTATTTCAATACATATTATGTATACGTTGCAACAGCCATATCTGACGTTGCCCATTTTGGTAACGCTCATAATAAGAGGTTTACTATTTGCTCAGATGCGAGTAGAAACTATTCAAAAGGATAGATAATAAGAGGTTTACTATTTGCTCAGATGCGAGTAGAAACTATTCAAAAGGATACATAATAAGAGGTTTACTATTTGCTCAGATACGAGTAGAAACTATTCAAAAGGATACATAATAAGAGGTTTACTATTTGCTCAGATGCGAGTAGAAACTATTCAAAAGGTATATTATAAGACCAACAACAACAAATACTCCAATCAAAGGTATGTTCTATTGTCTGGCTGGGAAAGATAAAGGACGGAAATAACAACAGCGAAAAAGATTATATTTTCATAAATGGATGTATGTACGGAATGGTGGGTTTGTAATCATATGATAAAGTCACTAACTAGAACTTTGAGAAAAAACAAAATATATCGGTGTAACATCACGTGAAGAGAAGAAGCTGGAGTTTGATAGGCAGCGCCACTGGGAGACTCTGCATCAACTTTAGTTCTGAGGACAGAGCCTTGAGAAAAACAGCTGAAACCCTTATAGACCACAGGGAACAGGCAAAAAGCCAAGGGGTTATTCCCACAGATGCCCTCTCAGAGTTTAACTACTCTGATGCACCAGCACAAAAATGAACTCTGGCAGACTCACTCGAAAGCCTGTCCCAGTGCTTAAATAGAAAGACATAGTCTAATTGATACCGGCCCACTGCAACCTTCCAGGCAACAAGAAAGCGAACATACACCCAGTATCTCTTCTGCCTTTCAGTGATCAAGCGAGGTACCCAGATTCTCTTCTGCCCTTTAGTGATCATGCGAGGTACCCAGATTCTCTTCTGCCCTTTAGTGATCATGCGAGGTACCCAGATTCTCTTCTGCCCTTTATTCATCATGCGAGGTAACCAGATTCTCATCTGCATTTCAATGATCAAGCCAGGTACCCAGATTCTCCTCTGCCTTCAGTTCCATAAGAAAGACCCACATTCTTCTCTACGCCTCTGTCACAATAAAAGATACCCACATTCTCCACTAACATTCAGTGATGACGAGACGCATTCAGATTCTCCCCATTCGTCACATGAACTGGGAAATTGTGACCCCAGTAACCATCTTCTGTGCTCCTTAACTACCACCAACACTCCATCCACTACTGCATCACATGTCGTCACTATTGTTGTATGTTTACTAACATTGTTTATATGTTTATTACATGTTGACTGGACTTGCTACTATTCGAATAACCAAGTCTGTCCGATTTCTTTCTATCTACTTTCGTCCTAGTCTTTTGTCTTCCCTTCCTTTCCTCCTGCATCCACATTTCTCGACGCCGTCTACTGCGTACATCGACGCTGGAAAACGATCTCCTCTTACTTGTAGTGTTGATCAGAGTTGTCCTCCCTCTAGAAGATTTGCCTGTTAGACTATCAAAGGTCGCTACTCAGTTTGTCTTGTCGTCCAAGCTAACCTCCTCGCGCAACATCATAATAGCAATGACATCATCCTACATTTGTTATTCACGTCAGTTTTATCACACCAGCACGAAAATAGTTCTAGTAATCTGTAAATCCGGCCCAGACATTGCCATCAAAGCATTCTGTATCTGCGAAATTGTTGATTCCTACGCCTCAACATGCTAGTATTAATTTCAACATGTTGTCCATTACAAGGTTACATCAAAGAGTTGAACATCACGAAACAAAACATTTTTGGAAGTGGCTTACCAGTCGTGACACACAAGGTTTGAGTGGGTGGTTCCCAGAAAAGATATGAAGGGCTACCATAGTTTTTTTTTTTTTAAAACTCGAGATTACGGATTACTGTTGACAAATAAAGGGATTATTTGAGTAGGCCATGTTGAAAATGTAAAGTGGGTCAGGTTGTGGTTATGATCCAATCAAGTGATGGAAAATATAACTCTCTTAGTTGGAGAGTGTTTACTGTGTTATTTACTGCGTGAAGTCGTGTCGTGGTGTGGATACATGCTGTGACCCTTTATATAAGTAACTACTCAACAAAACCTTGGACTATGCCACATTATTTCCCCCCTCTGATCTTGTCTTATTGTCCCTATTTGGGCGTGTCGTATTGTCCACCTGTGATCATGTCTTATTATCCCCCTGTGATCGTGTCTTAATGTCCCACTGTGATCGTATCGTATTGTCTCCCTGTGATCGTGTCTTATTGTCCTCCTGTGATCGTTTCTTATTGTCCTCCTGTGATCGTGTCTAATTATCCCCCTGTGATCTTGTTTTATTGTCCCCCCTGTGATCGTGTCTTATTGTCTGCATGTGGTCGTGTCTTATTGTCCACCTGTGATCGTGTCCTAATTGTCCCCTGTGGTCATGGGTTATTGTCTCTCTGTGGACGTACGAAGAGTCAAAACGGCTTATCAAAGCCAGATACATTAACAAATGGGAAACCGAACATACTGGTTACACCAAAAACGATGCCTATTACCAGTTGAACCGAAGAGAGCAGGTCGTTGTCTTCAGACTTCGCACTGGCCACAACAGACTGAGGTACCACCTACTCAACAAATTGAAGATAGGGTGTACCGACGAATGCCCGTGCGGTACTGGTAAAATGACCGCTGAACATCTGCTGCAGAACTGCCCGACATACGAGGATCAGAGAGAGCAGATGTGGCCATTACCAGTGGAACTGCAAGACAAGCTCTATGGCAGTGGCGAGATCCTCAGGATGACCGCCGCTTTTTTCGAAAAAATAATGGTTACTGTCTGACTGCGTACGCAGAAGAAGAAGAAGAAGTCTCTCTGTGATCGTGTCTTACTATCCCCTTGTGATCGTTTCTTATTGTCTCCCTGTGATAGTGTCTTATTGTCTCCCTGTGGTAGGATCTTATTGTCCCCCTGTGATCGTTTCTTATTGTCCCCCTTTGATCGTGTCTTATTGTCACACCTGTGATTGTGTCTTATTGTTTCCACGTGGTCGTGTGTTATAGCCCACATGTTATCGTGTGTTATAGCCCCATGTGGCCGTGTCTTATTTTCCCCCTGTATCGCGTCTTTTTGTCTCCTTGTTATCATGTCTTATTATGCCCATGTGGTCATGTCTTATTCCTCCCCTGTCATCGTGTTTCTCTGTCTCTCTCTGTGATCGTATCTTCCAATCTGACTCTGCGTCTCATAGATAGTAGGTCAGTCTGAAAGTTTTCAACGTTAAGCCCCAAGAACTATCTTGTCATTCATTACCTCTCAGCAAGTCTTCATTACTGCATGTCTCAAGAGGGCAGATCACCAGGTAGTCTGAATCCTGTGCTGCTCTACAGTCGCATGTCTCATCATTCCGGTATCCTCACCTTTGTAAGCTATTCCTGCATCGTTACAGATCAGTTGGGAATCTATTTGATGACTCCATTTTTCCGTAATGCAAGTAGTGCCCATGAGGAGATCGCTACTACAAGTCGATCCAGGAAGATTGCGTCAGTTCGTTCTATTTTTCAATGCACCGTTTCCCAGGTTTGGTGACTCTAAGAAATTTCGCGAAGATCAGAGCTCTTCAACATGGACGCTACCTCACACTAGTGGATGATTTTAGCTTTTAGGTGGACGGCAGTAGAATAATTACATTCTATATTAAAAACAGTATTATTATCAGTAGTATCACTATTATTTTTATTATTATTATTAGAATTATTATTATTATGGATATTCAGATGCTATAAAACCATGAGGAAATTTTTGCAGAATAGCAGAAAAACCAATCAAAGTGAACATTTTGAGAACCTGTGTTTTTCCTATGACAGCATAGGAATGTGAAGCATGGACAGTCACCACGACTTCAAGGAAGATAATCAAATGTTTGGATTTCGAAATGTTATAGAAAGGTATTCAGAGTACCATATATATAAAAAAAAAGAATGCAGACATTCGACAACAGTTTGGAATTGAAGAGAACTGGTTCATAAATTCCATCATGAACATGAAATTTACCACACGAAAAGATACAACGGTCTTGGCTGAACGATACTGGAATGTATGATGGTCGATTGACAAAGGCAAACCAAGATGGCGATGACACCAAGATGTCAAGGAATGATTGAGCATGACTGTGGAGCAGGCTGGAGCTTTGGTAAGAGAGGCAAACCAAGATGGCGATGACACCTAGATGTCATGGAATGATTTAGCATGACTGGAGCTTTGGTAAGAGAGGCAAACCAAGATGGCGATGACACCAAGATGTCATGGAATGATTTAGCATGACGGGAGCTTTGGTAAGAGAGGCAAACCAAGATGGCGATGACACCAAGATGTCATGGAATGATTTAGCATGACTGGAGCTTTGGTAAGAGAGGCAAACCAAGATGGCGATGACACCTAGATGTCATGGAATGATTTAGCATGACTGGAGCTTTGGTAAGAGAGGCAAACCAAGATGGCGATGACACCAAGATGTCATGGAATGATTTAGCATGACTGGAGCTTTGGTAAGAGAGGCAAACCAAGATGGCGATGACACCAAGATGTCATGGAATGATTTAGCATGACTGGAGCTTTGGTAAGAGAGGCAAACCAAGATGGCGATGACACCAAGATGTCATGGAATGATTTAGCATGACTGGAGCTTTGGTAAGAGAGGCAAACCAAGATGGCGATGACACCAAGATGTCAAGGAATGATTTAGCATGACTCTGGAGCAGGCTGGAGCTTAGGCAAGAGATCGAGTTTCTTTCAGACCGGCTGTGATGAGAGCGACGTTCTGCAAAGGACATGCACACGATGATGATGACGATGTTAAAATTATCAATAATACAGACTGAATTGAGGATCGCGAAATGTTCTTCAATTGAGATTTTAGCCGGTGGTAAAGACAATTTACCGACACAAAATAAAAATGTGCACCAACTATTAAAGAGTGGTCGACGTCTGCTCTAGATTTTATTCTTGTGCACTGCACCTGGTGTGTAGACGTAGGATGTCTTGTGTATTTTGTCTGTTTCAGACATTCAACTTTTGATGTGATCTTTCATCGTGTCACAGGTGACCTATTATCGGGTGTTATACCGTATCTCCGTCCAATGCTCAATGTTGTCCATTCTCAAACACTGCTCCCTAGGAAGAATAATATTATTCTCTAAACAATATTTTATTTTTATAACAATCACTGCAGCGTTTCTATCCATTGCCATATCTGGAGAATGTATGTGGGTAATAAATAAAATCAGATTTGCGTACTGTGGTGTTTTGTCAGGTGTCTTTCGGAACATTTCCTGACTTAACTGTAATTCATGTACCCATTATTTAGAGTAGACTAGAACGTGCTTTGGCCAAGGCGTTAACTCAGTATCTTTCCTGTGATAGAAAAACGCTCTAACGTTGAACCAACTGCTCTGTATGTTAAAGTACAGAACGGAAAAGAGATATTCGCCAAGTATAAAGAAGATGTTATGACATACAATTTGTGTCACATGTAAAGCAGTTGAGAATTGTTCCACAAAACAAGCGGATGAAATGTTGTTTTTTAAGTTTAATCTTTCTTGACTTTCTCACAAAATAGCAAAGAGCGTCCTTCGTGTCAAGTCATTCCTTCTTTCTAATAATTTAACGAGAAATATTATGGACACGCCTAATTCTTTACGAAAAGGTTCCGGCTGTTGAATCAGTGAATGACTTTACCCTTAGAGTGGATGAAGATGCACGCAACAATATCCACATTACAAAGCATGTACAATTACAGTAGCGGAAGTGTGGAGAAAGGGAGGGGGTAGCATTTATATTTCTAACAGCGCGATAGTTTGTTCAGTCCGGCTCATACGTTATCTTCCAGCTGTGAAACCCCCTCACTACTTTAACCAATGATAAAAGTCCACGTTGATTTCCAATCTAACGTGACGTCACACAGTTGAGGGCGTCTAGCTTCCCTCGGTTAGTATAAATACAGGAGTAATTGAAATATTAAATCTCGGATCAAACAACAGAAAGAATTGTACATCACACGTCAACATTAGAGAAAATATTTCTACTGTTTGAAATAAAACATCTTAGCAGACAAAATAACATTACTAAAAGCAATCGGGCTCAAGAACATAAAATTTGTCAACTTAGATATCGATAATTAAAAAAAAAAATTTATCTTGCAGATCAACAAGAGCAACTTTTACAAGTAAAATACAGGCAATAACAATGGCTTCTATGTCCTTCGTGTGCTGCTTCGTCATATTGGCCACGGCTTTCTGGAAGGTGAATTCAGCGCCACATATCATTGGTGGAGGATTGAACACGGGGCACCGGAGATTGGTAAAATCTGTCATATCAACACTGATGGTATCCAATTCCGTGAACACCCGGCAAGATAATGCAGGTCACGAGGGCTCCACAAGATATGCACGAAAGAATATAAATGATGATGTCATTGGAAACTTGTCAGCATCAAATGTCGATGCCATGTCAGAAGTGCCTCCTCCGCCAGTATCAAGGGTTAACCAAAACAATCCTTTCTTCCGAACGAAGCGACAGGCCTGTGCAACTCCTGCAGATTGTGTACAGAATATCACTGACCTATATTCCTTGCTGAATGACACAGTCTTCCTAGGCCGCTATAACCTGACTGAAGCTAGACCTCTTAACATCCCCGATAGACAGCCGGTAGGATGCCCCAACGGTATTTGCAGCTGGTGGCCCAAAATTAGAAAAAACTTGAGGTCTCTTTGCCCATGGAACGTTTCTCAGATCGATCTCGGAGAAAACGCTTTCCCAAGGTAAGACACGGCAATGAAACGCTTTGATTTGCGTTATCCTAAATCTTATATATCGGTGTTTACTGTATGAGTAGTAAACTAGCTCTCACATATCAAATAGTTCACAGGTTAAAAATTAGAATAATCAAATGGTATGTATACTCGAAATTACTGTATTAGGGATAACCATGAACAATGAACACAGTTTGGAAGTAAGAATTGACGGGTTAGAAAACAAATGGGGTGCATGTTGTGGAAATAAAACAAGACAAATAAGTACGTTGTGAATAAGTCTCAACACGCATTCAGAGTCAACAAGTTAAATATGCTCTCAATGTAAAACAAAATGAATGTACAAAGAACTATAGAGGACACACGCTTCAGAGGAAGACTAAGCTTGAAGTGAAAGGACAAAATCACGTGATGTGTCGGGAACATTCTGTCAGATTATTGATCAAGATAAGAAAGAAGATGTTTGAAATTGATTGAATCCCAAATTTGGCGTGGAGGTAGCAATTGATCAGATCTGATCCTTCTTTCTGCCATTAACTTCATTATTTACTTCCTCATCCATTACTGTTCTGTTTGTGACCATCAAAGAAATATAACATATTGTGTGTAGAATAGATCAGCGAAAAACGAATGTAGAGTGATATAGTCAACATAAGAATATAGATAACATCTGTTTGGATTTGAGTTGTAAAGACACATTAACATCGTGTTAGCAAATGTTTAATCTCACTTATAGCAGTAGTAAAAATGACATAGCTGAGTATTTTCAAACAAGGATTTACAGGCGACTTAAGTGAGTTGTACCTGAGACCGCAATACCAATTAATGACGGATCACTTACAATACAAGCGACTACTGCTAAGTATGCAGTAAAGTCTTTTAATACAAATATCTACATAAAACCAACGGATATGATCCTATTTTCTTTGCACAGAACCAAAAAAAAACAACATTTAGATCTTCCGCTGCTCTGTCAGGATCGCATAATATTTGTTTTTACATTTAGGAATTGATGTTGTCAGATGTTGTATCTGATATTCGCTGTTTCTTCCTTTGTTGATAGACTCCGACACTGTGTTTAGTCTATATCTTGCTGTTGATCTGCCACTTTCAGCGCTGTATTTATCTATCCCGTCTGCCGGCTATGTTTCCATCGACTACTGTTTGCTGCAGTGTATGGATCGTAATTCTTTAATACGCCACACTATTGATTTGCCTAAATTGCATGTCCTTAAATACATTACTGCCCATTACCAATTTCGTTCTTTATTTGTTTGCTTTTCTGTACACTGATCGGTGAACATTTTTTCTAAATATTCAAAGTCCATCTGCTGACCTTTCCCATTACCAAGACATAGAAAAAAAAGATGAATTTGCATTCTAGAACTACTAAAAAAACAAACAAATAAAATTAAAATATAGTCAAACAACTTCAATATTTCTTTCTCTTCTCTGAATACAATAAAAGCAACACACAAGACGAAACCCTTAAATATATATGCTTATCTAAACGTAGTCTTTCAATTCCACAGGTATTTCCGTGAAGTCAATTGTTATTCCACAAAATGTATGAGATTGCTACACTGTACATGCGAACATCAATTGGAGACAGTGACCTACTTTATACGTAAACCCTTCCTGGACAGACTAGCCTTGATGACCAAGAAGACTAGAAACATTAGGGTTGGCTGCTACACTCTGAAACCTAGAGTGTATCCTACACCTACATTGATGACGACATCAGCAAAACGAATTAAAGTCGGCTAGTGATCAACATTTTTCTGGCGCACGTGTAAGCCTTGCAAGTTATTACATAAGGTACTGCCAATGACAGACGTGAACATATGCAATATATATATAAAACTAGATAATTGATGAGATATTAACAAATAATTCTGAAGACGCTTTCATTTTTATTACATAATAATGAACAACTGATACAAGCTACCAACAGTTTTTTTTATAACTCATCATTTCTTGCAAAGAAATAAACAATCTGAAAATGTTGATGAATCATTTCTTGATCATACAACTTTTGTTAAAATTATACAAGAAATCGAACGAACTGTTTTCTTTATAATCTAGCTTTTGTTACACAGAAGTAAATATCTGATAAATGTTACAAACTTCAATTAGATTACATTTTTAATTTGGTTACAAATGAAAAACAAAACTGTGAATAGAGATGTACTATTTGTTAAAATATATAATTTAGGATCCAAAGAAGAAAATAACATGGAAATGTTAGAAACTGTTTGTAGATAATTTAATTCTTGCTACAAATAAAATAAAAACTTAGAAGGCAAGAATATTTTTGTTGTCAGTCATTCTTAATCCTTTTCCAGTTAGTTGCAAGTTTACATGTGATGTCTATAAAGCTCTTGTGTTAAGCTTACATGTGATGTCTATAAAGCTCTTGTGTTAAGCTTACATGTGATGTCTTTAAAGCTCTTGTGTTAAGAGCTTGTCTCTTTTTTTTAAACTTTGCTAGTGTTTCCAGATTTGTGTTTTGTTAATGTTGAAGTAACGTCTCAGGTTGGCTTGTTGTATCTGCATTTCCCTCTTAACCTGTAGAGACGTTTGATTTTTGAATTGATTAAGATGGCACCCAAACAAATTAACTCAACCAATCAAGAAGAGGTGTGGCGTAACTTGTATTGGACAGTTGTCCTCTCTGGGCGAAGAGGAAACTACTATCAGTCCTGAACCAAAGCTGGAAAAGGGGTATTGTACCCCAGGCATGGAAAGATGCAATACTGGTACCAGTACCAAAAACAGGAAAGGATAAAACAGATCCAAATGGATACAGGCCCATCAGCCTACTGAGCTGTGTCGGCAAGCTGATGGAACGGATGATAAACACCAGACTGATGTGGCATCTGGAAGAAAAACGAATACTAATTCCACAGCAAGCCGGCTTTAGACAGCACAGATCCACTGAGGACCAGGTCATCCTCATAGCCCAGGAGATAGAAGATGCCTACCAGGCACAGAAACACACAGTAGCTGTTTGGGTGGATCTGGAAAAGGCATTTGACAAAGTCTGGAAGGACGGACTTAGAGTCAAGCTAAGAAGAAGTGATGTCTGTGGGAAGATGTACAAGTGGATCAACCACTACCTCAAACAAAGAACGGCCAGAGTCCAAGTACAAGGGCAGATGAGAAAAAAGGTGACACTCGAGCAGGGAGTACCCCAAGGGTGAGTATTGTCACCCACACACTTCCTGGTATATATAAACGATATTACAGAGAATATACCGAGAAGAGTCCATAGCTCAATGTTTGCAGACGATCTGGCTATGTGGACCTCTGAAAAGAATCTCACCATAGCAAGAAATCGGATGCAGACGGCCCTAACATCGCTGGAAGAGTGGGCGACCTCATGGCTGGTCAAAATAAACGAGGAGAAAACCACGTGTACAATATTCTCGCTTTCATTAAAACCCCAAAGTACCAAATTAAGCCTAAATGGCAAAATCCTTCAGCCAAATGACAACCCAACCTATCTGGGAGTCACATTTGATCGGCGCATGACATGGAAAAGTCAGATTGAGAGAAACCGAATGAAAGCCAGAGAAAGAATGGCAATCATGAGGAAACTTGCTGGCACTAGCTGGGGAGCAGACGAAGGCATACTAAAGAAACTGTACACTGGAAGAGTGAGACCAGTTCTCGAGTATGGCATTGCGGCATGGACAACAGCCATGAGAATTATAACAGGTGGCATGAAGTCAACGCCAATTGTAGAACTTGAAAAGATTACAAAACTGCAATCCATGACCGATAAAAGTGACTGCAGAGCCCAGCTGCAGTCAGAGAAACTCCGAAGACTGACGGACCATCCAATGTACCAGAGACTATACAATTTGGGAAATGGGAAACTAAAGCGGAGAAACTTTGCAGAAATAGCCAAAGCAAAGATGCACGAAGATCCCACAAACGCACAAACAACACCAAAACCCATCACTACTGTACGAAAACCTACCTGGAGGCAGGATATATTTCCAGAGGTGGTAGAAAATATACCAGGTATTGCAAACAAAAACTGCCAGACTGAAAAAAGAAAGGAGAGACACTACCCTAAGCTTCATAACGAAAAGCTACCCAAGCATGGACTGGACCCATGCATACACCGACGGTTCTGTAACAAACACTACACAGAACGGAGGGGCAGGAGCATTCCTGAACCTACCAAATGGCAGACAAATAACACTGTCATTCGCTACTGGTAAGTACACAAGCAATTTCAGAGCGGAGGCAGAGGCACTGAGGGCGGCAGTGGAAGAAATGGTGACACATAGTGAAAATGAGAGCCATATAGTTCTGCTGACAGACGCTCTCGAAGTAGTCACAGCGCTAAAAAGCCAGAAAAACACTGAGCTTAATGACCTAAGAGCAGCACTCTGCAAACTGTGCCAGCAGTCCGCACCAAAAAGGGTAGTGGTTCAGTGGGTCCCGTCACACTGCAACATCCAAGGCAACGAGGAGGCAGACAGACTGGCAAAAGAAGGTGCAAGACTACCACAAACAGATACCAGTATGACGTACGAAGAGTCAAAACGGCTTATCAAAGCCAGATACATGACCAAATGGGAAACCGAACATACTGGTTACACCAAAAACGATGCCTATTACCAGTTGAACCGAAGAGAGCAGGTCGTTGTCTTCAGACTTCGCACTGGCCACAACAGACTGAGGTACCACCTATTCAACAAATTGAAGATAGGGTGTACCGACGAATGCCCGTGCGGTACTGGTAAAATGACCACTGAACATCTGCTGCAGAACTGCCCGACATACGAGGATCAGAGAGAGCAGATGTGGCCATTACCAGTGGAACTGCAAGACAAGCTCTATGGCAGTGGCGAGAGCCTCAGGATGACCGCCGCTTTTCTCGAAAAAATAATGGTTACTGTCTGACTGTGTACGCAGAAGAAGAAGAAGAAGAAGAAGAAGTCCTCTCTGGAAACATTGTTTTTAAAGTAGGAGCTACTGTACGGCTAGCTGAAGCCAGACAACTATTTAAAAAGGGTTATAAACCAGCCTGTACAGAGGAGCTGTTTACTATCAGTCGAATTAACAAAACGATTCCGATAACGTATGTAGTTAAAGATGACGGTGGGAAGGAACTGCGCGAGGCTTTTTACAACGAAGAACTCCAGATAGTCGGCGATAAGACCACGTACCGCGTTGAAAGCTTTATTCGGGAACGCTACGTAGATGGTAGGCATGCTTATTTAGTCAAATGGTTTGGTTATAACCACACATTCAACAGTTGGATTTCAGCCGGAGACGTTGCGATATATAAAGAGTGATGGAACCCGAGGAGGAAATTCACGAAATACCGCTGCATGTAGTCGAAGAGTCGGGTGAACACGACAGTAGAACCTCTCTTTGGCACTTTTTTGGAAAACTACTTCCGCGAGTAGAAATAGTCTTCGTCTGCCAGATGCTGGCTATATATGCGGTAATCGCGGTTTCATTGTTTAATCTGACCGGGGGTAGCAGTGAAGGACGTGACGGAAAGTTGTGGACTGCTTTGTTAAGCAGTTGTCTAGGGTATATGCTCCCTAACCCGAAGTTGACTAGTCAGAAACCATGAGTTTTTGTGACCGTGCCTAGTAACGCTTCTATAGGTTTATATCCTGATAATTCCGCTGGTCACTTCTTCGTCAAATTACAGCAGACTATAGAGTTAACGTCGCAGTACGAGGTGGGGTTGGTCGAGATTCAATTTTCAAAGAGTTATTACAACGTTCTAGCTAATGACGTGTGGCTTCGCTACTTTCTAGCCAATACGCTAAATAAAACTTATGTACTACTAACGCTGCATTCAGGTTTATACTAGTCACCAAATTTGTTTATGAAAGCTTTGAATCAGCTCGTGTTCGGTATGTCAGTGAGAAACAAAGTGCTACCTTTTATTTTTCTTTTAAAAGAAGATAAGGTTATTTTGGAGCTTTTCGAAGTTGGCGCCGTCGTAAGACTTAGTCAAAGTTCGAAAAATCTTTTAGGTTTCAGTGCCTCGCATATAACAAAATCCAACCCAAGACAGGCGGGACAGGATGAGGAGAAAACGGATACATAAATTAACATTCTACAGAATGCAATTTGGGTTCAATACTTTCCAGCCAACAAGAAACATACAGAACCGTCCCAGCTTTCGTTGAAACCTGGTGCTTACCAGTCACCCCGTGGGCTAATCCGAGCTTAAAATAAATTAGTGGATGATTTGATGGGGAGTAACACCCCACCCTTTAGCTTTGTTTTTAAAGAGGATAAAGTTATATTGGAACTATTCGAAGGTGAACTTGAAATTAGTGAAAACCTGAGACATATTTTAGGTTTTAGTACCTCACACATAACAAAAACAAACCCAAGACAAGAGGGTTCGAATTAACTACAAATGGATAGCGAAATGAAAAATGTGTACTTGTTTTGCAATCTCGCGGCGGCGAGACATCTTGGTGGTGTCCTGGTACTCCTTTTACGGATTGTACCTATTTTGTATATGACTTCTGCCTCTGTTTTTAGGGTTTACGACAAACCACACTACCTTCCCTTGAGTCGTTTTTGTTTCGACACTGTGGAAATCCTTTTAATAAGCGAAATGGGTAAACCACTCCCATTCGCTAACGGTACGTCGGTGCTGACACTACATTTTCGAACCAGTAAACGTTTTTATTTCGAATAGAAAATGGTGAGACACGATCCACTTAGACGAAGTCCTAAAGTGTACGAGGACTTTCACTGCAATCAATCCGGGCATGGAATGCAGGTGTTTATCAGTGGTAGAAGTCAAAGAGGACATGGTTAGGGTAGTTTCTTTGGTAGTTTGGGTAGAATGATACTATCTTGGTTAAAAACGGATGGAAAAGCGCTACTCAGAGAGGGTGTTGGTACCGGTCTACAGGTGGCGAGTGACGCCTTAGCTGGGCGAAACGTTGGAGAATCGTTTCGCGAACAGGCCAAAAGGCCGGGGCAGCGTTTGTTGCAAGGTGCTGTTGATCAAATTGCCACTAACCAATCAGGTAGTGGTGTTAGAAGAAGACGAAGACGTTCCCCCCTCCCCCCCCCCCCCCCCCAAACCAGGTGAGCCGGTTAGGAAAAGAATCAAACCTACAACCCAAGCTCGTCGAGCTCACTCGACTCATAAGAAGACCCGGGATCGTTATTCCGATTTATTTTGGATGATGGCTCTGATTCCCCCCAATTCGTGTGAATGCTTGCAGAGCTATCTAGATTTATTTAGCGTGCCACCGACACAAACAGCCGTGGCAGAAGGACAATTCGTAGAGATACATCCACTAGCTGCTCTAGCCACCGGAGCTCCGGTAGAGTAAAGTTACCCATTGATGCCAAAGTGACCCCAATTAATTATTATATGCACAGTTTATTCTCTCAGGTCGATGTCTCGCTTAATAATACCATAGTCACTCTGAGCGAGAACACTTACCCTTATAGGGCTTACTTGGAAGCGTGTTTGAATTACGGCAAGGAGGCCAAGCGCGGTCATATGACAACCGCTCTGTTTTACAAAGACACCCCGAGTTTTATTTCTGATACAGAGGGTGATGCTAACAACGGTCTAAAGATTCGTCGGAATCTAGCCAGTTTGTCCCAGGAGCTTTATATGATGGGGGGACTCCATTCAGATGTTTTCGCCCAAGATCGCTACTTAATCAACGGTGTGGATGTTAAGATCAAGCTCACTCCAACTAAAGATACATTCAACTTGATCGCCCACGACCGGTTATAAATCGGTTATAACGACTTTTTGGTGGTTCGAAAAGCTAAACTAAATCCGGCCATCTCGCTAGCTCATGAGAAAGCCTTGCTGCGAGGTAATGTCAAGTATCCCCTTAAGTGCGTCGTGGTGAAGACTTTTTCTATTCATAAAGGAATGTTGTCCCACTCGCAAGATAATATATTTCTTAGTCAAACACCTATGCGTATAGTGATTGGTCTAGTTACGCCAGCGGCCTTTAACTGGTCATACAAAGCTAACCCTTTTAATTTCGCAAATTTTGGATTGTCATATTTAAACGTCAGCTTGGATGGTAGAACAGTTAGTGGTAAACCGCTGTCAATGGACTATGAGCACAACCAATATGTGAGAGCTTTCTTTGGGACTGATCTAGCTATGGGTCTCGTCGCCAAGGACGCTGAGAATGATCTCGAATATCGACATTTTAAGAAAGGTTACGCCTTATCCGCCTTTGATCTAAGCCTCTATCTGTTGGATGGTGATCAGTTTGAAATGGCTAAATCTCGTTCTCTCTCCGTAGAACTCAAGTTTTCTACTATCACTCCTTAGCTGTTACAGGTTATCTTTTATGCCGAACAGGATTCTATTTTGGAAATTTCAAAATCTTGCCAAGTTTTGACAGATTATATAGCCTAATACAATGAACACTCGGGAGATTTACGACATACTTGTATCTGATATATTCGTTCAACGAATTGGTGTTAAAGTTTTAGCACGTGATTAATTACCGACGTGTATTGATTCAAGTAAAACCACGGCCTTTATCCTCAATACCTATTCCCAACACCGACCGGGCACCCATTGGGTTGCCTTATATTATAACGGTCGTTGAACTTTTGAGTATTTCGATTCTTTTGGTCTACCATCCCTTCACTCGGATATTACTCGTTTTATACGAAGAAATTCTTCCTTACCGGTCGTACACAACGGGCGGCATTTACAAGATATTTCTAACAGCGTTTGTGGACTGTACGCCATTTATTTCATCTTAATAAAAGCACGTGGTAGGAGTATGGGTCGCGCCATGTTACCCTTCTCGCAAAGACAACACGTCAATGATAGATTGTTTTTTCGTTTTGTCAAACACTGGATAATGTGCGACAAGTCTGGACACGTTTTCAAGAATCTGCCGGCAAATAAATACTCAGAGTGAGTGTTAAGACTGAACAGATTCTTTCATAGACCAACAAAAATGCATACAGCTAATGAACCTTTTACAAATTGTGTATATGGAAGTAGAAACGACGAACTGTTGAAACCCTTGGGTACTGGGTTCAAAGTAGCTTCAGTCAGTTTTTACAGAGAGCATGCTTTACTACACATCAGAAAATACTTGGGAGAAACAAATCTAAAGTTTCCAACTAAGGTTGGAATAACCCTGACCCGCCAAGAATTTGAACATTTTCTAAGTTTCCGAGACAAAATTCTAACTGAGTTTGAACGATTACAACAATCAACATCAGCGATACCGTTCAGTCCCTGTCCCTGTTCCAGGTTGTACAATTACAAACAAACCCGTGGTTTTAAAAAGGTATTCTACCGACGCTCCATGCGATGCTGATGATAACGCTGTCTATAATCTACAACAACCCTATGATTGATAAACTAAGTGTCATTTGTTGTCGTACTTTATCAACAATAAACATCTTTTAAAGTCAAAACTCTTGTTTTTGTATCTGTTGCTTAACTGTATATACGTGTTGTATATATATATATATATATATATATATATATATATATATATATATATATATATATATATATATTTATAGGTATCAGATCATCTCAATATACTCCAACCAAATAGAGCCACTTGGGTACCCTCTATTTCAAAGATATTCCATAACACTTCAACCTAGATGACAGTATTATGCCGTATCACAAAGTCATATCTTACAACATGTTCTCTGTGGACAGTGGTGCTATTCTTAACATATAACAAGCTAATCTATATGTATATACATTTCTTAATCAGCTAAAATATATAGATATAGTATAACACGTACCTTAGTTTGTAAAACGGGAAATACACTCAGGTCCTCTGTCGATCTGTGAGCCCACACTTGTAAGCAGTGGTTGAAAACGCCTGTTTAAGCTATGAAAAATACAATTCTTACTCCGTGTTGTAATGCATTTTAAACCTTTATAGGTCACGCAATTATATTGTCACATTGGTGTTAATGTAAGTGCGTGTGAATTAAGTTAACTCGATGACTGGTTTCGGTAATGATTTTGTGTCAGAGAAGGTCAATTTACTGTTCGTCTATCAGACAAAATGTCTCGGTAATTGCTCGCTTCCAATTATCTGAAACAAAATGTATCTGGTAAGTACCCTTCACCCTTTTTCGGTTCTCGCTTGGATATAAACAATAATTAACGAATATCTGGTGTTTAAAATAATTTCAGTTCGATTTGATAACACCGAGGATTTGACTAAATTCCTACCGCTTGTTAATAGCGACACTACTTCCTAGATAATTGACACTCGGTGAAGCGAGTCTGATTGTTAGCGACCGGGTTGAGTCGTTTCGTGAGCGTGTCACGATTAAGATGGACTAATTTGCGATGATAATACATTTAATTTTTTGTTCTGTATTCACAAATGTGGATACAGCTATAAAATATCTTAGGCTGTACTGGTCAGAATTTACCCGCTCTCTAACTAGACACCCCACAAACTTTGGTCAAAACTATCGAACGCTCCTGTTAACTCGACTGCCAATCCTCATTTGTCAGTTGTCGGGTTGTAAGAATGACGGATTACAGTGTTTCTGAAAGCGATGTGCGTGACACGATACTTGTGGTACGCCAACGGGTTCATATTAGGTCAACGGATAAATTGAGGCATTCACGTGTTATCACACAGCGCGCTAGGGCTATGATTATATATTATATTTCTGATTTATGTCGAGTATTCTCTTTCGAGAAATTGACCTTTCATTTAACCGTAGACATATTTGATAGATACTTAAGCGGAGAGACTGGGGAAATAAACATTAGAGACTTAGAACTAATTGCTATAACTTGTTTGTTGGTAGGTAGCAAATATGAAGAGACTTGCACTTTATCGGTCACTCAACTGAGTGATATGGTGAATAACGTTTACCCAAAAAGTCATATTAGCTAAAGAAAGAAGCATTCTCAAAATTCCAGATTTCCGGTAATGTGTAAGTACAACTGTTTCATATTTAAATATTTATTTAGACGTAACTAGATGGTAAAAACATTCCTTCGGGAACCGCAAACTATAAGAAATGTATTCAATTGCGGATAATTCGCTGTTAGATAAAAACTTTGTCAAATAGAATTATCGGGAGGTCACAGCGGCAATATTGATTCTTTATTCGTCAATTGCGGAAGATGTATACGAAATATCTGGGCTGACTCACGCTGATGTGAAATCTTGTCTAGATGTCATCACACCTTTTCACTCGTTCATTTTATCGGAAAGTGGACAAGCTACATTGCCGAGTGAAAGTACCATTTGAACTACACAGACGTATCAACCAAATATCAACAGTTTGATAAAGAGTGGTTTGAGAACGATGCTTGAAATGAACTGCGAGTCATTGTGATATTGATCCAAAAAAAAAATAAAAGCTGTATATATCCTTTACCTTTTTGTTTCGTCTTATTTGTCTACTTGTTTATATATTGTAAATACGCCGACTAGGACTAATTGTTTATATATTGTAAATACGCAGACTAGGACAACAACAACAACAACTACAACAAATCAATAATTAGCTACCCCTATTAATTATTGCGAAGTTGTCGATTACGTATCTGGGGAAGACGCGGGCTGGAACCAAGGTCACGCCGATCCCTGTGTTGATCATAAGCACCAGGCGCCATACTGAGCGTGTGAATCATATGACAATTATATAGCAAAACAGCGCCGTTTTTTGCCTCGAAATTGACGTAGTATACTACTAACGTGTTACATGGAGGGGTGTGATTGAGCATGAAATACAGACACAGGAGATACTGATTGCTGATAGGCTAAAGATTCAGAGTTTGAGAAGACGCGCCACACCATGCTATGCCGCAAACGGTGCTGAATTTTCTTGCACACATTGTGGAAGACGCTTCTCTGCCTGGATTGGTATTACGAATCACATTCGTTACCGTCATGGACTATAGTTGTATACCTTTTCAAATCACATTTACTATCGTCTGAAAAGACGGAAAGAGCTAATGGAATAAAATAGAACATTCCAAATTTTAATTGATATATCTTCAATCCTACGATACCTACTGGAAATATCAACTTAATATTGTAGAACATATTGATCTACTAAATGCTACTGGTTTTATTCTTGCTGCACTGCATACTTTATACGCTATTCTTGCATTTAGCTTTGTTATATTTACATATTCTTTGAACATATACTCGCCTAGTTATTTGCTATTTCTCTCCAGATGTAGGCCTACCTTAACGGAGTTGGAGAGCTTGCATGTCCCAGAGATCCAGGGGGCTATGCCGGAGGGAGTTTTACTCCTGTTAGGGTCACCCAAGAAGGACAGGTCCTTGGAGGGGGGCCAGACTAAGAGGCCAAGGAGCAGGTGGAGCCCTTTAGGTGGAGCTGCAGAGCCCACCGGCGAGTGGTACACGCTCTGGGCTAAACCAATCCACCCCCACTTCATGGGTTAAATGCATTCTTGCCTCGTTCTTTACTTTTGTCTTCTATCAGTCATCCCAATGGACGCAGAAGAGATGCAGGCCAGAGGACATTGCAC
Organism: Ariolimax columbianus; assembly: GCA_036924085.1. Lineage (NCBI taxonomy): Eukaryota > Metazoa > Mollusca > Gastropoda > Stylommatophora > Arionidae > Ariolimax > Ariolimax columbianus. The sequence continues at coordinate 82,550,486 of JAVGWX010000012.1, forward strand.
CTCTGGCCCTTTGTGACAACCTCCCAGGTGGCTGGGAATGCCAGGCGTACCATCACTGCAGAGGAGCCATGAATACTAAAGGGGAGTAAGGAGATACCCCTCTCACATGTATATGCTACGTTTCTGGCAGGGCGTGACGATCCTGGGACACAGACACACTGGACTGCCTCTCTTCAGGGAAACTTGAAAAATGGGTCCATAAGTTCATATCATCATCATCACACATCTTTTCGAAAAAAGACCACAGTTTGCCCAAGCAACGTTAAGGTGCTGAAGACGGAGGCAACCAGCCAAAAGGCGCACCACAGAAATCAGGATGCCACGCAAATACGCAACATGAGAGTATGCCTATTTCTGCAAAACGTTATGGCACTCGGCCAATGGTGGACAACCAGGCAGGTACAGTGCCGGGTCCCCTGTCTCGAAAGGGCCCTAACTTTATTACTGGAGGTTCTTCTCGGATGCCTCGTGGAGTCAGGAGGCACGAGAATAGAGCTACTGGCCAAACAAAACCAAAAACAAAGGAAAGAACACTTAAAATAATGCACTGGATTGCTGAAGGCGTCAACAGCAAAAGAGATGGCTATAGTAAAAAATTAGAGCTTGAGAATATTCTATATGAAGAGCAAGTAAATGTATGTTGCTTGCAAGAAACGCTTCTCATCTCAATAAAGATATAGCCTTCAAAATTAGAGGATACCAGTGCTATAGGTCTGACCGACAAGACAAGCAGACGGGTGGAATACTGACACTTGTGAGAAATAGCATCAATGCTTATCAGCAGGAAGTATATATGGACGGGGCAGAATACCAGATGATGCATCTCAAGACAAAGTACATAATTCCACCTTCTAAATTATTACTGTCCGAGTGATCGTCCACTGGCACTGAATACGATTGCAACAAAGGCAAGACTGATTGTGTGGAGACTTCAATAGCCACTCGCAGAGCTGGGGCTATGATCAAATGGATAGGAGGGGTGAGGAGCTAGAAAACTGGCAGGATGACAATGGACTTATCCTGATTAACCAGCCAACAGACCCACCGACCTTCTACTCGAGATCATGGCACACCACTTCTACACCAGATTTGGCATTCTACTCACCATGCATGGAATGGAACATTACACGCATTGTAGGGAAACAACTTGGAGGTAGTGACCACAGACCAGTATTTTTAACTATTGAAAATGAATATGTCAAGGAAAGTAGTACCCTGCCTCGGTGGAATTACAGGAAGGCAGACTGGTCAATGTACCAGCATCGGACTAGTGTGCTGACTAGAAATCTAACAACAGATGAAAACATAAATAAGGTAGTCGATAATTTCAGCAGATGCATACTACAGGCTGCCCATGAAACAATACCTAGAGGGGCCCGCAAACAATATAGGCCATACTGGAATAGGGAATTAGAACAACTGCAAAACGAGGTAGAAACATCAAGAAAGCAAGCAGAGATTAGTCCATGTCAAGAACACCACAAAAAATATCAACTTGCTAAGGCCAAATTTCAAAGGGAAAAGTTGCAAGCTAGAAGAAGAAGTTGGAGGGACAAAACAGAGTCTCTGAACTTTGAAAAGGATACTAGGAAACTGTGGAAGTTGGTAAAACAACTTAATGATGAGGGTGCACAGAGAAACACACAGATTACATTAAACAAAGATGGAAACATCTTCACAGGCAAACAAGCCGCTGATTACTTTGCGGACTCTTTTGCAAAAGATAGCAACATTGAAGTAGACAGAGAGAAACAACGAAGTGTTCGTGAGGAACGACAAAATACAGAGCGAGATGGTGCCATGCCCGAAGTTATGGAGACACCAATCACACACAAAGAACTGGAGTTTGCAAACTGAAAATGAGAAAGTCGCCAGGAACAGACAGAGTGTCCAATGAGATGATCAAGAACTTGGAAACAGCAGCAAAAACAAAAGCTGCTTCAGATCTTCAACATTTGTTGGACATCAGGTACAGTCCCACAGACCTGGAGAGAAGCAATCATGATACCACTCTCAAAACCAGGGAACGACAGTTCCATGGCATCCAGCTATAGACCAATCAGCCTCACAAGCTGCATATATAAAACAATGGAACGTATTATCAACCTAAGGCTCCAGTGGTATCTTGAGAGCCAAAACCTTCTTGTGCCACAACAGGCAGGATTTAGGAAAAGCAACTATATTGAAGACAAGGCAACATACCCCTCACAAGAGATCGAGGACGCATTCCAGGACAAGAAATTAGTATTAGCAGCATGGATAAACTTAAGGAAAGCTTTTGATAAAGTTTGGAAAAAAGGACTTTTAAAGAAACTGAGAAATAATGGAGTGATTGGTAGGATGTACAAATGGATAAAAGCATACTTACATAACAGAAGAGCCAGAGTCCAACTAGATGGTCTCAAGAGTAAGAAAATTCTACTTCGTCATTGTGTGCTTCAGGGAGGGGTTCTTTCCCCTACCCTTTTCATAGTCTTCATCAATGACTTGATTGCTGAGCTACCACAGGGAACAAAAGTTGCAATGTATGCAGATGACTTGGTAATATGGTGTGTAAATGAGCAAGCAACAGTGGCCACCAGAATGCTTCAAAGAGCTATTGATGCCTTGACCTCATGACAAACAGATGGTGTGTAAACATTTACACCGAAAAATGTAGAACTACGCTTTTCACGCTCTCCTCAAAACAAAAAGCTGGAGTTATCAAGATAAATGGAGAACACCTCAAAGAAGATAAACAACCCACCTATCTTAGAGTTACATTTGATGATAGGTTGACATGGAGGGAACACGTCGACAAGGCAGCCAAAAAAGCCAGGAGGAAGTTAGCCATCCTGAGAAAATTAAGTGGAACCACAATGGGGTGCTAGTGGAACAATACTTAACAAAGTTTACCAACAAGGTATACGGCCACATCTGGAATGTGGGTCAGCAGCGTGGTGCCCCGCAGCAAACACTACCCTAAAAGAGGTGGATAAGGTGCAAAATCAGGAACTTAGGGTCATTACAGGAGCAATGAAATCAACACCTATTGTGGAGATGAAGAAAATGGGAAGGATACAAGCACTAAGAGAGCGCAGAGACACAAAGGTATTAACACAGGCAGAAAAGTTCCACTGCATACTGAGCCATCCAATGAAAGTCAGATTTCAAAATTTAGCAATGTGAAGACTGAAAAGAAGTAGTTTTATGCATCAGGCGAAACGACTTCGCATGCAAATTATGGATCTACCTGAAGTTGACATCCCCCTAAAGTCTGTGCCAGAACAAACCCCTTGGAGAGAGGAGCACGGACTATCAGTATGCATTCAAACAAAAGTGAAAGGAATATTAGACAAGGATGAACAGAACAGTGTGCAACGTAGGATAGTGATCCTCAATGTCCTGGATGAAGAATACCCACAAGACCTCATGCTCAGAGTATACACAGATGGGTCAGGACAGAATGCAGTAAAGAATGGTGGAGCGGGAGTGTACATAGAAAACCCAAACAACATTAGGGATACATTCAGAGTACCAACTGGGAAATTCTGTCATATATATGATACAGAAATACAGGCAATCAAGGTGGCAGCTGAGAAACTGTTGAACACCAATGTCGGTCCACAACCTGTAGTATTTCATACAGATGCACACTCAGCACTCCAAGCACTCAAATTTGAGAAACTGCCAGATCTACAGGCTCTACTGTCTGAACTGAGCAAAGAGTGCAAGATTCTCATGCAGTGGATACCTTCTCATTGTGGAATACCATCAAACGAGAGAGCAGATCGACTGGCAAAGGAGGGTGTTGCAGACGAGCAACCAGATGTGCCAGTTACATACCAACAGAAGAAAAGGATGATCAAATCAATCAGAAAGCCACCAACAGTAACACCAGACGATTACCAAAACATGAACAGACAAGAGCAAACTGTTGTGTTGCGCCTTAGAACAGGACACAACCGGCTCCGCAGCCACATGTACACACAAATGAAGATTGGCAACTCAGCCATGTGTACATGCGGACAGGCGCCCCAGACAGCAGAGCACATACTGCAAAACTGGCTCGAATATGATATACAGAGAAAATCTCACTGGTCCATAGAAACAACACTGGAAGAGAAACTTTATGGACCTGTATGTGAACTACAAAAGACAATGAAGTTTATACAAGAGACAACATTGCAGATATAGACAATATTTTAAAGCGAACGAAAGAAGAAGAAGAATTTGCTATTTTATTTTTGGTAATTGACAAATAGTTTTTAGTTACATTCCTTGTTTTAATTTAATGTTTTGAAAATTGTACTTAATCACATGTTAATCGAATGAAATGTTATTTAATGACAAATTACATGTTATAAAATGTTATTTAATCCCATGTTACATGTTATAAAATGTTACTTACTCACTTGTTACATGTTATAAAATGTTACTCCGTCCAAATAGAGTTGGGAACACTTCCGGTTTGTGAAATGCAATAGTTTTTATGACTTTCTGATTTCACAGATTAGTTCAACATTAGTATGTGATAATCTTAACGAAATTTAGGATTTATAAGACCTCACAACCAATGATATTTATGACCTTTTTTGGGCCCATGGCTGAACATAATAGAAACACTGAAGCCTTACAAGCATGTCGGTGAATACAGCAAAAAAAGGTAGTCTATGTGGATTGCAACATCGTTATGAAAAACCATTGTCGCTAAAATGTTACTGCTGGTAGCATGTTACAGACTTCCCGAAAGAGGATAAAATGCCAGTGGTGGCTCTGGAGTGTAAATGGAGAGAAAAGAAAGAATATAGAGAAAACTAATTTTTGGAACAGATTCACAAGCCGTTAGCAAAACGCTAAAGTGTCATCAGCTGTATAGAGATACCTGACTTAGTCAAGGAAAGCAAAAGAAGACGATATGTGACTAGTACCTACACGTCACAAAACAGTTGCAGCTCTCATACAAGGAAGTTTACAAAACTTCATTCACGATGGATGATGCTGCTATGAAAATACTTATACCATTTCCGTTAACAAGATTTATAAACTGGTTTCTTTGTAACAATGTGACCTTTTTTAGGTTAAACATTTTGTAACAGTTATTGACCAGTTGGGAACCTGTTAACCCTCTGAATGTGTAATTAATTATTCCAACAGCAATTTGCTATTCACGGTAGTTGTAAAATAATTTATCATTTCACAATGACTCTCAATGAGATTTGCATTAACAAAGAAACACACACACACACACACACAATATAGATATATTGATGTAATCAACTATTAATCAGCACAGTTACTGAACCAAAGACCGCGTTCACACATCCACAAACATTTAAAACTTTGAATCTGATTCCCCACGCGATAAAAGTATGACAATTTAGGAAAGTAAATTATTTTCACAAAATTAAAATAACGCGAGGCTGCGGGCACACTGTGAATATATAGAGTAAAAAACATGCAGTGAAACAAAGCTATAAATAGGTTGAGAGAAAAAAATAACAAACGGAACCTCCTTTACGACCAATAGAACAACAACAATAATAGACTAGCGAATCCTAGAAGAAGGACAGAAGGAAAGAAAAGGTTAATCGACTCATTGTTTTTACATTATTTTCACAATAAAATCGTACCATCTATTTACTGTTCTCATGAAGTTCACAGCGATGACAAAACATGTATGTGTTTTCTCGAACTGTCAAAAGACATTTACCAAAGTGTTTAAAACAACATACTCTCCCGGCACAATTGAGTCTTCCATCTTATGTACTGGCACACAGTTCATTTTTTCCCCCCACAAAAATGTATCTTCTTTTGTTATATTGACAATTATATGTATGTCGTATTTACTTTATCATTTTGTTAAACACCAGTAAATCATCTCGCATAAGTAAACAAATTATCACTAATAAACTGGACTTCCGTGTTATTTATGAGTAAATTTATCTGGTATTTTGGTATATTCAGATGTGTGCATTTGTTTGATGTTGGATTCCTACCGTTAAAACAATTATCTTATGCGTTTTGTATTTACAAACATATCATGTTATATCCAAGTAAATTTATTTTCTTTATATATTGATTGAAAAATAGGTTTTGCGAACATAAATTCATTATATTCTCTATCGCTTCGTGCAAACTGAATGTATTTAAAAAAAACCATTAACGGGTGCTCCACCGTGTCTTCAATCAAAATGCACACATGTTGCATTAATAAATGCGCCATTTACTGCGCGCATTCACACAAAGTTTACATATTTTAGCTGCACAATTTATTCTTATGCAGTTTTCTTATATCGATGCCAGTGTTCTGAATGTTTGCGTTACATTCTTTATGAAATGTTGTTCTCTGTTTTAAATATGTTAATTCCACTGCCATAATCTAGTTGATCGTCCCAAGAAAGTCATTGTAATTGCAATTTAGTGCATGTTGTTTATATGTAGTTGTTATAAGTATTTCATGCGTTCTATTATACATTTTTAACATGCTGGTGTTTTATCATTATTAAAACATATTTTTGTGTTTTGATTATTATATTCATGTTAATTGTGCAAAATAAATGACTTATTCTCGTTTGTCTGTGTATGTGTGTGTGAAGATATATTACATAAATACTCACATACACACTTACAGAAATTACCAGGCAATATGTACAGTTTTATTCGTGGCTTAGTTATTCTTGTTTACTTGTTAAACTATTTGAACCCTTTTTTATGTGTGTTCAAAACATGTCTTTGTAGGCATTTCTTTAGGGGTGAGTGGGGCATGATTGTCACAACAGTTAGAGCGCCCGCTGTTTAACACCAAATCGACTAGATTTAGAACCAGGCAGCGCATGACCCAATTAACAAACACGGACACACACACACACACCACACACACACACACACACACACCACACACACACACACGCAAATAAACACACCCATGCACTGAAAGACACATATATATATATATATATATATATATATATATATATATATATATATATATATATATATATACACCCTATCTAACGGCCACAATTATAACTTTCGTGAGGGTAAATTTTCTTTCCCGTCCGTTTAAATCTAAATTTTCAATGAGTCTGTGTTTTGGATGTATTTAATCCTCATGTAACATGTCCTTTGTAGAACTTCACAGCCCGTCTGGAAGAAACTAGATCTCCTGTGAAATCCCCAGGCTGCACCAGAGTCATGCTCAAACATTCCTTGACATCTTGGTGCCATCGTTTTCTCGGTCTGCACCTGCCTCTCTCGCTCGGCACCACACCTTCCAATACCATTCTCTTAAGACCATTGTGTCTTTTGCTGTGGCCAAAATCCGTCAATGTTATGTTCATGATTACATTTATTAACCAGTTCTCATCTACACTCAACTCTTGTCGAATGTCTACACTCTTCTTTTTTCGATCTGAGTTAATTTAAATATCTTTTGATAGCATTTCGACTTGAAAAACTCGATTTTTGGATAACTGTCCATATTTTACAGCCGTATGCTACCAATGTAAAAACACAGGTTCTCAACAATTGCACTTTTGTTGGTTTTTCGGGCTTCCTTGGTTTGTGTTTTCAATACAGCATGGAATTATTGTGCTTCCACCCACCTGAAATATAAAATCGACCATTAGTGGATGGTAGCGTTCAAGTTATTGAGATCTGGACGAAGCAAACAAACTATCAGACTTAGACACTCACCTGACACACAAATAAGCGGTCATAACAGGTGAATCGAGGGATATACAGACAGTGTCACTAGAAGAGACGGGGTCCAAATTGGCTGTGAAGCGCAATACACCATCCATATGTGTGATCGTCTCTTTTGTTAAAGTCTATCTCACATTGTCTTTGGCGGACGGTGGTGTGTCTATGGCTCTTGCAAACATTTGGGCTTAAACACAATCGGTAGGTACGATAGGAAATCAAACAAGGATACATAGAAGTCACCGCTGACAGTTTCGGCAGATAGCGCACGCAGCGACTACCATGTACCACCTGTTTAAGACAGAGTCCTAGCCCAGGTTCGCCAGCAGCCATGGCACCATGCTAACCTTCATATCACTGCGAATGACGAAGGAGAGACAATATCTGATAGTGAGAAATGAAGACGTCTGGCTGAAAGTGGAATAGCAACACTATGGCATGTTTACATATATACTGAAAGCAAAATGGCATATATATATACATATATATATATATAAATATATATATGTACAAACATGTGTACAAACATGGGTGCAAACAATGTGGTGTTTAGACACGCGATCGCAGTTGAGTACAAAATTGTGTACAAACAGGAGTGCAAATATGTGTACAGTCATGCGTACAGACCGTTGCGTTTAACGAACACCCAACACCAGACATGTCCGCTGCCGAGTAGGAGGATAACCAAGAAATATATGGATTGACGAGGGTAAAAAACACTAGTAGAGGCAGCGTTTGAAAATATCATTGGTATGTCACTGGATCACACAGGCTGAAAAGACAATTTACATTGCATTTCCCCACGCAATTAAATGGTCGGGTAATATTTATGCTTCTTCGATAATCGTGTTTAATAAGACAGTTTTACGCCTAGCGCCCAGTGCATCCTTCTTAAGCACGTATTTCATGATTTCATTGCCGAAATAAAGACCATCTTGCTGGACCATAAAACTGTACATATTCAATGTTTGATTTTTAAATTCAATAATTTACTAGCAGGTAAACAACTACCCTCCCCCCTCCCCCTCTCCTTCATATGTTTTGTGATGGAACGATGGGTTCACGTCCTGACAGGTGTTAGAGAAGCTAGGACACTGAGGTGATGGGACGATGGGTTCACGTCCTGACAGGTGTTAGAGATGCTAGGACACCGAGGTGATGGGACGATGGGTTCAAGTCCTGACAGAGAAGCTAGGACACTGAGGTGATGGAACGATGGGTTCACGTCCTGACAGGTGTTAGAGATGCTAGGACACTGAGGTGATGGGACGATGGGTTCACGTCCTGACAGGTGTTAGAGATGCTAGGACACTGAGGTGATGGGACGATGGGTTCAAGTCCTGACAGAGAAGCTAGGACACTGAGGTGATGGGAAGATGGGTTCACGTCCTGACAGGTGTTAGAGATGCTAGGACACTGAGGTGATGGGACGATGGGTTCACGTCCTGACAGGTGTTAGAGATGCTAGGACACTGAGGTGATGGGACGATGGGTTCACGTCCTGACAAGTGTTAGAGATGCTTGGACACTGAGGTGATGGGACGATGGGTTCACGTCCTGACAGAAAAGCTAGGACACTGAGGTGATGGGACGATGGGTTCACGTCCTGACAGGTGTTAGAGATGCTAGGACACTGAGGTGATGGGACGATGGGTTCAAGTCCTGACAGAGAAGCTAGGACACTGAGGTGATGGGAAGATGGGTTCACGTCCTGACAGGTGTTAGAGATGCTAGGACACGGAGGTGATGGGACGATGGGTTCACGTCCTGACAGGTGTTAGAGATGCTAGGACACTGAGGTGATGGGACGATGGGTTCAAGTCCTGACAGAGAAGCTAGGACACTGAGGTGATGGGAAGATGGGTTCAAGTCCTGACAGAGAAGCTAGGACACTGAGGTGATGGGAAGATGGGTTCACGTCCTGACAGGTGTTAGAGATGCTAGGACACTGAGGTGATGGGACGATGGGTTCAAGTCCTGACAGAGAAGCTAGGACACTGAGGTGATGGGAAGATGGGTTCACGTCCTGACAGGTGTTAGAGATTCTAGGACACTGAGGTGATGGGACGATGGGTTCAAGTCCTGACAGAGAAGCTAGGACACTGAGGTGATGGGAAGATGGGTTCACGTCCTGACAGGTGTTAGAGAAGCTAGGACACCGAGGTGATAGAACAATGGGTTCACGTCCTGACAGATGTTAGAGAAGCTAGGACACCGAGGTGATGGAACGATGGGTTTACGTCCTAACAGGTGTTAGAGAAGCTAGGACACCGAGGTGATGGAACGATGGGTTTACGTCCTGACAGGTGTTAGAGAAGCTAGGACACTGAGGTGATAGAACAATGGGTTCACGTCCTGACAGGTGTTAGAGAAGCTAGGACACCGAGGTGATGAAACGATGGGTTTACGTCCTGACAGGTGTTAGAGAAGCTAGGACACTGAGGTGATAGAACAATGGGTTCACGTCCTGACAGGTGTTAGAGAAGCTAGGACACCGAGGTGATGGAACGATGGGTTTACGTCCTGACAGGTGTTAGAGAAGCTAGGACACTGAGGTGATAGAACAATGGGTTCACGTCCTGACAGGTGTTAGAGAAGCTAGGACACCGAGGTGATGGAACGATGGGTTTACGTCCTGACAGGTGTTAGAGAAGCTAGGACACCGAGGAAGGTAAATGGTCACCCAACTATTTCATGAAGCCGAATTCTATCCACAGTACAGTTTATAAAACTAATCACACCACAACAGGCCAATCATCTGCATGTCTGCCCACTCCGTTGTAAGGATAGAGCTGTTTTTTTTTCAATGTATAGATGACTACAAGAACAAGAAGGCATAGCTTCACATTAATTAAAGAAAGGTCCAGATTGGATCAAACGTCTAAAATAGGAAATCAGAAGACTCGCAATTGCAGTACAGAGGCTTCACAGGCTGATGTAACTTTGACAGAACAGCAGCAATCAAACACAAGCGACCCGTTTGAGAACCTGTGTTTTTCTTGTGGCAACATAAGGCTGCGCAACATGGACAGTTACCCAAACATCAAAAATATAGATCTGAGTCTTTCAAGTCAGAATGTTATGCAACGGTTCTCAAAATAAAAGGGTCGAAAAAAGAGCAATGCAGGCTTAAACAACAGAGTTCGGCATAGAGGAGAACTGAATCATAAATTCCATCATAAACAGAAATATAAATATTTTGGCCACAATAACAAACACAAGAAGCGATGGAAAAAGTTGAAAAAAGAGACATTTTGGTCATCATTGGAGATTTCAATGCGAAAGTCGGAGAGGAAAGAGCCGAAGAGGAGAGAAGTGTTCGATGCCCTTTTGGTTTGGGACACAGAAATGAGCGAGGAGAAAGACTGGTTGAATTCTGCACGGAAAACAACCTCTCCATTGCCAACACCTTCTTCAAACAACATCTACGAAGACTGTACACGTGGACCTCCCCTGATGGCAACAGCAGAAACCAAATAGACTACATCCTAGTGCAACAAAGATGGAGATCAAATGTGCTGGCGACAAAAACACTGCCAGGAGCAGACTGCGATACGGACCACGAATTACTGTTTGCAGTTTTCAAAACAAGACTACGTAGGATCAACAAAGGTTGCCAGCCAATACGCTTCGATGTATCAGCAATACCTATTGAATACAACACCAAAGTAGAAAACAAATTTGAGGCGTTGCTTGCTATACAGGAAGAGATGACATCTGAGGAGTTGACATCGTACGAAAGGGATATTTTGATCTCGACAGCAAAAGAAATGATTCCAAAGATATTGCACAAGACACAGAGCTATATAACAGAGGAAACACAGATTGCAGAAAGGCAACAATTAAAACAAATGGGAAGTAAGGGGACCAACACAGCATATAAAAACTTCGCAAGAAAAGTTAGAAGAGAAATACGAAAAGATACAAGAAGATACATAGTAGAAAAATGTAAGGATATTGAAAACCTACAACAACAAGGCAGAGAAAGAGATGCATTCAAAGCAATAAGAACACTGACAAGGGAATTCCGTCCGGTTCCACATGTCATACATGACAAAGAGGATAACACATTAACATAGACCAAAGACCTACTGAATAGATGGAGAGAGTACTGCAGAACCATGTATGGAGATAGGACAAAGCGCCCAGTTACAATCTTACCAAAGGATGAGAAAGAACCTGAACCAACATTGGAAGAAGTACGCTCTGCAATTAAAAACCTGAAAAAGGAAAGTCCCCAGGATGCGATGATATCCCATCAGAGCTAATTCAAGCAGGAGGAGAGGCATGTGCTCGAGTCTATCACAAGCTGTGTAAACATATATGGCACAGTGCAGAGTGGGCAGAAGCATGGAAGAAATCAATTTATATTCCCCTTCCCCAAAAAAGGCAACCTGAAGCTGTGCACCAACTACCGAACTATCGCACTGATCAGCCATGCTAGCAAGATACTCTTGCGAATCGTATTAAGAAGGATAGAGAAAAGGTTTGAATATGAAATTCACGTAGTCCAGGCAGGTTTTAGGAAAGACCGAGGGACCTGGGACCACATATTCAATTTAAGGAATATATATGAAAAATGTAGAGAGTTTAATGTAGACCTGTACACATGTTTCATTGATTACACTAAGGCCTTCGACACGGTAAAACATCAAAATCTGTGGAGAATCATGAAGGAAATGGGGTTTTCTTTGCATATAGTCCATCTCATTGAAACATTATACCAAGAACAACAAGCCGCTGTCCGAGTATCTGGGCAAACATCATATTGGTTTGCAGTACAAAAGGGAGTCCGACAGGGATATATCCTCTCACCTTATCTGTACAACATATATGCGGAGTGTATAATGAGAAATGTACGAGAAGATGAGAACATTGAAAGTTTCGACCCATTTACGATTGGGGGGTACGCTTTTCCAGAGTTACGATACGCAGATGACACAGTGATACTATCAAGAAGTGCGGAAGGGCTAGAGCAGCTACTTTCAGCCGTTAATGGACATAGTAAAGATCAAAATCTGTTCATAAACATAAACAAAACAAAGATAATGACCACTGATAAAATACAATGTCAGCATAAATTTACAGTGGGTGGTGAGGAAATAGATCAGGTTACACATTTTGATTATCTGGGCTCCAGAATTGACAACAATGGTGAGTGCTCGAAAGAAATCAGAAGAAGACTAGCTATGGCAATGCAGAGACAGAACAGCATGAAGAAATTATGGCAGAGCACAAACAAAATGATAAAAGTAAAAGTCTTGAGAGCCTGTGTTTTTCCTGTGGCAGCTTATGGTTGTGAAGCATGGACGATTACCAAAACTTCTAGACAAAGAATCGAATCCTTCGAGTCAAAATGTTACAGAAAGATCCTCAGAATACCCTGGACAGAGAAAAGTACAAATGAAGACATTCGGCAAGAGTTGGGCATAGAGGAGAACTGGTTTATCAATTCCATTTTGGCTAGAAAACAGTCTTGAGAGAAAGGTGATGGAAGGTATGGTGCCAGGCAAAAGAGGAAGGGGTAGACCAAGAAGACGATGGCACCAAGATATCCAGGAATGCCTGAGTATGACAGTGGCGGAAGCTGGTGTTTTGGCAAGGGAACGAGTTTCTTTCAGACAGAATGTGATGGGAGCGACGTTCTACAAAGGACATGCTACATGATGGAACAAACACAACGGTCTTGAGAGAACGGTCTTGAGAGAACGGTCTTGAGAGAAAGGTAATGTACGCTATGTGATCAATATTACATATTAATCAATATTTATTCAGTCACAGAGCGGTGATTATCCGGAATACATTGTCAAAGTAAAAAGGGTGTACAGGGTCAGTTAATAGTAAAAAAATAGTTTGGACGCAAAAGTTATTTTTAGATCAAGTGGAGTAGACAAACTAGTTGTATTCAAACTCTGCAGAGTCTTCTAAACCAGTATAGAGAAGTTATGTCAAGTTGAGCATGCGTAAAACCTAACCTCTCTCGTCCCCAGAGTAAAAGAGGAGCGGAAAAAAGATGAGATAAAACTGATCACTCACGACAGCATCACATTTTGCAGCGGTTCCCAATCGATTTCCAGACAGCGAGACTTACCGCAGTGGTTAGCGCACTGACTTCGCATCTGAGTGGGCATGCGTTCATCAAACTGTCGAGACGGACATGTTTTAACAAAAAATTGCAACGTCTTCCAGGTCGACCAAGCCTTAAATGGGTACCCGTTCATTCCGGAAAGTAATGGCGTCAGGTGTGATCCTGAACACTGTATCCACTAAGTACCGTGGTTTACAAAATAATATGGGCCCAACACCATATTTCCTAAGCACCGCATCGCGTGACGGTATCTTGACTTTTACCCAATGTGGCCGGAGAGCTGAGACGCTAGTCCAGTCAGGCACAAAATACTGACCAGGACGTCGCTTCAGGGTTAATACACTGACCAAGACCACACTATATCGCCCGTGTAGCGTTCCATGGAAACAGGCTGTTTTCAAGGCTGACAAGATGTTGAGCGATGTGATCTCTGTAGTAGTGTGCACCGAACAGTTAAAGCCAAGCATAGCACAATCGACTGGACGACAGCGGTCTACCTTCATCAGCATGCTCGGGATGTGAAGAAATCTACTACAGCTTAAACCCACCACTTAACGTCCTTTTCATGACGTTCACAAGAGAAAACAACATCAACAACAACAACAACATCAACACCAACAACATCAACAACAACAACATCAACAACAACAACAACAACCTGAGATTTGGTTATTTATATTATCTCCTAGAGATGTGATTGCAAACCTACACTTCTAATATTACATCTGTCCATCTATGTTTTAACTTCAGTAATAAGCCACTGTCTTTCTATGTTTTAACTTCTGTAATGAGCCACTGTCTTACAATGTTTTAACTTATGTCCTAAACCACTGTCTTTCTATGTTTTAACTTCTGTAATATGCCACTGTCTATCGATGTCCTTCCTACCTTCTGTAGTAACCCACTGTAATACTATGTTTTAACATATAATAAGGCACTGTCTATCTATGTTCTACCTTCTGTAATAAGCCCCTGTCTATCTATGTTCTACCTTCTGTAATAAGCCCCTGTCTATCTATGTTCTACCTTCTGTAATAAGCCCCTGTCTATCTATGTTCTACCTTCTGTAATAAGCCCCTGTCTATCTATGTTCTACCTTCTGTAATAAGCCCCTGTCTATCTATGTTCTACCTTCTGTAATAGGCCACTTTCTATATATGTTCTACCTTCTGTAAAAAGCAACTGCATATCTATGTTCTACCCTATGTAATAAGTCACTGTCTGTTCTAACTTCTGTAATATGACACTGTTCATATATGTTCTACCTTCTGTAATAAACTACTACCTATCTATGTTCTAACTTCTGTAATATGGCACTGTTTATCTATGTTCTACCTTCTGTAATAAACTACTGTTCATCTATGTTCTACCTTCTGTAATATGACACTGTTTATCTATGTTCTACCTTCTGAAATATGGCACTGTTTATCTATGCTCTACCTTCTGTAATATGGCACTGTCCATCTGTGTTCTACCTTCTGTAATAAACTACTGTTTATCTATGTTCTACCTTCTGTAATATGGCACTGTTCGTCTATGTTCTACCTTATATAATAAGCTACTATCTACGTCTTCAAGTTCCAAACACGGCGAATAAAGCAGAAACCAGTTTTCTCCAGTTTGATCTGTGTAACGTCACTCTTTTCAGTTCATGAATGTTGCGCAATCCCATAGTAGAGCGTCTCTGAAGATTACTTTTCAGAGTCTCTTTCGATCGTCCTCTTTTCCTTCAGCCATGCAACGACCACAATAACGCTTGTAGGGGATGTCTGTTTCTTTACATTCTAAGAATATGCACGATATATGCCCGTCGCTTTTTTCTAATGATTAATTAAACAAATGTTTGATGGTAGCATCTCGAATTGTTATGAATGTTATGGATTCTACCCAACATATGTTCAACAAGTTTTTAAAACATATTTTCTCAAATACATTTAATTTCGTTTCCATCGCTTTTGTCATCTGGAACAATCACATCTACAGGTGGGTATTGGTAATACGTTGGAGTTAAACACCTTGGGTTTGATGTACTGCCGCAGTGATTTTGATTTTAAAATGTTCGTTAGTTGAGGAAAGACACTTGCAGCTAGAGTAATGCGAGTGAATGTTTCCTTAGATGTATGTCTGTCTTGAAACATTTTGTTTCCTTGATAGGTAAAAACTGTCCACTGTTTTTAATATCTCACCATGCATATCTCACCATACATGATACTTAAACAATGTAACATTAGTCATAGAAGTAGCAAAAGGGTGTTGTGTTGGCTGATATTGTATTAGATTGTTGTGTTTGCTGATGTTGTGTTGGCGGATGTTGTGTTGGCTGATGTTGTGTTGGGTAATGTTGTGTTGGCTGATGTTGTGTTGGCTGATGTTGTGTTGAGTAATGTTGTGTTGGTTTACGTTGTGTTGGCTGATGTTGTATTGGCTGATGTTGTGTTGGCTGATGTTGTGTTGGCTGATGTTGTGTTGAGTAATGTTGTGTTGGGTGACGTTGTGTTGGCTGATGTTGTATTGGCTGATGTTGTGTTGGCTGATGTTGTGTTGGCTGATGTTGTGTTGGCTGATGCTGTGTTGGCTGATATTGTGTTGGCTGATATTGTGTTAGCTTTAACCAGTTAAAGCTAACACATGTTTACAATCGAGAGACAATGAATGAGAGACCAGATCAGAACAGATGATATCAGAACTCGTGGGAACAATACCAATATTATATAACATATTAAACAGCAGGCGTGGGATGGCGTAGGCTAGGGGTTAAGTGACAGTGCTCGTAAACTGAAGATGCTGGGTTGGATCACCATCACAGCACTGGCCGTTACCCCAGGGAAGGAAACCCTTAGTGCATCTTGGTGCGATCGTCTTGTTGGTCTACCTCTGCCTCTCTTGCCCGGCACCATACATTTCATTTCCTATCCCTCAAGGCCGTTGCGTCTAAAGTCGACCAAGCAAATGATGGCTTATTGAAATATCTGAGGCGGTAAATGCCACCGTACATGAGGCACAGAGTCGGGCTTGTTCTAGAGATCTCTTCATAACCTGACGATGAAAATCAAAACAGAATTAGAGAAAAGGTGACAGAACACGGAGTATGAGTCTTTTACAGCTTTTGTCACAGCGGATATTCCCGTTGCTCATGTCAAAAAGAAGGGCTTTATTTGGCTGACGAATAAACAACATGCAGAAGACGGAGCAACATGAGAAAAGTAAGATTGAACATTGACACTCTTTTTAAAGTCATCAGAAAAGTTGACCAAACGAGAGACAACTATCACTGTCTTGATATTGAGTACCTGGATATTTTCCCCATCACATCCTTTCTGAATGTAACTCCATTTCTTGTTAAAGCTCCACAGTTATATTAAATTATTCATTGGCATCTTGGTGGGATAGTCTTCTTGGTCTGTCTCTGTCGCTCTTGCCCGGCACCATACGTTCTGAATTTTGACTTTTGTTAATTTGCTGGTATTCTGTCACTTCCCTCAGGCTATGTTTCCTTTGCATTGACATTTCTAATCTTCTTCTGAAAGCCATTGACCATTCACCATCGTTGTCATTTGTGAAGCCCATATACTAGAAGTTTCAGACATTCAGATGTTATACCTCGGAATGTGAAATGATGTTGACTTATAATATATATTTGTTTTCGATATTCTTTATCCTCTCACACCTTCCTCATCATGTATTATGTGTGACAGTTCCAGCTAGGGCATGGGCGTTTAGGGCAGTGGAGATTGGACTGGCGACTCTATGAAACAAAGGTTGTGTGAATGCGTTTGACAAATGCAGGTCACGCCAGAGTCAATCATATTTTCAACACTAGTTCGACAAAGAAACGAGGGGTTAGGGACACATTGGGTGGATGACTTTGTCTGGAACAGGGGTGGCTATTCGGAGCAGACCACTCCGGCGTTCAGATTTGACAGAGATGATGGTTTTTTTGCAGTCTGATACTTCAATGACAGGCTAGCACATTTAGAATGACAGTGACTTGTGGATAGACAACCAATAAGATACTAGATTGTGATAGTTCTAAATTGGAGTGAGGGCTAAATCAAACCATTCTTAGAAGACCATTGGACAAAAATGTTGTTGTTTGAGACTATAAAATACCCTGCAAGGATAAACTTGGCAGATTGGCTAGGATATTGGCTGAGAGACTAGATGAGAGAGTTTGCAAGGTGGTGATTGAACCAGCATACACCTTGAGTTTGGCCAGTTACGCTCAATAGGAGCTTATGAAGGACGCACTGTGAACAGTAATAGAGCTGAATGTGTGTTGTATGTGCAGGATACCTTGTGAACGATGCATATTTTGAATTGTTACACGAGTGCACAGATCCCCCTGAGGACAAGAACTGAAACTGTGTTGTATGTGCAGGATACCTTGTGAACGATGCATATTTTGAATTGTTACACGGGTGCACAGATCCCCCTGAGGACGAGAACTGAAACTATGTTTATGTGCAGGATACCTTGTGAACGATGCATATTCTGAATTGTTACACGAGTGTACAGATCCCCCTGAGGACGAGAACTGAATCTGTGTTGTATGTGCAGGACACTTTAGGAACTATATGTGTTCTGATTATATGTGAGCGTACAGATTCGTCTGAGTATGTCAAGTGATCTGAGTATATGTTTGTTGATATTGTGAAGCGATTCTTCTTGAAATAAATTATATTGTTTTGTTTTACTTTCAGGATAGTGTTTCCTGTGTTTTACTATGGTGTAGTCGTGTCGTGGTGTAGATATATGTTGAAACTCTTAAGATAAGTAAACCACTGAACGTAAAAACTTTACCCTGCCACATCTGCATAAATGTTAAACAGGTGTGGGGAAAGGACACATCCATGCTTAACTCACGTTTTGTATTTCGAACCAATCTTTTGTTTTACCAGATACTCTTACAGCAGCTTATCTGTTCCTGGTATTATGATCCGATTTTATGAATTCGATTACTGGAGGCCCCACATCTATCATGACTTTCCACAAATTCTGATGTTCTGATCGAAGTCATTGGTGTAATCGATAAAACAGGTATACATATCTTCGTTGTGCTCTCTACATTTTTCATGGGTGTTCCTCATATTAAATATGTGATCTCTGGTCCCTCTATCTTTTCTGAAGCCTGCTTGCACTTTATTGATATTGGATACACATTTTATATTATTTTCTTCAATATAGGCTGCAAGAGGATCTTACTACTGTGGTTGATTAGCGCAATAGTGTGGTAATGTGTGCACATCTTTAGGTTACCGTTCTTTTGGAGATGAATATAGCTCGATCTCCTCTGTGCTTTTGGCCATCAGATACTCTTGCATAGTGCATGATAAATGCAATTACTTACCTCCCCTCCAGCCCGTCTTAGTTCCGGTTCGGTTGTCATGTTATCACACACCAGTGACTTTCCATTTTTTAAAGATTTTGATTGCAGAGTGTACTTCGTCCAAAGTAGGTTCAGCTTCATAAAACGAGGATTTAAAGATTGAATAGCCACTTACGCAGGCTAAAATTGGCCCGTCATCCATGTGTATGTGTAGAAAAGCAGTGCAGACAGGAGAATAAATATTGGAAACTGTTTTATGGTTAGACAACTGTGAACTGAGCACTGGCTCACAGAGACGAACCTCCACACACAACAATTTTATGGTTAGACAACTGTGAACTGAGCACTGACCTAAAGAGACGAACATCCACACAAAACTGTTTTATGGTTAGACAACTGTGAACTGAGTAAAATTTATCTTCAGGATAGATATAGTAGTGGGCGCTAGGTATGGAAAGGTTGAAGAGTACTGGTCTAGACTGTTCGTCTCTTTTCTCCTCTTAGTTAAGTATGTGTCAGTATGTATATATATATACATGTGTGTCTTTCAGTGCATGAGTGTGTGTATTTGCGTGCGTGTGCATGTGTGTGTATTTGTGTGTGTGTGTGTCTTTTATTTGAGTTATACACTGCATTGTTGACAATCAGGCCAATTCATGGCTAAACAGAGGGCTCTCTAATGGTTTTGACAATCATGCCACACTCACCATTCTAGCATTTCGAACAATGACATTTTTCGAACACAAATAAATTCTCCTTTTACGTTTATTCCAAAAAGACATAAAGCATCAGCAATGTCAACATAATATCACAAATATTAATGTTGAACTAATCTGTGAAATCAGAAAGTCATAAAAACTAATACATTTCACAAACATTTCACGAACGTCCAAATGATAGCACAAGTAAACACGTATAACTCTATAAAACGAATACAACTGTACAGACTGCCTGGTGTGTATGTAAGTGTGCATGTGAATGTTTATGTAAAATGTTTTCACATATAGCAGACACACGAGAATATATCATATATTTTTGCACAATTAATATGAATATCCAAAACATTCAAAATACACCAAAAAATTTTAATAATGATAAAACACCAGCATGTCAAAAATGTAGAATAGAACGCATGAACTAATTGTAACAACCACAGACAAAGAACATGCAATAGATTGCAATTATTATGATATTCGTAAGACGTTCAGTTAGAATCTGACAGTGGAATTCACATATTTAATACAGAGAACAACATTTCACAAAGAATGTAAAGCTAGCATTCAGAACACTGATATAAATAAATATAAATTTAAAATACGGTAACATTTATTATTGCAAAAGGTGTGCATTTTGTTTGACGACACGTGGTTTAGCACCTGTTAACGGTTTAAAAAATAAAATTACATTTAGTTTGACGACACGTGGTTTAGCACCTGTTAACGGTTTACAAAATAAAATTACATTTAGTTTGCACGAAGACGAGGAGAACGTGATGAATTTATTTTCGCAAAACCTATTTTTCAATCAATATATAAATAAAATAAATTTACTTAGATATAACATGTTATGTTTGTAAAAATACAAAAGGAGTAAGATAAATGTTTTAACGGCAGTAAATTAACATCAAACAAATGCACACATTTGAACATACCAGAATACTAGATAAATTTACTCATTAAAAAAACGGAAGTCCAGTTTATTAGTGATAATTTGTCTTATTATGCGGGAGGATTTTTTTGGGGTATAACAAAATGATAAGGTATATACGACATACATAAAATGGGAATATAACAACAAAAGATACATTTTTGTGGGAAAATAAAATAAACTGTGTTCCAATACATAAGATGGAAGACTCGATTGTGCCGGGAGAGTATGTTGTTTTGAACACTTTGGTTTAAAATAAACGAAGAGAAAACCACATGCACAATATTCTCGCTTTCAATAAAACCCAAAAATACCAAATTAAGTTTTAATGGCAAATTCCTGCAGCCAAACGACAACCCAACCTATCTGGGAGTCACATTTGATCGGCGCATGACATGGACAAGTCAGATCGAGAGAAACCGAATGAGAGCCATAGAAAGAATGGCAATCATGAGGAAACTTGCTGGCACAAGCTGGGGAGCAGACGAAGGCATACTAAAGAAACTGTACACTGGAAGAGTGAGACCAGTTCTCGAGTATGGCATTGCGGCATGGAAAACAGCAGCAAAGGCGAACTTCGATAAAGTTAGCAAACTTCAAAACCAAGCCATGAGAGTTATAACCGGAGGCATGAAGTCAACGCCAATTGTAGAACTTGAAAAGATTACAAAACTGCAATCCATGACCGATAGAAGAGACTGCAGAGCCCAGCTACAGTCAGAGAAACTCCGAAGACTGACTGACCATCCAATGCACTAGAGACTAAACAATTTGGTAAATGGGAAACTAAAGCGGAGAAACTTTGCAGAAATAACCAAAGCAAAGATGCACGAAGATCCCATAAACCCACTAACATCACCAAAACCCATCACTACTGTACGAAAACCTACTTGGAGGCAGGATATATTTCCAGAGGTGGTAGAAAATATACCAGGTATTGCAAACAAAAACTGCCAGACTGAAAAAGAAAGGAGAGATACTACCCTAAGCTTTATATCGAAAAGCTACCCAAGCATGGACTGGACCCATGCATACACCGACGGTTCTGTAACAAACACTACACAGAACGGAGGGGCAGGAGCATTCCTGAACCTACCAAATGGCAGAAAAATAACTCTGTCATTCGTTACTGGTAAGTACACAAGCAATTTCAGAGCGGAGGCAGAGGCACTGAGGGCGGCAGTGGAAGAAATGGTAAAACGCAGTGAAAATGAGAGCCATATAGTCCTGCTGACAGATGCTCTCGCCGTAGTCACAGCGCTAAAAAGCCAGAAAAACACTGAGCTTAATGACTTAAGAGCAGCACTATGCAAACTGTGCCAGCAGTCCGCACCAAAAAGGGTAGTGGTACAGTGGATTCCGTCACACTGCAACATCCAAGGCAACGAGGAGGCAGACAGACTGGCAAAAGAAGGTGCAAGGCTACCACAAACAGATACCAGTATCACGTACGAAGAGTCAAAACGGCTTATCAAAGCCAGGTACATGACCAAATGGGAAACCGAACATACTGGTTACACCAAAAACGATGCCTATTACCAGTTGAACCGAAGAGAGCAGGTCGTTGTCTTCAGACTTCGCACTGGCCACAACAGACTGAGGTACCACCTATTCAACAAATTGAAGATAGGGTGTACCGACGAATGCCCGTCCGGTACTGGTAAAATGACCACTGAACATCTGCTGCAGAACTGCCCGACATACGAGGATCAGAGAGAGCAGATGTGGCCATTGCCAGTGGAACTGCAAGACAAGCTCTATGGTAGTGGCGAGAGTCTCAGGATGACCGCCGCTTTTTTCGAGAAAATAATGGTTACTGTCTGACTGTGTACGCAGAAGAAGAAGAAGAAGAAGAACCAGATGTTATTGACTGTATCAATTTCAGTTCGTTTTTCACTGATCTTTTCGGTCCAATTTATATTACGTTTCTTTGATGGTTACAAACAGAAACGTAATGGATGAGGTAGTAAATAATGAAGTTCAAGATATGAAGAAGGATAAGATCTGAACAATCGTCACCTCCACGACGAATGTCGGCTTCAATATATTCCAAACATCTTCCTTCTCTTGTCTTGATCAAACAATATGAAATAATGTTCCCCACCCATCACGTGATACTGTCCGTTCACTTATAGTGTTGTCTTCTTCTGAAGTGTTTGGCCTCTCCAGTTCTTTGTACTTTCCTTTTTTTTTCACACGGCCAGCATTTTTAAATTGTTGACTCTGACTGCGTGTTGAGACTTGTTCAAAACATACTTATTTGTCTTGTTTATTTCCACAACATGAGCCCCATTTGTTTTCTAACCCGTCAATTCTTTCTTCCAGTCTGGTGTTCATTGTCCATGTTTGTCCGTCATACAGTAATGTCGAGTATGTATATACCAACTGGTTATTCTAACTTTTCACCTGTGAACTATTTGATAAATGAGAGCTAGCTTACTGCTCAGAAAGTAAACACCGATAATATAAGATTTAGGATAACACAAATCAAAAGAGTTTCATTGCCGTGTCTTACCTTGGGAAAGCGTTTTCTCCGAGATCGAGCTGAGAAATGTTCCATGGGCAAAGAGACCTCAAGTTGTGTTCCGTTCCGGGCCACCAGCTGCACGTATTGTTGGGGCATCCTACCGGCTGTCCTTCGGGGATGTCCGGACGTCGAGCCTGAGGCTGGTTATAGCGGCCTAGGAAGACTGTATCATTCAGAAAGGAATATCGATCAGTGATATTCTGTACACAATCTGCAGGAGTTGCACAGGCATGTCTTTTCGATCAGAAGATTGGATTGACCTGGTTAACCCTGGAGACCGGCGGAGGAGGTACTTCTGACATTACATCGACATTTGATGCTGACGAGTTTTCAATGACATCAGCACTGATGTTGTTTCGTGCATCTCTTGTGGAGCCCCCGTGACCTGCATTATCTTGCCGGGTGTTCACAGCATTGGATACCATCAGTGTTGATATGAGAGATTGTATCAGCCTGGGGTCATCTCTTGTTAATCCTCCACCAATGATATGTGGCGCTGAATTCACCTTCCAGAAAGCCGTGGCCAATATGACGTGTCAGCACACCAAAGAAATAGAAGCAATTGTTATTGCCTGTATTTTACTTGTAAAAGTTGCTCTTTTTGGTCTGCCAGATAACCTTTTTTTTTAAATGATCGATATCTAAGTTCCCAAATTTTATGTCATTGACCACGATTGCTTTTAGTAATGTTATTTTGTCTGCTAAAATATTTTATTTCAAACAGTAGAAACAGTACTATCAAGCAGGGCGAGAACTTGATCACAGGTAAGAAAGCCGCAAACGCCTTTGTCGATCACTATGCCAGAGCAAACCACATCGAGGTCCCTGCAGATAAGCATACAGACATTAGCGAAGAGCTAAAGGGACACGAAAACATAAATACGGCTCCTGAAGAGCACATGATGGCCAAACTAACAATGCGCGAAATGGAAGAGGCTATGAGAACACTAAAGAAAAGGAAATCTCCCGGAAAAGACGGGATAACAAACGAAATGCTGATGGGGCTGGGCCAAACAGCGAAGAAAAAACTACTATCAGTCCTGAACCAAAGCTGGAAAAGGGGTATTGTACCCCAGGCATGGAAAGATGCAATACTGGTACCAGTACCAAAAACAGGAAAGGACAAAACAGATCCAAGTGGATACAGGCCCATAAGCCTACTGAGCTGTGTCGGCAAGCTGATGGAACGGATGATAAACACCAGACTGATGTGGCATCTGGAAGAAAAACGAACACTAATTCCACAGCAAGCCGGCTTTAGACAGCACAGATCCACTGAGGACCAGGTCATCCTCATAGCCCAGGAGATAGAAGATGCCTACCAGGCACAGAAACACACAGTAGCTGTTTGGGTGGATCTGGAAAAGGCATTTGACAAAGTCTGGAAGGATGGACTTAGAGTCAAGCTAAGAAGAAGTGATGTCTGTGGGAATATGTACAAGTGGATCAACCACTACCTCAAACAAAGAACGGCCAGAGTCCACGTACAAGGGCAGATGAGCAAAAAGGTGACACTCGAGCAGGGAGTACCCCAAGGGGGAGTATTGTCACCCACACTCTTCCTGGTATATATAAACGATATTACAGAGAATATACCAAGAAGATTCCATAGCTCAATGTTTGCAGACGATCTGGCTATGTGGACCTCTGAAAAGAATCTCACCATAGCAAGAAATCGGATGCAGACGGCCCTAACATCGCTGGAAGAGTGGGCGAACTCATGGCTGGTCAAAATAAACGAGGAGAAAACCACGTGCACAATATTCTCGCTCTCATTAAAACCCCAAAGTACCAAATTACGCCTAAATGGCAAAATCCTGCAGCCAAACGACAACCCAACCTATCTGGGAGTCACATTTGATCGGCGCATGACATGGAAAAGTCAGATCGAGAGAAACCGAATGAAAGCCAGAGAAAGAATGGCGATCATGAGGAAACTTGCTGGCACAAGCTGGGGAGCAGACGAAGGCATACTAAAGAAACTGTACACTGGAAGAGTGAGACCAGTTCTCGAGTATGGCATTGCGGCATGGAAAACAGCAGCGAAGGCGAACTTCGATAAAGTTAACAAACTTCAAAACCAAGCCATGAGAATTATAACAGGTGGCATGAAGTCAACGCCAATTGTAGAACTTGAAAAGATTACAAAACTGCAATCCATGACCGACAGAAGAGACTGCAGAGCCCAGCTGCAGTCAGAGAAACTCCGAAGACTGACGGACCACCCAGTGTACCAGAGACTAAACAATTTGGGAACTGGGAAACTAAAGCGGAGAAACTTTGCAGAAATAGCAAAAGCAAAGATGCACGAAGATCCCATAAACGCACTAACAACACCAAAACCCATCCTTACTGTACGGAAACCTACTTGGAGGCAGGATATATTTCCAGAGGTGGTAGAAAATATACCAGGTATTGCAAACAAAAATTGCCAGACTGAAAACAAAAGAAGAGACATAACCCTGAGGTGCATAGCGGAAAACTACCCAAGCATGGACTGGACCCATGCGTACACCGACGGTTTTGTAACAAACACAACACAGAATGGAGGGGGATGGGTATTGCTGAGACTAACACATGGTAGAAAAATGACACTGTCAGTGGCAACTGGAAAATTCTCAAGCAATTTCAGAGCGGAGGCAATGGCACTGAAGGCTGCAGTAGAAGCAATCGTCACAGGCAAAAGCAATGAAAGCCAGATAGTCTTGTTTATAGATGCCCTGTCCGTGGTTACAGCACTAAAAAGCCAGAAAAATACAGAACTTAATGCTTTAAGAATAGTACTCTGTCAACTATGCCAGCGGTCCGCACCAAAAAGAGTAGTGGTACAGTGGGTTCCATCCCACTGTAAAATTCAAGACAACGAGGAGGCAGACAGACTGGCAAAAGAAGGTGCAAGATTACCACAATCAGATCCTAGTGTGACCTACGAAGAGTCCAAAAAGTTTATTAGGGCCAGATACTTGACCAAATCGGAAACAGAACATACTGACTACACAAAAAACGATGCCTATTACCAGTTGGGCAGAAGAGAGCAGGTCGTGGTCTTCAGACTCCGCACAGGCCACAGCAGACTGAGGTACCATCTATTTAATAAACTGAAGATAGGTGGCACTGACGAATGCACCTGTGGTACAGGGAAAATGACCGGTGAACATCTGCTGCAAAACTTCCCGACATACCAGGATCAGTGAAAGCACATGTGGCCATCACCAGTTGCAACACTAGACAAGCTCTTTGGCAGTGTCGACAGCCTCGATGACAGCTGCTTTCTTTGAACAAATTCAAGTTTACGTCTGACAGCGTCCGAAGAAGAAGACGAAGGACACCAGGTGCAGTGCACAAAACTTAAATATAGACCTGACCTCGTCAACTCTTTAATACTTGGTGCATGCACATTTTTATTTCTTTTGTGTTCGTAACGTTTCGTTACCAAAGGCAAAAAATCTCTTCTTCTTCTTCTTAATCTTCTTCTTCTTCTTCTTCTTCTTCTTCCTCTTCTTCTTCTTCTTCTTCTTCGTACGCTGTCAAACGTCAACTTGTATTTTTTCGAAAAAAGCAGCGGTCCTCCTGAGGCTGTCCACACTGCCATATAGCTTGTCTAGTGTTGCCCATGGTGATGGCCACATGTGCTTTCTCTGGTCCTCGTATGTCAGGCAGTTTTGCAGCAAATGTTCAGCGGTCATTTTCCCGGTACCAAAAGTGCATTCGTCAGTGCCACTTATCTTTAGTTTATTGATTAGATGGTACCTCAGTCTGTTGTGGCCTGTGCGGAGTCTGAAGACCACGACTTGCTCTCTTCTGTTCAACTGGTAATAGGCATCGTTTTTTGTGTAGCCAGTATGTTCTGTTTCCCATTTGGCCGTATATCTGACTCTAACAAGCCTTTTGGACTCTTCGTAGGTCACATTTAAATCTGGTTGTGTTAGTCGCGCACCTTCTTTTGCCAGTCTGTCTGCCTCCTCGTTGCCTTGGATGTTGTAGTGAGATGGAACCCACTGTACCACTACTCTTTTTGGTGTGGACGGCTAGCATAGTTGACAGAGTACTGCTCTTAAGTCATTCAGTTCCTTATTTTTCTAGCGTTTTAGTACTGTGACTGCGACCAGGGCATCTGTAAACAGGACTATCTGGCTTTCATTTCTTTTGCCTGTCAGCACTGCTTCTACTGCAGCCTTCAGTGCCTCTACCTCCTCTCTGAAATTGCTTTAGTATTTTCCAGTTGCCACTGACAGTGTTATATTTCTACCATTTGGTAGGCTCAGGAATACCCCTGCCCCTCCGTTCTGTGTTATGTTTGTTACAGAACCGTCGGTGTATGCATGGGTCCAATCAATGCTTGGGTAGTTTTTCGTTATGTACGTCAGGGTTATGTCTCTTCTTTCTTTTTCAGTCTGGCTGTTCTTGTTTCCAATACCTGGTATATTTTCTACCACCTCCGGAATTATATGCTGCCTCCAGGTAGGTTTGCGTACAGTAGGGATGGGCTTTGGTGTTAATGTGTTCATACGGTCTTCACACATCTTTGCTTTGGCTATTTCTGCAAAGTTCCTCCGCTTTAGTTTCCCATTTCCAAATCTATTTAGTCTCTGATGCATTGGATGGTCTGTCAGTCTTCTGAGTATCTCTGCTTGCTGCTGGGCTCTGCAGTCTCTTCTGTCGGTCATGGATTGCAGATTTGTAATCTTTTCAAGTTCTACAATTGGCGTTGACTTCATACCTCCCGTTAAAACTCTCATGGCTTGGTTTTGAAGTTTGTTAATTTTATCAAATTTCGCTTTTGCTGCTGTTGTCCATGCCGCAATGGCATACTCGAGAACTGGTCTAAACCTTCCAGTCTACAGTTTCTTTAGAATACTTTCGTCTGCTTCCTAGCTTGTACCAGCACGTTTCCTCATGATTGCCATTCTTTGTCTGGCTCTCTATCGGTTTCTCTCGATCTGACTTTTCCATGTCATGCGCAATGAAATATGACTGCCTGATAGTTTTGGTGTTCTGGGGTTTGTTTGAAAGCAAGAATATCGAACATGTTGTTTTTTCCTCGTTTATTTTGACCAGCGATGAGTTGCCCACTCCTCGAGCGATGTTAGGGCCTGCTGCATCCGACTGCTTGCTATGGTGAGATTTGTTTCAGAGGTCCACATAGCCAGATCGTCTGCAAACATGGAGCTGTGGACTCTTCTTGGTATATTCTCTGTGATGTTGTTTATATACACCAGGAAAAGTGTAGGTGACAGTACCCCTCCTTGGGGTACTCCCTACGCAAGTGTCACCTTTTTGCTCATCTACCCTTGTACTTGAACTCTGGCTGTTCTATTTTCGAGGTAGTGGCTGGTCCATCTGTACATTTTCCCACAAACTTCACTTCTTCGTAGCTTGACTTTTATGCCTCTTTCCACACCTTGTCAAAAGCCTTCTCTAAATCGACCTGGTAAGCATCCTCTATTTCCTTGGCTATGAGAGTGATCTTGTTCTCAGTGGATCTGTGCTGTCTAATTTCTCTTTGCTGTGAAATTAATTTGTGTTTTTCTTCCAGATGCCACATCAGTCTGGTGTTTCTCATACGCTCCATCAGTTTTCCTACACAGCTCAGTAGACTGGTAGGCCTGTATCGATTTTGATCTGTTCTATCTTTTTCTTTTTTTGGTACTGGTATAAGTACAGCGTCTTTCCATGCCTGCGGTACAATTCCCCTTTTCCAGCTTTGGTTCAGGACTGATAGTAACTTCCTCTTTGCTGTTTGGCCCAACCCCATCAACATTTCGTTTGTTACCCCATCTTTTCCGGGCGATTCATTTATCTTTAAAGTTCTCATGGCCTCTTCCATTTTATTCATTGCTAGTTTTGCCATCATGTGATCCTCTGGTGCCATCTTGATGTTGTCGTGGCTCTTTTGTTCTTCACTAATGTCTGTGTGCCTGTCTATAGGCACATCAATGTCGTTTGCTCTGGCATAATGTTCTATAATGGCGTTTGCTGCATTTTTTTCAGTAAGCATGTTGTCACCCTGCTTGATGGTAATTTGTTTTTTTGATGGAGTTTCGTCATTCATAGCACTGACTAACTTTCATAGTTTGTTCCTTTCTTTATCTAAATTGAGGCTTTCTGTTTTGTTTTTCCAGCTGTCTCGTGTTATTTGGTTTAGTGTTCTTTTATATTTCGCCGTGATAGACTGGAGGCGATATTTGCCTCCATAGATTGTTCTCTGTCTGTTATGTTCCTAGCATTTGAGACTTCGTCTTCCGCTTTCAAAAATTCATCATTCCAATAGGGCTTGTAGTTTTTCCTTGCCTCTCTTGGGATGGTTTTGGTGTCTGCTTGCATTATTGCTATGCTGGGATAGATCTCAATTGTAGAACATTTCGTGATCCTCAACTCAGTCTGTATTATTGATATTTTTAACATTGTCATCATCATCATGTGCCATGTCCTTTGCAGAACGTCACTCCCATCACACTCGCGGCTGAAAGAAACTCGATCTTTTGCCAAAACCTCAGCATGTTCCAGATTCATGCTAACACTTGTCATTGCCCTCATGGTTCGTCTCTATCAATCTTCCATCATACCTTCCATCTTACCTTCCATCATACCTTCCATCATACCTTCCATCATACCTACCATCTTACCTTCCATCATACCTTCCCTCATACCTTCCATCATACCTTCCATCATACCTTCCATCATACCTACCATCATACCTTCCATCATACCTTCCATCATACCTTCCATCATTCCTTCCATCACACCTTCCATCATACCTTCCAGTATCGTTCTGTCAAGACCGATTTGTCTTTTCATGTGGTCAATTTCCTGTTCATGATGGAATTTATGAACCAGTTCTCTTCAATGCCCAACTTTTGACGAATGTCTGCATTCTTCCTTTTTCGATATAGGGTACTGTGATAATCTTTCTCTGATAACATATAAATCCCAACAACTTCATTATCTTTCTTAAAGTTATGGTTTGGTCAGTGTCCATGTTTCACAGCCGTATGTTTGCACGGGAAAAACACACGTTCTCAAAACTTTAACTTTGATCTGTTTTCTGATATTCTGCAAATGTTTCCTCATGTTTTGTAGCCTCTGAATTGTCATAATAATAATAATAATAATAGTAATGATTAATACTCTTTTTAAACGGAGCATCGAAAAATAGAACGCACTGACGCAATCTTCCTGGAGCGACTCACGGGAGAAAACTGCGCCAAGGCACCATTTGCATTACGGAAAATGGAAGTCACTAAATAGATTCCCAACTGATCTGTCACGATGCAGGAATAGCTTACAAAGGTGAGGATACCGGAATGATGAGACATGTCACTGTGGAGGAACACAAGATCCAGACTACCTGGTGATCTGCCCAAATCTTCTTGAAACATGCAGTATTGAAGACATGTTGATGGGTAATGACGAGATATTCCACGGGGCTTAACGTTGGAAACTTCCAGACTGACCTACTACCTAGCATGCGAAAAGTAAGTAATATTAACAGACACGATCACAGAGAGACAGAGAAACACGATCCCAGGAAAACAATAAGACACGACCGCATGGGGACTATAAGACACGACCGCATGGGGACTATAAGACACGATCACAAGGAGACTGAAAGCTCTCTACGGCCCGCAGCCCTCTAGTAATCCGCTAGTTCGCAGTGCGGATGGGGCACTGCTAACCGATTAGGTTCAGATTCTAGACAGATGGGCAGACCACTTCTGCAAAATACTAAACCACCGATCGTCCATAAATTAGGAGGCCATCCGGCGAATGCCACAGATGGATCTGAACCTCTCGTTGGATGACGTCATCACTTAGGAGGAAGTCGACAGGGCAATCAGTTCACTATCTATAGGAAAAGCTCCAGATGCAGATGCATCGCCAGCAGAGGTATATAAGACAGCTGGCCCATCCCTCACCAGAAGGGTTACGTCTGACAGCGTACGAAGAAGAAGAAGAAGAAGAAGAAGAAGAAGAAGAAGAAGAAGAAGAAGAAGAAGAAGAAGAAGAAGAAGAAGACTTCAATGTCACAATTAATTTCACTTGCCAACTTTATCTCTCTACATTCCATCACCTCATTAATTATACTTTGCGGCTCCATTATTTATACCATCACCTCTTCATCTCTTCACACTGCATCACCACATTTCTTCACACCTCATCAACGTGTTTCTTTAAACTTCACCAATTCATTTCTTCACACTTCACCACATTACCTATTCATACAAACCCATAGGAATTCATATATTGACTCTCAAATGTAATCACACTTCACAAACATCTTCTCACTTCACCACATCGCCTCTAAACACTTCACTATCTCATTGCTTTAGACTTACTTATCACATTTATACACACTTGCTAACTTCATCTCTATATACTTTACAACCATATCTCTTCACACTCCACCATCTCATTTCACCCCACTTATCCACCTCATCTCTTCACACTTAACAACCCTGCTTTGATTACACGTTCCCATCTTATCTTCTATTCATACTTCATCACCACATTTCTTAACACTTCTACGTCCCATGCTTTTATACTTTACCCCCAATCTATTCATACTATGCGACTTTATCTTTCTATACTTCCTAACCTCATCTTTTCATGCTTTGATACTTTATCTTTCTACACTTCCTCACCTCATCTCTTCATGCTATGATACTTTATCTTTCTACACTTTCCCACTTCATTTCTTCACACTTCCTCACCTCATCTCTTCAATACTTTGAAACTGTATCTTTTCTACACTTCCTCACCTCATCTCTTCATGCTATGCTATTTTCTACACTTCCTCACATCATTTCTTCATACTATGACACTTTATCTTTCCTCACTTCCTCACCTAATCTCTTCATACTATGCTATTTTCTACACTTCCTCACCTCATCTCTTCATACTATGACACTTTATCTTTCTATACTTCCCCACTTCATTTCCTAATATTTCATCGCATCATTTTTTCACCACACCATCTCATTCCTTCTCTTTTGCTCCACTTCATCTCTTCACACACTTTCTCCTAATGATATCTCACTATTCCTTTTTGTTTTTGTCACAGTTTTATCTGTTATAGTCACAGTTCCCTACCAGGCTTCACCACCTGATTGGATCATAACCTCAACCTGCCCCCCTTTACATTTTCAACATGGCCTACTCAAATAATCCCTTTATTTGTTAACAGTCGTCAGTAATCTCCAGTTTAAAAAAAAAAACTAGCACCTCATATCTGTTCTGGGAACCACCCACTCAAACCTTGTGTGTCACGACTGGTGAGCCACTTCCAAAAATGTTTTGTTTCGTGATGTTTAACTCTTTGATGTAACCTTGTAATGGACAACATGTTGAAATTAATACTAGCATGTTGAGGCGTAGGAATGAACAATTTCGCAGATGCAGAATGCGTTCATGCAATGTCTGGGCCGGATTTACAGATTACTATAACTATTTTCGTGCTGGTGTGATAAAACTGACGTGAATAACAAATGTAGGATGATGTCATTGCTATTATGATGTTGCGCGAGGAAGTTAGCTTGGACGACAAGACAAACTGAGTAGCGACCTTTGATAGTCTAACAGGCAAATCTTCAAGAGGGAGGACAACTCTGATCAAAACTACAAGTAAGAGTAATCGCGTAAACTACGGAGATCGTTTTCCAGTGTCGATGTACGCAGTAGATGGCGTCAAGAAATATGGACGCAGGAGGAAATTATAGAAAGACAAAAGACTAGGACGAAAGTAGGTTGAAGGAAATCAGACATACTTGGTTATTAGAATTGTACCAAGTCAAGCCAACTTGTAATAAAAATATAAACAATGTTAGTAAACAAACAAACTATAGTGTCGATATATGATGCCGTAGTGGATACAGTGTTAGTAGTAGTTAAGGAGCACAGAAGTAGGTCACTCGGGTCACAATTTCTCGTTTCATGTAATGAAGGGAGGATAATCTGAGTGCGTCTCGTCATCACTGAATCTTAGTGGAGAATGTGGGTATCTTTTATTGTGACAGAGGCGTAGAGAAGAATGTGGGTCTTTCTTAGGGAACTGAAGACAGAGGAGAATCAGGGTACCTCGCAAGATCACTGAAGGGCAGAGGAAAATCAGGGTACCCTGCATGATCACTGAAGGCAGAGAAGAATCAGGGTACCTCGCATGATGACTGAATGGCAGAAGAGAATCAGGGTACCTCGCATGATGACTGAAGGGCAGAAGAAAATCTGGGTACCCTGCATGATCACTGAAGGCAGAGGAGAATCAGGGTACCTCGCATGATGACTGAAGGGCAGAAGAGATTCTGGGTACCTCGCATGATGACTGAAGGGCAGAAGAGAATCTGGGTACCTCGAATGATGACTGAAGGGCAGAAGAGAATCTGGGTACCTCGAATGATGACTGAAGGGCAGAAGAGATACTGGGTGTATGTTCGCTTTCTCGTTGCCTGGAAGGTTGCAGTGGGCCGGTATCTATTAGACTATTTCTTTCTATTTAAGCACTGGGACAGGCTTTCGAGTGAGTCTGCCAGAGCGCGAGTTCATTTTTGTGTTGGTGCATCAGAGCCGTTAACCTCTGAGAGGGCGTATGTGGGAATAACCCCTTGCCTTTTTGCCTGTTCCCTGTGGTCTATAAGGGTTTCAGCTACTTTTCTCAAGGATCTGCCCTCAGAACTAAAGTTGATGCAGAGTCTACCAGTGGCGCGGCGTATCCATCTCCAGCTTCTTCTCTTCATGTGATGTCACACCGATATATTTTGTTTTTCTGAAAGTTCTAGTTAGTGACTGTATCATGTGATTACAAACCCATCATTCCGTACAGACATTCATTTATGAAAGTTGGTATCTTTTTCTCTGTTGTTATTTGTGTTTTTTTAATGTTTTCCAGCCAGGCAATAGAAAAGACCTTTGATTGGAGTATTTTTTGTTGTTGGTCTTATTATCTATCCTTTTGAATAGTTTCTACTCGTATCTGAGCAAATAGTAAACCTCTTAGTATGTATCCTTTTGAATAGTTTCTACTCGTATCTGAGCAAATAGTAAACCTCTTATTATGTATCCTTATGAATAGTTTCTACTCGCATCTGAGCAAATAGTAAACCTCTTAGTATGTATCCTTTTGAATAGTTTCTACTCGTATCTGAGCAAATAGTAAACCTCTTATTATGTATCCTTATGAATAGTTTCTACTCGCATCTCAGCAAATAGTAAACCTCTTATTATGTATCCTTTTGAATAGTTTCTACTCGCATCTGAGCAAATAGTAAACCTCTTATTATGTATCCTTATGAATAGTTTCTACACGCATCTCAGCAAATAGTAAACCTCTTATTATGTATCCTTTTGAATAGTTTCTACTTGCATCTGAGCAAATAGTAAACCTCTTATTATGAATTCTTTTGAATAATTTCTACTCGCATCTGAGCAAATAGTAAACCTCTTATTATGTATCCTTTTGAATAGTTTCTACTCGCATCTGAGCAAATAGTAAACCTCTTATTATGAGCGTTACCAAAATGTACAACGTCAGATAGGGCTGTTGCAACGTATACATAATATGTATTGATATACCTATATATATATATATATATATATATATATACATATTTATAAATATATACATATTCACTGATAGCCTAATAAAGATGTGTCGAAGTCTAGACAATTAGTAATACCAAATACAGTATCCTAGTCATTGTTCCTAAGGCTCTTTTTATAGAAACGCTGAACGTATTCACTTAAAGCAAAAGCCACAATTGTATTTGAAAATAAAGGATCAGTTATTCTAAAAGTGTGCTGGACAATTTTTCAAGTGAATTTGTAACTTGTCGATGCGCCTTTTCCGGATTTAGTTTTGGGTGTGTTTTTCAATGGTCCGCTGCAATTTTAAGATGGTACGGATGTGTCACGAACTGTTTGTTTATGTTGTGCGGTAGATTAAATCTACACTACCGTCTTCTTTGTTCTTAGTCAGGAAATCACGTCTGTCTCTCTAATACAACAGAATTTCTGAGTGACATTTAACTCGCTGCCAGTTTACCGATGTCAGGGACACAAAGTTGTCCTCGTGCGGACTCATAAGCATGGATTGATAAACATAATCATCAACTTGAACAATGGATACAGGAACATTCAATAAAAGCTCTACATCACAAGCATGGAGTGATTCAAATAATCATCAAATTGAACAATGGATACCTACGGAGTCCCGCCAGGCAGCGAGAGTGCCGGGCCTCACGCCGCAAAGGGGCCCACCCTTGACTACTGGTGGCCACCCACCCATGTGTCGTAGAGTCAAGGCACATGGCTATGGGGCAATTCCTATTGACCAAAAACTCAAGACCCTCAAAATACTACAGT
Organism: Ariolimax columbianus; assembly: GCA_036924085.1. Lineage (NCBI taxonomy): Eukaryota > Metazoa > Mollusca > Gastropoda > Stylommatophora > Arionidae > Ariolimax > Ariolimax columbianus. Next base: position 82,586,111 of record JAVGWX010000012.1, read on the forward strand.
GGAAAGCGGAGGGTGTCGTTAACAAAAAAGCTTTCCCTAACACATCAACTGCATGAAGGTAAGATTGACGTGGCCTGTATCCAGGAAACGCACCTCAACAAAAACCATAAATTCTCCATCAGAGGATACCAGACCTTCCGTCTCGATAGAGAAGGTCACAAAGGAGGGGTCCTGCTACTGACCCGAAACTGCATACCGAGTAGCGCGGTATCTGTCAATCACACCGGACAAGCAGAAATTGTAGGAGTTGACATAATGGCTCAAGAGACGAAGCTCCGCATTTTCAATCTGTACGGACCACCAAATAAAGACCTATCGCTCTCGACTACGGACGTCAAAGACTCCAACTGCATAGTAGTTGGAGACTTCAACAGCCACTCGGAGAGATGGGGATACTCGGATACAGACAGCAGAGGTGACGAAGGGGAAGATTGTGAGATAGACACAAATCTCTCCCTAATCAATAGGCCGGAGGATAGCCCTAGTTTCTATTCTAGAACATGGTATACCACCTCGACTTCAGATTTGGCCTTCTCCACACAGGACATACACCATAAAATAGACCGCCAGGTGCTAAACCAACTGGCAGGTAGCAACCACAGGCCGATCAGGCTAGACATTGATATGGAAGTAGGCCCACAGGAAACAAAACCGATCCCACGTTGGAATTACAAACGAGCCGACTGGGACAGATTTGCAATCCTGACAGATGGGCTGTGTAAAACCATCAACACACGAAACAACAAAATGAAGCCCATGGTTAAAAGCCTAAGCAAGGCAATAATGAAAGCCGCCACTGAAACCATCCCAAGAGGGGCTAGGAAAAACTATAAGCCCTATTGGAATGATGAGTTGCAGAAAGCGGACGATGCAGTCACAAATGCTAGGAACATGGCAGAGCGAGAACAATCTATGGAGGCAAATATCGCCCTCAAAGCCACCACGGCGAAATACAAATACACTCTGAACCAAACAGCAAGAGAGAGCTGGAAAAACAAAACCGAAAGCCTCAACCTAGACAAAGAAGGGAACAAGCTATGGAAGCTAGTCAGAGCCATGAATGACGGAACCCCTTCAAACAAACAAATTACCATCAAGCAGGGCGAAAACTTGCTCACTGGAAAAAAAAGCCGCAAACGCTTTTGTAGAAGACTATGCCAAAGCAAACCACATCGAGATCCCTGCAGATAGGCATACAGACATTAGTGAAGAGCAAAAGGGGCACGACAACATCAATACGGCACAAGAAGAGTATATGATGGCCAAATTAACAATGAGTGAAATGGAAGAGGCCAGGAGAACATTAAAAAAAATGAAATCTCCCGGAAAAGACGGGATAACAAACGAAATGCTGATGACTATGGGCCAAACAGCGAAGAGAAAACTGCTATCGGTCCTGAACCAAAGCTGGAAAAGGGGAATTGTACCCCAGGCATGGAAAGACACAGTACGTGTACCAATACCAAAGAAAGGAAAGGACAAAACAGATCCAAATGGATACAGGCCTATCAGCCTACTGAGCTGTGTCGGCAAACTGATGGAACGTATGATAAACACCAGACTGATGTGGCATCTGGAAGAAAAACGAATACTAATTCCACAGCAAGCCGGCTTTAGACAGCACAGATCCACTGAGGACCAGGTCATCCTCATAGCCCAGGAAATAGAAGATGCTTACCAGGCACAGAAACACACAGTAGCGGTTTGGGTGGACCTGGAAAAGGCATTTGACAAAGTCTGGAAAGACGGACTTAGAGTCAAGCTAAGGAGAAGTGAAGTTTGTGGGAGAATGTACAAGTGGATCAACCACTACCTCAAACAAAGAACGGCCAGAGTCCAAGTACAAGGGCAGATGAGCAAAAATGTGACAATCGAGCAGGGAGTACCCCAAGGGGGAGTAGTGTCAACCACACTCTTCCTGGTGTATATAAACGACATTACAGAGAATATACCAAGAAGAGTCCATAGCTCAATGTTTGCAGACGATCTGGCTATGTGGACCTCTGAAAAGAATCTCACCATAGCAAGAAATCGGATGCAGCAGGCTCTAACATCGCTCGAAGAGTGGGCGAACTCATGGCTGGTCAAAATAAACGAGGAGAAAACCACATGTACAATATTCTCGCTTCCAAATCAAACCCCAAAATACCAAATTAAGTCTAAATTGCAAATTCCTGCAGCCAAACGAAAACCCAACCTATCTGGGAGTCACATTTGATCGGCGCATGACCTGGAAAAGTCAGATCGAGAGAAACCGAATGAGAGCCAGAGAAAGAATGGCAATCATGAAGAAAGTTGCTGACACAAGCTGGGGAGCAGACGAAAGTATACTAAAGAAACTGTACACTGCAAGAGTGAGACCAGTTCTCGAGTATGGCATTGCGGCATATACAACAGCAGCAAAGGCGAACTTCGATAAAGTTAACAAACTTCAAAACCAAGCCATGAGAGATATAACAGGAGGCATGAAGTCAAAGCCAATTGTAGAACTTGACAAGATTACAAAGCTGCAACCCATGACCGATAGAAGAGACTGCAGAGCCCAGCTGCAGTCAGAGAAACTCAAAAGACTGACTGACCACCCAATGCACCAGAGACTAAACAATTTGAGAAATGGGAAAGTAAAGCGGAGAAACTTTGCAGAAATAGCCAAAGCAAAGATGCACGAAGATCCCAACAACACCAAAGCCCATCACTACTGTACGAAAACCTACCTGAAGGCAGGATATATTTCCAGAGGTGGTAGAAAAATACCAGGTATTGGAAACAAAAATTACCAGACTGAAAAAGAAAGGAGAGATACTACCCTAAGCTTTATATCGAAAAACTACCCAAGCATGGACTGGACCCATGCATACACCGACGGTTCTGTAACAAACACTACACAGAACGGAGGGGCAGGAGCATTCCTAAACCTACCAAATGGCAGAAAAATAACACTGTCATTCGCTACTGGTAAGTACACAAGCAATTTCAGAGCGGTGGCAGAGGCACTGAGGGCGGCAGTGGAAGAAATGGTGACACATAAAGAAAATGAAAGCCATATAGTCCTGCTTACAGATGCTCTGGCCGTAGTCACAGCGCTAAAAAGCGAGAAAAACACTGATCTTAATGACTTAAGAGCAGCACTCTGTCAACTATGCCAGCAGTCCGCACCAAAAAGGGTAGTGGTACAGTGGGTCCCATCACACTGCAACATCCAAGGCAACGAGTAGGCATACAGACTGGTAAAAGAGGGTGCAAGACTACAACAAACAGATACTAGTATGACGTACGAAGAGTCAAAACGGCCAGATACATGACCAAATGGGAAACTGAACATACTGGCTACACCAAAAACGATGCCTATTACCAGTTGAACAGAAGAGAGCAGGTCGTTGTCTTTAGACTTTGCACTGGCCACAATAGACTGAGGTACCACCTATTCAACAAATTGAAGATAGGTGGTACCGACGAATGCCCGTGTGGTACCGGGAAAATGACCACTGAGCATCTGCTGCAGAACTGTCCGACATACGAAGATCAGAGAGAGCAGATGTCGCCATCACCAGTGGAACCACAAGACAAGCTCTATGGCAGTGTCGACAGCCTCAGGATGACCGCCGCTTTTTTCGAAAAAATAATGGTTACTGTCTGACTGCGTACGATGAAGAAGAAGAAGACTGACAACTGGGCATAACAGACTTAAGGGTAATCGTTTTAACAAAATGAGAAATGGGATAGATGACAGGTGTCCGATTGGAGAGGCATACCATGACAGTAGAACACATCCTAGAAGGCTGTACGCTCATTCCGGACAAGAGAGAACAATAATGAGGCAACAGCTGTGTGGAAATTAAAACAGCCTAACAAATAGCGGTGTCATTTGTAAGAGTAGGAGAAACCGGGTCCTTGATCTGAGAATGAACAAAGAACAAGAAGATTGATTGTTATATTTGATCTTTATACTCATTTATACAAATTCCTTGACATTTTTTTTGGTGAAAAGCTTCTGCTAAAGTGGTTATGCCTACATTAATCAAGGTGTACATCCTTAAGCGGGGAACCCTATTGGTCTCGAGGTGAGGTGTTCGCCTCGGGAGGTTTCGCGTTCAAATCATGGTGCAGACCATCATTTGTTTCATGTGGATCATCTAGAAAAAGTAGCTCTGATACCATGTAATACTAGTCAAAGTTAACTCAAGCAGACTGACCACGGAGATAGAGAGAGAGAGAGGGAGAAAAAAAGAGAGAGAGATAGAGAAAGAGAGAGAGAAAGAGAGAGATAAAGAGAGTGAGAGATAAATTAGCTAGGGGTCTGTTTAGCTCGCTGACTTTATAGAATGCCGATTGAAAGGCTGTTTTACGAATGTTAGAGAGATAGAATGAAATTCAAAGTGACTGAACCAGCATACGCCTTTGAGTTTTGGTCAGTCGCCCTATAAGGTGTGTGTTGGGCATCCTGTGTCTAAAAGAGATCTGAATGTGTGTTGCACGTGCAGAACACCTTGTGAACGATGAATGTTCTGAATTGTTACACAAGTTTACAGATCGACTAAGAACGAGAGTTGAATGTATGTTGTATGTGCAGCAAACATCGTGGACGGTGTATGTTCTAAATTGTTACTCGGGTGTATAGAACGCCTGAATACGTGATCTGATTATATGTGAGCGTACAGATTCGTCTGAGCACGTAATCTATTCGTGAGGACGTGGTTGTGATTGTTTTGAGGGTGCAGATAAGGGGAGGAGAGTGTGCAGCTAGAACTGGGTTGGATTAGTTGGGGACAATATTCAAAAGCTTTTGCTTACAACTTCCGCGAAGATTTTTTATAATATTGTGCATGTTCATTAATAATATTGATTTTGCTTTTCTCTTTGCTAAATGTTGGTTTTGTTTAGGTTCATGCAATAAATCTATTACCTGCCGTTTGATATGTTATTTGCTGTGTGTGGTCTTGAATGATGTGGATGTATGTCGTAACATTCTAGAAAGAAAAACCTCCAGTGAAAACCTGGACTCTGTCACAAAGTGTAGGAATGTGAAGTGGTGAAGTGTGGAGATCCTAGATCGTGAAGTGTGGAGATCTTAGCTGGTGAAGTGTGGAGATCTTAGGTTGTGAAATGGGGAAGTGTAGGGATCTTAGGTGGTGAATTTGGGAGATCTGAAGTGGTGAAGACGAGAGATTTTAAATGGTGAAGTGCAGGGATATGATGTGGTGAAGTGGAGAAATCTTAGATGATTAAGTGGGGAGATCTTAGAGGGTGAATGGAGTGAGGTCATATGTGTTGACGAATAGGGATATGAGGTGGTGAATTTGAGAGATCTTATATGGTGAAGTGTAGGGAAATGAAGTGGTGACGTGTGTGGATATGAGGTGGTAAGGCTGGGCGATTTTAAGTGGTGAACTGGGGACATCTTAGATGGTGAAGTGTATGGATATGAGATGATGAAGTAGGGATATCTTAAATTATGAAATGGGCAGATCTTAGGTGGTGAAGTGTAGCGAAATGAGATGGTGAACTGGAGAGATCTGACGTCCTAGATAGTAAATTGAGGAGATCGTAGCTGGTGAAGTGGGGAGATTGTAGTTGGGGAAATGTAGGAATGTGAGGTGGTGAAGTGTAGGGAGGGACATGAGATGGTGAAATGTTGAGATCTTAGGTGTTGAAGTGGGGAGATCTTAGATGGTGAAGTGGGGAGATCTTAGATGGTGAAGTGGGGAGATCTTGGATGGTGAAGTGGGGAGATCTTTGATGGTCATGTGAAGGGATATGAGGTGTTAAAGTGGGTAGACCTTATATGATGGTAATGTGTAGGGATATTAGGTAGTGAAGTGCAGAGATCTTAGATGGTAAAGTGGGTAGATCTTATATGGTGAAGTGTAGATATATGATGTTGTGAAGTGGAGATATCTTAGGTGGTGATGTGGGGAGATCTTAGGTGGTTGAGTGCAGGGGTATGCCGTGGTGAAAAGAAATTATATGAAGTGGTGAAGTGAAGAGATTTGAGGTGGCGTGGTGTAGGGATATGCGGTGGTGAATTGTAGGTATATGAGCTAGTTAAGTGTAAGGCTATCTGGTGGTGATTTGTGGGAATGAAGTGGTGAACTGGTGAGATCCTAAATGGTGAAGTGGAGAGATCGTAGATGGTGAAATGTAGGGGTGTGAGGTGGTGAAGTGTATGGATGTGAGGTGGTGAAGTGTGAAGATTATAGGTGGGAAGTGGGGAGAATTTTAGAAGGTGAAGTGAGGAGATCTTAGATTGTGAAATGTAGGGATGTCAGGTGGTGAAGTGTGAAGATTATAGGTGGGAAGTGGGGAGAATTTTAGAAGGTGAAGTGAGGAGATCTTAGATTGTCAAGTGTAGGAATATGGCTTGGCTTGGCTTCGTTCGTTCTTAATCTCCCACTATCAAACCCTAAAAGAGCTTAAGTAGCAGAATGTATTCGAGAGAACGGAATGCGTTGTGTCTTAGTTTACAGCTTGACTGCGATATTTACACCTTTCAGTCTACACATAAGACTTCGGCAAGCATTTTTTGAATACCGGGTTAGCATTCCCTCTTCGACCCCTTCTCCTTAGCCAGTCTGCCCTGCTGCAGCCTGTTATCCAGGATCACCGCGTGGAGGTGTAGAAGGGACTTGGCAGCTTTGGTTCGCTGGCCCTGGCGCTAGCAGTCAGCTATGAGTCGCTGACCACTGCAGCTCATGCGCTGCTCAGAATCTTGATCCCAAGTGTAGCGATAGGAGGTGGTGAAGTGGGGAGATCTTAGATGGTGAAGTGAAAGGATATAAGATGGTTTAGTGGAGATTTAAATGAGCTGTGCCCTGTTGTATGTATTTGCAAGTTAATTTGACCTCCTGACGTGTCCATACCATGTCAGCTTTCGCCTTTTCATTGTTGTGGGGAGGTCATCGTACAATCCACTTGCATTCTCGATTCAACGTCATACTTTATCAATTGTGATATTCTTTTTTGGTGATATTTATGGGTCCTCGAAAACATCTCATCTGCGTGGTCTGAATTCCTCTCTGGAGGTCTCCTGTAACAGTCCATATTTTGCACCCGAAGAGGAAAAAATCAAAGAACCAATCAGAGCATTAGTCTGACATGTATGGCGAGAGAGAGAGAGTCGTTTATCTTTAGAATATCTAATTACCTTCAATTATTTTGTTGATTCAAACATAAGTTTGTTAAATAAATGTCATGTAAAATGGTAAAACCATTTGTAACACTTATTTTATCTTATTTTCATTTAGTGTTTTTATTTTTCCAAAATGTTTTAGCACTGTTTTTTATAATACATTTTAAATTATTTCAGTACTCACTGCTGTTCTGTTTTATTGTTCACAATTTGAAATGAAAAAAATACAAGAAAATTGTATTTTTATTTGCTTTCAAAATTTACTTTCTTATTTGTTATCCACCCAATCTTGCAGTGTGGCCATGTTGCTGTTTCTTTCATTTTGTGAATTTCAAACGATACGTTTACAGACAAAGCGATGAGAAAGAAAAACAAACCAGTACACATTGCAAAATCTGATTCATGAACAAAATATGGAGAGCAAGTAGCAAACTTATGTACAGCATCCCCTATACATTTTTAACTAGTCGTCAATGCAATGAGAGTGAAATGGGAAAATATAAATCTTTCGATAATTATCAACACTGTCCACTCACCAAGTCATCCGAAACAGATGCAGAGAATGCTTTATCGAGTTGGTAAAACCAGGAAAGAATGACCCACCACAGAAACAGATGCAGAGAATGTTTTAGCGAGTTGGTAAAACCAGGAAAGTATGACCCACCACAGAAACAGATGCAGAGAATGTTTTAGCGAGTTGGTAAAACCAGGAAAGTATGACCCACCACAGAAACAGATGCAGAGAATGTTTTAGCGAGTTGGTAAAACCAGGAAAGTATGACCCACCACAGAAACAGATGCAGAGAATGTTTTAGCGAGTTGGTAAAACCAGGAAAGTATGACCCACCACAGAAACAGATGCAGAGAATGTTTTAGCGAGTTGGTAAAACCAGGAAAGTATGACCCACCACAGAAACAGATGCAGATAATGTTTTAGCGAGTTGGTAAACCCAGGCAAGTATGATCCACCAAAGCACCAAATGGAGAATAATACAGAGCGCAGCTTAGAAATATGGACATCAGAAGTCGAATGAGCCCTGCAAGACAGCAAGAAAAATAAGGCAGTAGGCATAGATGGTATCACAACAGAAATGCTGCTGGCTTGGAGGACATCGGTAGTGGAATGACTGACCAGAATATTTAATATATAAGGTACATATAGATTGACAATGAGCAAAGAAAAATAAGCCGACAAGCGTGTGAAAAACGTAGAGGGGAATCTCTCTTCTAAGCCACATAGACAAGATATATGGAAAGATAGTAGACGGAGAATTTCTCTCATAAGCCAAATAGACAAGATATATGGAAAGATACTAGACGGGAAATTCCTCTCATAAACCACATAGACAAGATATATGGAAGGATACTAGACGGGGAATCTTTGTTCTGAGCCACATAGACAAGATTTAGAAAGATACTAGACGGGAAATTTCTCTGATAAACCAAATAGACAAGATATGTGGAAAGATACTAGACGGGAATATTATCTCATAAACCCAATAGACAAGCTATATAGAAAGATACTAGACGGGAAATTTTTCTCATAAACCACATAAACAAGATATATAGAAAGATACTAGATGGGACATTTTTCTCATAAACCACATAGACAAGATATAGAAAGATACTAGACGGGAAATTTTTCTCATAAACCACATAGACAAGATATAGAAAGATACTAGATGGGACATTTTTCTCATAAACCACATAGACAAGATATAGAAAGATACTAGATGGGACATTTTTCTCATAAACCACATAGACAAGACATAGAAAGATACTAGACGGACAATTTTTCTCATAAACCACATAGACAAGATATATAGAAATATACTAGAAAAAATATCAGGACCGACACTGGAACCCCAAGTAGGAAATAATCAATTCCGATTCAGGAAAGGAAAGAGCTGCACAGACGCAATATTTACATTGCGACGAATATGTCAACGTTCTGTAGAATATAATGGAAACAACAGCCTTATTTTCATAGAGCAATGGAATTTTTCCATTGAGTTAATATATGTCAAATTTGGGAGATCCTTGCAGATTATGGTAACATCAAATCCCTATATCAGGAAAGCCAGACTGATGTAAGAAGAACAAAAGGTATGTCGGAGTGGGTCCCCATTTCACCAGGCGTCATATAGGGTTGTGTTCTCTTCCCATTTATCCTTGCCACAATCACCCACGAGACAATTACAGAACAGGAAAGTACCAACGAATTGCTCTTTATTGAGGACAAATGTTTGATTCATTCTAATGAACATCGTCATATTGACTCACTTTTCTTGAACTGTCAAATGTGCAATGTGAATATTAACACACCAAACTTGATATTCATGGTGAAACCAAAAAAAAGCAGGTACAATGATATAGGTATTTGAGAACTGTTTTACTGATGGTGGCAGACTCTACAGAGAGATGGGATGAGATTGCAAACGATGTCACTTAACAGTTGTCTCTTCTTCTTAGACACTCCAAGATTTTCTTCCAAGCAATACAAACAGATGATAAACAGTATCTTTATCTCAACCCTGTGCTACCAGTGCCAAACATGGGCATTGAAAAATTCTCAGTTAACCACCTGCGAAATGCGATGCCCACAAAAGGTCACTAACAACACCAGAAGAGACAGAATCACAAATATGAGTATTCGGGATAAGGTTGGAGCAATTCCCTTCCTACAGTACATCGAGCAACAAGGAATAAATTGGTTTGACCACATTGTGACTATGCAACCAGTTCAAATTGTTCATGTCACCTTAAACAAGAGAATATCAGGAAGAAGGGCAAGAGAGAGGCCGAAGAAAAGGTGGATAGACGGCGTAAATGAGACCTACCGTTAAATGGGGAAACATTTTACTCTGTCCACGAGAGAGGCGAAAGACAAATACATACCACCACACTCGGCTACAATTTGGTAGAAAGTGAGACGATAAAAGAAAAAGAAAATGGAGAAAAACGAGCAGATGTTCTGCACGGGTCAGTTGGTTAATATTAAAAACCGTAGATTAATTTATGTAAGGGAAACAGCTCTTCCAACATGATTGATTTAGGAGCGTTGTGTCCCCTTAATTACAATTTTTTAAATATCTTTCTGTTATGGTTTTGCTACTTTCTGGTTAGATCATCTGAATAAATACATTGAAAATGCGAAGGTTACTGGCGACAAAGAGGCAGTAAAAACATGTAAGCAATTGCACAGTTACAACACATGACAAAATCTAAACGATAGTTACACTACTGTCACAGGATTCAGTTAGAAGCCATTACCAGGAAGTGGTCAGACACGGTTGAGTCGGGATATGCCCGGTTTCTGAAAAGCAGATCAAATTAGAAAAGGTCAATAAGATTAGATGTAAAATGAATACAAATGGAAAACTGCATACGTAGACCACACGAAGGCACACAAAGAACGAACCCCATTCAGTGCCACAAGGTCCTCAGTAGATTAAAAATGAAACTCGACGAAATGACATTCACAAATAAATTATAGAACAAGTGTACGAAAATCAAGAAAATATTAACATTAGCGAGAAGGTCACTCAGAACGCAAGAAGCACATCACACTAGCCATGACAAAGATGGTCAACTGAAAATGAATATAGATGAAAAATGAATATTCTTATGCATACACACACCAACACACACGCACACACATGCACACCTATATGAACACACATATGTACACACATAGCAAGCAATGATGACGACATAATTATATGGTTTTGTCTTCATGAAGTAACTGTATGTATGTATATGGCTTATAGTGAGGAAGAAACTGCGTTGGTCATCAACCTCACTATCTGGTCTCGTGTTACATTGGACCAGTGGCAAGACATACGTTGATGTAATTCTGGATGCAGGTGCTCTGGTTATACCTCACTTGAGACCAGGGGTCGCTTGAAATCTGCGGGACTGGATCGCACACTGTTTCCTTTCATCGCTTTGAGATGCGAGTGCATAACCTCTCGACCACTGCGACCCATATACATTCACACATACACAAGACCACATACATAAATACATACACATATACATACACATATACATGCATACATACTTAAATACATACATACATATATACTTACTTACATGCATATATACATACACAAACATACATGCATACATACATACATACACATACATACATACATACATACATACATGTATACATGTATACATACATACATACACATACATACATACATACATACATACATACATATATACATACATAAATACATAAATACATGCATACATACATACATACATACATACATACATACATACATACATACATACATACATACATACATACATCCATACATACATACATACATACATACATACATACATACATACATACATGCATACATACTTACAAGAATATCACTGTCAAAATTGACAGTCCAGATAATCTACACCATATTGAGCTCAAGAACTCTTTCGCTTCCTTATGGTATGCCTTACGCCTCATTGGTTGAATATATTACAAATCTTTATTTAGACTCCAGTTCTCATTAATCTTTTACTCTTCCTCTCGCCCCACCTTTTGTGTATCTCTCTCTCTCTCTCTCTCTCTCTCTCTCTCTCTCTCTCTTTCTATCTATCTTGATCTCTCAGGTTGTTATGTACATACACATATATATGCATTCTCATACATGCATGTATTTATATGTCTGTATGTTATACATATTTGTATGTATGTATGTCTCTTGAAATGTGTGTGCAGTGGTGTATTTGATTGTGTGTACTCATTGGTTCATGTATTATACATATTGGTATATGTACACATGTATGCACGTATGTACTTGCTCATGTTTACTCATTATACAATAATTGTGATTGTGTGTTATTGTTGTGATTTCTTATTTTTGCCTAATCTGTCTCAATTGGTACTCCGTAATTCACCTCTCTCTGACTGATGACCGCCATATTTCCTTTTTGTATTGGTTATTCGAAGTGATTGCTAGTTTTGTCCTTCCATGAGAGATGATTACATTATTTCATTGTTTCTGACGACAGCCGTATTGGTGTAACGTAAATTTACTGTTCTTTCTATCTCGCTGTGATTGGGGATTTCGTGGCGAAGTGGATAATCCGTCGGCCTCGTGATCAGGTGGTGTGGGTTTGACTCTGGACTCCGCCGTCTTTTTACGGGTGCTTGATGCACGGCATCTCGTAGTCACCCCCTAGTCGTCTTGTCCTTGACTTGCCACTGGGGACGGGCGGCACGAGACGAGAGAGTGAGGATAACAATTAGCGCAGTTAAGCCTTACTAAAAATAGCGCTAGCAAAACTAATTATGCCATCATCGTCTTCAATGGCCGGCGGCCTTTGCCTTTACCTTTGCCTATCCCACGGCGGCCTTTGCCTTTACCTTTGCCTATCCCACTGGGATAACTGATCGTATCCTTATCTTCACCATATTCCAAACACTTTTGTCGTTAGACGCCGTGGGGTGGTGTAGTTTCTGTCGTGTGACATCTTTGTCATCGTCGCTGTTGTTGTCATTCCGTGTTTGATGCAGTGCCTCACTAACACAAGCTATCCATCGTTTGCGTAGTCTGCCGCTTGCTCTGTTTCCGGTACCACCAATTGGAGGCGGAATAAGATTAATGACATCTCTGGTTCACGGAATATTTGACACCAAAGGTTAGTCATTCTGCGGACTGCTGTCCTCTCGTTCACTTCATCTTTAAACCCATAGCTAGAACGAACACAATATATACCATGTACTGCCTACCGAGCAAGAAAAGTTACCATTATTTAGCTTTGTAAACAAATTGTTGTTCAAATATCTTGGAAGTGGCACACGATAATCACATGATAACAATTAGCAAAATGGCAAATCAGTTTGTGAAACTGATAATATGATGATGTTATGATTTGGGAAACTAAGATGCTAGTCAGGCCATTCACAACATACTGAAATTGATGTATCATCATTGTCAGGCACACCATACTGACTAGAACGTTGCTTCAGCGTCAGGCACAATATACTGGCAAGGGTGTCGTGTCATTCTCAGGCACAACATGCTGACCAGACTTTGTTTCAGGGTCAGGCACAACATACTGACAAATACCACTATCTCTCTTCCATGTAGCGTTCCCTGGAAACAGGTTGTTTACAAAGAGTCTGACTGACAAGATGTGGATCGATGTGGTCCCTATGAGAGAAGCATAGCATAACCGCTTGAAGGAAAGCGGTTCGCTGTCATCAGTACGCTCGGAATGTGAAGAAAGTTACTATAACACGTCATTTAATGCACTTTGTAGGGCGAACAAAAGAGTAAATCTACTCATTGTGGACAGTAAACAAAAAAAACAAAAACAATAACAACAATAATATCTTACCACAACACCGAAGTGCGACGTTAAACCTAATTGATCAACATTGTAGTTGTGGTGTTGTTGAGTAAGTACAGATGGGCCGGACGTGTGTTGCCCATATCTGACAACAAATGGATATGAACAGTGATGCTCTGGTGACCCAACAACTGCACGCGCTCACGTGAACGTCCACCAATGGATGGCCTATGAGTAGCAGTTGATGCGACCTGGCACTACAAGACGAAGTACAAACACGAGGTTCGTTACAATTTGCCTAACTGACATCATACACTTGGGCCTAACTGGCATCAGACACCTGGGCCTAATTGACATCATACACTTGGGGCTAACTGACATCATCCAATTGGGGCTAACTGACATCAGACACTTAGGCGTAACTGACATCATACACTTGGACCTAAGTGACATCAGACACTTGGGGCTAACTGACATCAGCCAATTGGGGCTAACTGACATCAGACACTTCGGGCTAACTGACATCATAAACTTGGGGCTACCTGGCACCAGACACTTATGCCTAACTGACATCAGAGACTTAGGCGTAACTGACATCATCCACTTGAGGCTAACTGACATCAGACACTTGGGCCTAACTGAAACCAGACACTTGGGCCTGACATCAGACACATAGACCTAACTGACATCAGACACTTGGGCCTAACTGACATCAGACATTTGTGCCTAACTGACATCAGACACTTGGACCTAACTTTCATCAGACACTTGGGCCTAACTGACATCAGACACTTGGGCCTAACTGACATCAGGCACTTGGGCCTAGCTGACATAACACACTTGGGCCTTACTGAATTCCAGGATTACAGATATAAAATTAATATGCATATGAACACTCACTGAAAAGTTACTTAGACAGACACGAATACACACAGTTTAAGTTCAAATGCAATGTAATTTATTCATTAAACATAACATAGACATTCACAGATCCAAATAAATATAATAAATACAATAAATAATATTTGAACATTAAGTGGCAAATTGGACGGGACTGCAGTAAAACTGAAAGCACAATTTTGTTATACTACTTCTTGGTAGAGTGAGGGTGGCGTGAGGGAGGCTTTGGGAGGATAAGCAAAAATTGGGGGGGGGGGGGGGGGGGTAAATTGAATTCATTGATTAGTTTCTGTGCGAATGACATTCATGCTTGAATGTGTAGAGTGATTATGGGTAAGGCAAACGGAGTAAGCGGAAATAGAGTAAATGTAAAAATTCGAATTAAAGAATGACTAGTCTAGAAAGTGAGAGTAGGCAAGGTTAGGTAGTGAGAGTAGGCAAGTGTAAGTAGTGAGAGTAGGCAAGACTAGATAGTGAGAGTAGGCAAGTCTAAGTAGTGAGCGTCGGCAAGACTAGGTAGTGAGAGTAGGCAAGTTTAGGTAGTGAGAGTAGGCAAGTCTAGGTAGTGAGAGTAGGCAAGTCTAAGTAGTGAGAGTAGGCAAGTCTAAGTAGTGAGAGTAGGCAAGTATAGGTAGTGAGAGTAGGCAAGGTTAGGTAGTGAGAGTAGGCAAGTCTAGAAAGTGAGAGTAGGCAAGTCTAGGTAGTGAGAGTATGCAAGTCTAGAATGTGAGAGTAGGCAAGTCTAGAAAGTGAGAGTAGGCAAGTCTAGAAAGTGAGAGTAGGCAAGTCTAGAAAGTGAGAGTAGGCAAGTCCAGGTAGTGAGAGTAGGCAAATCTAGGTAGTGAGAGTAGGCAAGTCTAGAAAGTTGGAGTAGGCCAGACTAAATATAGTGCGTAGAAAGACGAAACAATATGACAAACATTTCATTTCTAAGAGGACTGATCTTGTCTCTAAGTGGCTGATTGTTAAACTGCCTACTTATCATGGTGATGGTGCTTGGATACATGCCATTTTAAGTCTACCTAAACCCAGTTAGGAAAATAAAATGGAACAATTCGAGACATGGATATCAGAACGAGTGGCAATATAGAAAGAAACCAAGATTGTCCGGATAATGCTGCTGACAAACCCCTCCTTATGCCCGGATAAAGCGATTGTCTTACCACAACGGCATTTTAACTACGGGTGGGACAAAACCAATAACAAACAGTTGAACCAAGAAATTGAACGCACGACCTACACATCAGTAATGCAGTATCATCTACGTTCTGATACCCGCTTGTCCTTTCCGTTGCATTAAAACAGAGTATTTCTTTGAGGTCAAATCATGAAACGATGGTATAGGTACATTTATAACAGCTTCATATTGTAAGTGACTACGTACAGGATTGTCTGAGGATCCCCGCGGCCATATTTGATGGTAGCAGTTGAAAAGCGAAAAATAGTTTTGCTCTTAATTCAAATGGGATTACACATTTTTAGCACAGGTAAATGATACATACTGAGCGAAAAATATTAATATGGTTGTCATTGGGGGTGGTGGTACCTGCGATAATGATAGTGATGGCCATATACACGATGTAGAGAATAAGGAATCTGGCAGTGATACAATACGAGGGTCAGTCAACATGAAACATTTATTTTGCGATATTTGCATATTATGTTAAGTTAATGTGAAACCTGCACTGTGTACAGTCGACATGGGATGAAGCTTGATCCCTTTCAGCTGAGCTGTCTTAAGAAACTGCTGAAACTAAATGGCTAGATAAGATCACAGAAGAAGAAGTTATATTGTGGGCTGGCATGATAATCATCCACACAACTATGTGCAAAAAGCAGCTCAGATGGACTGGCCATGTTGTCCACCTGTCAGATGAGCAGCCTCCAAAGAAAATAGTCTTTCGCGAGTTTGGCTCAAGGAAACAAGCTCGCGGTGTCTAAATACAACGTTACAAAGACACTGTTAAAGTGTCAGCAAAGTACTGCTGTATTGACCTTATAAATATGAGAACATTGCTGTTTATTGCTATGCCAGTCGTAGTAAAATCCTGGCTGATACAGCACGTATGGAGCAGACAAGAATCAAGGAAGCTGCACGGAAACAGGCCTCAAGAAAGACAAGAGACGATGTGCCTCCGTCTGACGGTCAGACAGTGTTTCTATGTCCTCAGTGTGACATACGCTTTCTGGCTAGGATTGGTTTGATCAGCCACACCCAAAACAACTCTAGGATTGGCAGATGACAGCCTGGTCCTCTTCGGAAAAGATGGACAACCAGAAAAAAGTCAATGACATGTATTTTCTTCTTCACGAATCTATGAGAATTGTTTCAGTAACGCAGGTATATGGACACAACAGGTGAGCCGTACGACCAGGAAGTGAAGATAATCACAACGACGAACATGGCAACGATGGTAAGGATTAACACGATAGAGATGGTACTGTTTTTGTAACTCGAAGATAATAATGTAGATAATAATGTAGATAATAGTAATAATGATGAAAAACGTTGATAACTAAACGAATGTTGATGATTAATGACTTTGATAACAATAATGATAATGCTAGGAAGTTAACCTGTCCTTTCATTATATAAATACGCTAGCACGACACCACTAATGAGGAACTAGATGATAATGGTATTGATAACGGTGATGATAATTAAATTAATGATTGTAATTGTGATATTGATAATCATGATGCGGATGAAATTGATAATTTGAATAATAAAATTTATAACAGTGATGATGATGATGATGTTGTTATTGACAATGGAGATGAAGATATTGATACTTGTGACGATAATATTGATGACGATAATGATTATCATATTGATGATGGTGATGGTGATATTGGTAATTGTGATGGTGATATTGGTAATTGTGATGGTGATATTGGTAATTGTGATGGTGATATTGGTAATTGTGATGGTGATATTGGTAATTGTGATGGTGATATTGGTAATTGTGATGGTGATATTGGTAATTGTGATGGTGATATTGGTAATTGTGATGGTGATATTGGTAATTGTCATGGTGATATTGGTAATTGTCATGGTGATATTGGTAATTGTCATGATAATATTGATCATGATGAAGATGATTTTAATGATGACGATGGTGGAAATTGATAATGATATTGATAAATGCGGTGTGATATTGATGATATTGAGACAGGTAATTCGTATTTGATATTAATTGAGAATGATCCAGGTGTGAATCTCGAAACTCCCCACGGGCACGAACAAATATCAAATCAGGAACTCCATGCATATAAAAAGTTACGAATAAACAGAGTTGTGCATAGGACTAGTAGCATTATCAAGTAAAATAACACATGTACATGGAAACTAGTATTGCAAGAGAAGTACAGTCCTTGGACACAGGCTTCCTGTAAGCGGTAATGGACGGTGGTGGCACAATATTTCGATGGGATGAACTGGTCAAGAGTGTATGAGGATGTCATGATAGATAGTGATATTAATGCGTTGTCATTCAAGGATGGCATGAAAGGAGTGACATTATTGAATTGTCATTTAAGGATCTTATGATACTGGTGATATTATTTAGTTGGCATGTACGGATGTCATAATACGGGTGACATTATTGAGTTGTCATTTAAGGATGTCATGATATGAGTGGCATTATTGAATTGTCATTTAAGGATGTCAGGATAATTTTGACATTATTTAGTTGACATGTACGGATGTCATAATAGGGGTGACATTATTGAGTTGTCATTTAAGGATGTCATGACAGGAGTGACATTATTGAGTTGTCATTTAAGGATGTCATGATAATGGTGACATTATTGATTTGTCATTTATTGATGTCATGGTAAGAGTGACATTATTGAGTTGTCATGATAAGATATCATGGTAATGGTGCCATTTTTAAGTTGTCATTTAAGGACGTCATGATAGAGTCCAGTTGTCACTCAAAGTTGTACTAAGCTGGATTCAACTTGATCATTGGTGACAGAAATACACGCGCATGCTACAGTTACTGGCAGAAGTCGCTTGGTAAACTTTCGCTTTCTTTGCTGTTTTTTCTGTGTCTTGACCTTGACCCATCTGTAATATTTCACCTCCTCGCAGAGATGCTGGGTAGGCAGACTGTGGTGGTAAGTAGATGTGACGCTTTCTGGTTGATGTTTTCTGAGACCTGGAGATAGTTTTAGAAATGTAATATTATTTTCGTGGCTTTGAATGTTTTATCTCTGATTTGGAGAGGCTAAACTGATTTCAATCATAGGAAACACTTTATGTTTGTACCAGACCAGCATGGATATAGTGGAGATTGCGTGGCCGAGGGGAAAAGCGTCCGCTTCAGCCTACCAACGTACCTGGTTCGAATCATACTCGTGTCCAGTTTGGCAGACATGAGTTTTGTCGCTCCCCCACGTACTGAAAGTAATGGCAACCTACCCTACTGCTCACTTGTCAAGAAAATTATTACAGCCAAATAGGTTGGCACTTGTAAGAAGCTCCGTTCTGTAAAAGGACATGTTACTTACTTTTTGTTTATTTACACAAGAAAATCATAACCAAAGTTATAACGGGTATATGAGGATAGAAAAAAGAAACAATATTCAAAACAAACAAGTAAAATAGATGAACAATTTCACGCCCCTGGGTAATATAATCTAAGCAGATGGTAAAGTAAATTAGTAAAGTAGAGTAAACCATAGCATTACTGCCGTAGGGGTGTGAGGTGTTAGCGATCTCACATTTCAAAGGCTCGGCTATATGAGGGCGGTAGCCATCTCCTCTCCCTCGCCGCTTTTACTTCCTAGACTAAACCGGTACCCATTCAAGGCTGGGTTGAACCGAAAGCCATTGCGGTCTGAAAAAACATTTCCGCCTCAACTGGGTATATCTATAGATCGATAGAAAGACGGATATATATATATATAGATAGGTTGATAGATAGATATATAGATCGATATATAGATATATAGATAGATAGATAAATAGAGAGATAGATAGATATATATATAGATAGCAAGATAGATAGATAGATAGATATATAAATAGATAGATATATAGATAGATAGATAGATAGATAGATAGATAGATAGATTGATAGATAGATAGATAGATATATAGATAGATAGATATATATATATATATATATATATATATATATATATGTATATATATATATATATATATATATATATACATAGATATATATATATATATAGATAGATAGATAGATAGATAGATAGATAGATAGATAGATAGATAGATAGATAGATATATAGATAGATAGATAGATAGATAGATAGATAGATAGATAGATAGATAGATAGATATATAGATAGATAGATAGATAGATAGATAGATAGATAGATAGATAGATAGATAGATAGATAGATAGATAGATTAATAAATAAATATATAAATATAACTATTGGTAGGTAGGTAGGTATGTATTTTTGTAGATGGATAGAAAGGTAGGTAGGTAGACAGATAGATAGATATATAGATATATAAATAGATATATATACATATTTATATATATATATGTATATATATATATATATACATATATATATATATATATATATATATATATATATATATATATATATATATATATATATATATATATATATAGATAGATAGATAGATAGATAAATAGTTTAAAAGATAAATAGATATGTATATATATATATATATATATTGGTAGGTTGGTAGGTATATATTTGAGTTGATGGATAGAAACGTAGGTAGGTAGACAGATAAATAAATAGATAGATAAATAGATAGATAGATATATATATAGATAGATAGATAGATAGATATATAGATAGATAGATAGATAGATAGATAGATAGATAGATAGATAGATAGATAGATAGATAGATAGATAGATAGATAGATAGATAGATAGATCGATCGATCAATGGATATATATATATATATATATATATAGATACATAGATATATGGATGGATAGATAGATAGATAGATAGATAGATAGATATATAGATAGATAGATATATGTATAGATATATATATATATATATATATATATATATAGATAGATAGATAGATAGATAGATAGATAGATAGATAGATAGATAGATAGATAGATAGATAGATAGATAGATAGATAGATAGATAGATAGATAGATAGATAGATAGATAGATATAGATAGATAGATAATTTCATAAATAAACATGTGTGAGATTGTACAATTAAGGAAGGTGATACTGAACTGGTGACCTGCAGCTGATTTTCGTTGTAGAGAGAGATACGTAATCTGATGTCAGTTGAAGTGTTTAGGTGAAATAACCCAATTCTCTATTACCTGGATGCGTGAAGTTCTGTGTCGAATGTGGTGCCATACATTGCTTGGAAGAGCACTCGGCCTCCAGGATGGTGGCGGGGATTCGGTCCTTGTTGTGGACGATTACGTAAGTCCACGGGCATGCAGTGGTGGAAGATGGCAGTGGCGGAACCTTAAGGGGGGAATCTGAGAAAATATATGTAATTATGTTAGTGATTTCCAATAATTGATAGATCATGGGTTTTATTGCTACATAACTGAGATATTAACTTATAGAAATAAGTCAAATAGAATCGGTAAAAACTAAAACAGAAACCAAAAGCTACGTGGTTACCTTCTAACAGAAGAATGTTTTAAATCACAGAGATCTATAAAAATCAACAACACATGAGCTTACGAGTTTGAGCAAAGGAAAGTAGACGCAGAAAGGAAGCTTACTACGCTTAAATAAAATGTACATTCCCTGACGATATAGATAGAAATGTCTGCGAGATAAAGATGGTGTAACAAGGAGAGACAACAGAAGACTAATAGGAACAACACCAGTTTTAGACTACATCAAAAGACAGCAACTAAAATGGTTTGGGCACGTAACAAGTCTACCACCACACAGTACTCCCAAATAAACACACATAAGCAAAGCTATTCCAATACAACAGATTTAATGTTAAAGTCCGACCACGAGAAATGTGGCTTACAGGAATTTCTGAGGCGGTGAATTCCATTGTACACATACGGGCTCGTTCTAGAGATCTCTCAAAGACCAGGATATGCGAAAAGAAGAACAAAAAGAAGAAGAAGAAGTTCATGTATGTGTCCTTACACGATATGGTCTTATATTTGCTTCTCTGAGTGTTAACATTACCAAAAAACGTGTATTTTAAGACATGTCTTTGTTAAAAGCAAAGCAATTTATTTTTAATAATCGATATCATTGCACTCTTAGCTTCTTCTTCTTCGTCGATCAACTGATGTTGTGTGCTTCTAGTCCGGTGAGGTTCACGATCAACTGATGCTGTGTTTCTAGTCCAGAGGTTCACGATCAACTGATGTTGTGTGCTGCTAGTCCAGTGAGGTTCACGATCAAATGATGTCGTGGTTCTAGTCTGGTGAGGTTCACGATCAACTGATGCTGTGCTTCTAGTCCAGTGAGGTTCACGATCAACTGATGCCGTGCGTCTAGTCCGGTGAGGTTCACGAAGGAGACTGTGTTTCTGATCTTTGCCGGTCCTCCACAGCTTTACGAGCATGGTGGCTCCACCAGGCCAGACCGCCTCTCCTTGGTCTGCATAGGTCGGGCAGTCTTGCAGAATATGTTCTGCTGTTTGCTTGAGTGCTCCACAATCACACGTGGCGGTGTCTCTGAGACCAATTCTGGGGAAGTGGGCCTTAAGCCTACAATGTACTCTAAGCAGATTTGCAGGTAATAGATCTGTTTTAGCAAATTTCAAAAAGGAACGGATTGTAAAGGTTGAAGTAGCCTGCTGATTAAACATACTGTCAGTGAAATCCTCTCAGATGCTTTGCCTTCTGTGATCAGCGCCTGGTTAAATCATGAAATATGTAGATTTGTTATTTATATCTTCTCTTTCATCTTCTTCTTCCTCCTTCTCAACATAATTATCATCATCATAATCGTCTTCATAGCATCTTTTTCTCTTCTTCATCATCACCATCATGAACATTTGTTTTTCTTTTTCTTATTCCTCTTATTTCTTTTCTTCTTCATTTTCCAGACGTAAACTTGAATATATAAAGAAAGAAAAGGTTAGCCGGAATGCCCTAAATGCTTTCTTTGTTCCTCGTACGTTCAGCTTTTTCAAAGGAGCTGTTTAGCAGTCATTTTATCGTTGCCAACTCCCCCCTTCTCCAACACATTCATCGGCGTTTCCTTTCCTTAGCATATTACGATCTATTCTGAGTCTAAAGATTACCTTCTGATCATTGTTAAAAGTAATATGGGACATTTGATTGATGACCTGTCTTTTTTATTTCCCAATTTTGCAGGTGTCTGCGTCTGGTAGATTTGTTGACATCTCCATAGGTTATATCTACATCAGGTTGAGACAGCTTTCCACCTTCCATTGACGTTCTGCCAGCCGATTTATTTACCATGTTGTCATGGTAGTCAGGTGCAGATGGAACCTGGTGACATGACCTTACGTCTTCCAGATTCTCACCATGTAGTCATGGTAGTCAGGTATAGATGGAACCGGGTGACATGACCCTACGTCTTCCAGATTCTCACCATGTTGTCATGGTAGTCAGGGGCAGACTGAACCGGGTGACATGACCCTACGTCTTCCAGATTCTCACCATGTAGTCATGGTAGTCAGGTATAGATCGAACCGGTTGACATGACCATACCTCTCCCAGATTCTCACCATGTCGTCATGGTAGTCAGGTATAGATCGAACCGGGTGACATGACCCTACCTCTCCAAGATTCTCACCTGCAAGCAGTACTGGTTCTATGATCAGAGATATTGACGTAAAACAGCTTGATCTTCTTCATTATACGCGTAACACCCACTTTGCTGAAGGTTTCATCAGTAATAATATGTACGAATCAGGGACGGCGTGGCCTAGTGGTTAAGTGGCACGTCTCACAACTCGAAGGTGCTGGGCTCGATCCCCATCACAGCACCGGCCGTTACCCCGGGGAAGCAAACTCTTAGAAACTGTAGGAGGAAGCAGACTCTTACATAAAAATGCATGCTGAACTCGGATGCACTGTGCAACGCACACCACCTTGGGGATAAGAGAAATAAGGCGAACGCAAAACAAAAAAAAAAATCAAAAAAAAAAAAAAAAAATAAATCTGTACGAATCCACTATAGTATTGCCAATACAACAGACACACACACAGTTCATTGACCTAGTCCTTCTGACCAAGGGGAAATCCGGTCCTGACTTCTTTCTTTCTGAGACAGTATGCGGTCTATGTACTTCTCTTTCATTGATTGTGGCATGAAGAACGTCTCATCAAACTTCATATTGTCAGACTTCCCAAGAACATGTTGGCTGACTTGTATGGTCATCATTACCTGCAACATACAAAAACAGTGACATGACCGATAACTGTTTGTGGGAACTTATAAAAGCTGTAGCAACAGCAGAATTATAAATAGAATCATTACAGCAACATCTGAAAAAGTACAACGCAGTAATCGCACAGGTACAACAACAAAGAAAATAACTTACGTTGCGAAAAAGAGTACTCGTCATTTCTCGAAGATAAAGAAGAACAAACAAAAAGTGACTCACAAATCATCAACCTATCACAACAAGAATTAATATATATATATATATGTTTTACAATTATTAGTTATTCAAATGTGTTGATTTTCAAAGTGTCCTATCATTGACAAATACTTTCTGTTCGTAACGTATATTTTTTTTGAACTTGGTTTTTTGCATGTGCGATTACTGCGTTTAATTGTTTATATTATACTCATCAACATCATAAAGTTAGTAACGAGAATCTTGCTTTGAAGTGTACTTCATCCATGGATGTGGATGAACATAGTGGATATATGTCAAGAGTTTGTAATGAGAGCAAGGGACTTTTACTTTGATGTGTCTGGGCAACGAGGTTTGGTTCTGTAATCAACCTAGTAATGAGGTAACGAGGGTGTCTCGCATTGCACTACAGCCTGGAGGTCACCGATCCACCTTCTCAAAATGATCTTCTGATGACAGATGAATATCAGTAGCCCAGCAACAAAGAAAAGTCGCCAGAGTTCATTCAGGTCAGAACGTGTAGGTCTCAACAAGAACAAAAACAACATACATTGTTATAGCACGTCACGGGTATTCTACTGCCCTAAAACCAAAATGTGACCTTGTAGGCCATTAAGTGCGTCAATATGAAACGAATCCGCATTCTGCGAACAGACCCTTTCAATTTAATTAAAGTTTTTGTTCGTCTTATATTAATTTTATTTTAATATCAAAATGAAAATATTAAAAATTCCAAAGAGCAAAAGAAGATTCAATGAAATAATCCTCCCAGACAGAAGACCAAAAATAACTCATTAGTAAGTCATAAGGGCTATTTGAGACCTGTTTTACTCAAGATTTAGTTCTAATGCAAATCTAGAATGTACCTTAATTTCCCCGTCTGTCTGACTGGCACAACAGACGCACGAGCTCAATTTTTACCAAAATGATGTACATTTTGAAGTGCATTTAATTGAAGTTTATTGGATGACACCTTATTAGGTTCACAGCTTACTTAAGGCGGACTGCCAAAATGAAAAGGTTCCACAAACCTGCCATAAGACAATGACACTTTGATATGATACGATAATGTGCTTACCATAATGAACATTACACAACGCATAGTGATGCTGCAACCAATATTACAGAAAATAAAGTCTGAAATATTCTTGGAAAATGCTGGTCAATAAGAAAATATGTAGTTTTTTCTTTCAGTTGGAAATAATTATGATTAATTTATATAAATATTTTAATAAATTAATACTAAAAAAGAATCACAGCTCAGATTATCACTTAACCTAAACAAGTTATAATTCGACTATAAACACTAACTGGAAGCAACACAGACTTATATAGAAATGTTTAACATTATTAGGAGAAACGGGGAAACACCGACATGACAGGGTATTCTGAGTACCTACTAAATTTGAACTTTTTGAGGGTAGTTATTTTTACATACGGTAGTTCGTGCTTACGAATTCTTCCTTAGTCTTGTAACTGATAAATTAACCAATGAAAGTACAGACTTTAATATGCTTGGCTAATAGAATACAACGAATCCTTTTTAAACATCTATAAATAACTTTAATTTCCTGCTTCCCCCGATATTCCAGGACTTTTTTGATACACCTGAACAATGGGCTACTTACAGGTGGGTCTAATGATATGTAGGCTGTATACATAACCTTGTATTTGTCTTCCTCTTCCTATTGTACTTAGATTTAGATAGGTAAATATTGTTTTATGGAAGGCAGCCTTACGGGACGTCGTGTTTTTGTTGTAGGGGAAGGTCCAGTACCTTTTCCCATTCTCGACATCTGAACGTCACGCCGTATATCCACTTACCTGCAGATCGTGCCTTCATGCCTGACGGCAATTTTGAAACGCGTGTCTCACCTTCTGACTTGATTTGCGAAGCAAACTTTTAATGTACGAGATAGTGTATAACAGATTATGCCCATGACATACAGGTGGTATTGCTAGTCGTAAGCTATGATGGACACAACCATCAGACAGGTTTGTCTTAATAATGTGATGTGCACTGTATTTGGATTATAGTGAAGAAGTGAATGTACTGGTCATCAATCTCACCCTCTTTTCCCACGTTTCCTTGGATCAGTGGTAAGACTATTGGTCGAGACGACTGGAAGTAACTCGTAATGCAGGCACTCTGGTCTTACCTCCCCTCCTTACCTTACCTGGATTAGTTGATCTATTTTATATTCTTAACTTTGTTTGGTTAACCTAGATCAGTTGATCATATTCTATATTCTTAACTTTGTTTGGTTAACCTAGATCAGTTGATCTATTCTATATTCTAAACTTTGTTTGGTTAACCTAGATCAGTTGATTTATTCTATATTCTTAACTTTGTTTGGTTAACCTAGATCAGTTGATCTATTTTATATTCTTAACTTTGTTTGGTTAACCTAGATCAGTTGATCTATTCTATATTCTTAACTTTGTTTGGTTAACCTAGATCAGTTGATCTATTCTATATTCTAAACTTTGTTTGGTTAACCTAGATCAGTTGATCTATTCTATATTCTTAACTTTGTTTGGTTAACCTAGATCAGTTGATCTATTCTATATTCTGAACTTTCTTTGGTTAACCTGGATCCGTTGAGTGTGTGTGAACACAACAAACAGCTGTTGGAACAAAAACAATCACACAGTTCATAATTGTCCTTCGACGAGACCTGGTGTACAACGAAATACTTGGCCGGAAAAAATGATGCACTTTCATTTATGACCGGATAATAATTATAATTTGTCCGTCGGTGAGGACCGCCAACATCATGCCATGGCGTACTGCTGCATCCTTGAGTATGTGGGGCCCATGTTACTGATCAATCCAATGCGAGGGTTCACAGTTCTGTGACACGATTGGCACACAAAGTCCGCAGCAGCCTCTGATATTCCCTCTGCTCCAGACTTCCTGATTGCTAGACTGTTCTGGGCTGCCTGAACACGGAAACCCTAGCTAACTGCAGCACTTAATTTTACTCTACCTTTTCAGACATCTTTGATCCAGGTAGTCTCAGGGGATGATGTGTATCTGACAGAACAAAACACTGTCCTTCAAACGCTTGTTTGGGTGTCCAAGTGACGGTTTTCCTTCAATGAGTTCGCTATACAGAAACCTTTTTGGGAGCTCTTCGCTTGACATTCGAGCAAGGTGGTCAGCCCATCTCAGTTGGGCGTTCTGCAAAAGTTGATGAATGCAATACAGGCTGGTTATGCAATAGCAACACATGTGTAGGGTAGAGTGAATTAATTAACAGGATAAGATTACTACTGTCGTACTGTTGAAGAGAGCTAGTCAACCACCCGTCGGGCCCAACATACGAAAGTGACCCTGGCGTTGGACAGATCACATATTTAATAACCCTCCAAACATCATTATACGATATGTTTTGTTTAGGGTAGCTCACGGCAAGATGGCGAGAGGCAGACCTTGGTTTACGTTGAAACGGGTGCTCGACTTGGACATAGGTGTACGGAAGATATTGGTCTAATTGGGTTGGGTAATTAATGAAAATCAGCAGAATAGAGAAGACACTAAATAATCAGGTGAAAAGCACTTCTCTGTAAAATTAATGATCCCGTCACGCCATATGGCGGATAGGAAATATGATGTTATGCCCATTTTATTTTGTAACCAACGGCACATAGTGGATGATGTGGTCAGCATCACTCCTGCCGCCTTTGCTTCCCAGATTTATGTGGTACCCAAGTATGGGGCTGGGTCGACCACAGGAACCAGGTTTGCGATCAGAAAATAAATCCCGCACCAACTGGGAATTCAGCCCTGGTCGCCTTGCTGGGGGAGCCAATTCACCACTGATTATGTTAGTTGCTCAAGTGATCTATGGGCTTATACTAGTCTGAAGGAAGATAGAATTATCAAATAAGGACCCGAATAGCCAGGACAAAAATGCAGTCTTCCAGAGTATGAGTGGAAACATGTGCAGCAAAATGGTTTCACTGTAATTAAGGATGGGAGTTCTTTTAAAAGCTACGTAGAGCCATCCAGTACTGACATTCGGCAGCAAGTAATGGAAAATCTGCAGACATGTACAGGGATCATTAGAGACAACGGAAATGAGGTTTTCCTGAAGGATATTGAGAATTCCAGGGGCTGTGAAGGTAGTTAAGACGGTATTAGTTAAAGAGCCAGACACAAAAACATATCATGGCAAAAAAGCAAGACCGGTCAGTCATTTTTTTTCTTGCTCGAAGATACTAGTTGGAACACACGGTGACAGCGGGCAGAACCGTTGGCAAGAGGACCAAAGAGAGGCAGAGAGAAAATGTTGGACATCTTGACAGAATGGCACTGTGGATATAGAGCCAGGACTGGTCCACAAAAATCTTGGGGTAATAGTCTTAGTCTAAGTCTTAGTTTGGGGTAATAGTCTTAGTCTAAGTATTAGTTTGGGGTAATAGGCTTAGTCTAAGTCTTAGTTTGGGGTAATAGTCTTAGTCTAAGTCTTAGTTTGGGGTAATAGGCTTAGTCTAAGTCTTAGTTTAGGGTAATAGTCTTAGTCTAAGTCTTAGTTTGGGGTAATAGTCTTAGTCTAAGTCTTAGTTTTGGGTACTAGTCTTAGTCTCAGTCTTAGTTTGGGGTAATAGTCTTAGTCTAAATCTTAGTTTGGGTAATAGTCTTAGTCTAAATCTTAGTTTGGGGTAATAGTCTTACTCTAAGTCTTAGTTTGGGGTAATAGTCTAAGTCTAAGTCTTGGTTTGGGGTAATAGTCTTAGTCTAAGTCTTAGTTTGGGGTAATAGTCTTAGTCTAAGTCTTAGTTTGAGGTAATAGTCTTAGTCTAAGTCTTAGTTTGGGGTAATAGTCTTAGTCTAAGTCTTAATTGACCTGAACTTCTATAGGGGTATAAGCCATGTGCAGGTCCCATCTCTGATCTCAGCTGGATGTAGTTAGGAGCAGGGTTTCCTGCTTAGTGGGCTAGGTTAGAGCAGCTTTTTACTATCCTATGGATGATGTTAGCAGATGAGCTAGTCCATCTTAATAGACTCAAACACTAGACCAAAGTAGACACGCAGCCTGTTCGGCGCCATATATGCTGCTCTTAACAAGCCACCTAACAGCGGATGGTGTTTTGCCATATTACATAGTTAGACGCCTCCTATGACATGCTCACGTGTGTGGCAGTGGTGCTTTTCTTGTCTTTGTCATACACCAAGACCCAGACAAGCCACTTGGAGGTTCCAGGTTTAACAGCGAAAAGTGAGTAGTCGACAAAAGAAAACAAATAATTCACTATCTCAAGAGGCAATCTGGATACGGGTGTACACAGAAGGATCGACCCCGGAGAACGCATAATGGGGAGGCAGTGGCATCTACATCGCACACCCCAACGGCGACATAGAAGGCCACTCCATTCCAGCAGGAGACCCCTGTACCAATTTAAGAGCTGAAACAATAACTGTACATGCGACAACTGAAGATACAGCAACAATGATCCGTATCAGACAAAACATAATACAAGAAAAACTATAATTATAGCAGACTCTAGAAACATACTCAATACCATCTCAAGCCCCAAACACGATAGACTCTGATACGAAATAAAATATAACATGTCTGCTGTTTAAATGAAACCAGATTTAGCCCTACAGTGTAATCCGACCCGCTGTGTGATCCTATGACATGATAATACAGATGCGCTCTGCAAAATCTGAAAGTAGCGGAACGCAGATACGCCATCATAGAGCTATAACGAAGCAAAGACTATCATCAAACGATCCATGAGGACATAATTGAGAGACGAGAACAAAGAATAAAAGCCAGAAAATGCCAGCATAGGCGAACCTGGCAGAGAATCACAGCCAACGTTTTTCAGATTCAGAACGGGACATTACTGACTCAAGGCCCACCTCCACAGGATGAGTCTTCGAGAAACACTGCTCCGTGAAACATGAGCCACTGCGAAGAACGCAAGCAAACACCAGAACATATCTTGCAGGACTACCCCACTTATACAGACCAAAGAGAGGCAGTCTCGTCCGACGGAGCGACCATACTCGAAAAGATTAAGGGGACCGGCGAAGACCTGAAACACAGTCTCCTTCGAGAACCTCACTGGACTAGAAGCAGAGCATCACTTGGTCGTGAACCTCACTGGGCTAGACGCATAGCATAAGTTGGTCGTACGCCTCACTGGTCTAGACGCATATCATCAGTTGATCGTGAACCTCACCGGACTAGAAGCATAGCATCAGTTGGTCATAAACCTCACTGGACTACAAGCAGAGCACCAGTTGATCAAAGAAGAAGTAGAAGTAGAAAAAGAAGAAAGAAGAAGAAAGAAAACAGAAAAAGAAAAAGAGCAAGAAGAAGAGGAAGAAAGAAAAAGAAGATGAAGAAGAAGAAAGAAGAAAAAGATAAAGAAGAAGAAAGAAGAAGAAGACGAAAAAAGAAGAAGAAAAAAGAAATAGAAGAAGAAGAAAAAGTAGAAAGAAGAAAAAGAAGAAGTTGAAAGAAAAAAAAAGACAGAAGAAGAAGAAAGAAGAAAAAGAAGAAAAAAAGAAGAAGAAAGAAGAAGAAGAAGAAGAGAAAGAAGAAAAAGAAGAAGTAGAAGAACAAAGAAGAAGAATCCGACTTCATATCGAGGATCGTTAGTTTGGTAACATGTTGATAACTTTAGTCCCACATCATTGTCATCACGGCAAAGGCAACTTTCGCATTTTGTTGTTTGGCTTTTACATCTTTATCTGTACCGGTTGCTATGTTTATGATGATCTATAGGTATGTAAAAGAATTCATCTACCTCGGCAGCATGATCTTATCTGATGGATGAAGTGGTCAAGATATGTCAAACCGAGCTGACCAGCTGCATCTGCTTTGTTCGAGCTCTAGCGTGTCTGAAATAGCGGCAAGATAGATTTCTCTTAAAACAAAAATGCGCATCTACCAGTCATGTATGATCACAGTTCTGTATTTCGGCTCCGAAACATGGACATTACTTAAACATTACGTGTTGAAACTAGATGCCTTCCACATGTGCAACCAGTGGCGTTACCTGGACATGTGATGGTATGACTATATCCGCAACGTAGAGATCTCTGCTAAAACAGGCCTCCTCCCAATATCGGAAACACTAGACGGCCGCAGAGTTTCTCTGTTGGGTCATGTCATACTGCCGTCAAGAAACTTCCCCGGCGCCAAAAGACTTCCCCTGATCGGCTGAAGGCGCAGAAGGTGCCGCCCCTGCACATTATAGCTCTAAACGATAGCAGTCTTCACTTCTGCTCTGGACGAGACCTGGAGATGTGTCATATCAGTGAGTCACATATTATGAAGATAGACGCAGGGGGTCTCAGACGTATAAGTGCACTTTTTTTATTGTTATCAGTAGGTTAAGCTCACTGCTTGATCCACCAGTTAACCTTTCCGTTTGATATGAAGGTATGGTGCCAGGTAAAAGAGGCAGGGTAGACCAAGAAGACGATGACACCAATATATCCAGGAATGCCTAGCTATGACCGTGGCAGAGGCTGGAGTGTTAGCAAAGGGAAAGCGTTTCTTTCAGACATATTGCGAGCCAAGGGATTTTCTCTAAAAATCATGCTACATGATGATGATTTCAATCCACAATTTGTTTCTTTTCTAAATGCATTATCAAGAACCACTCGTATTGCGATCATGGCTAATTGTGTATATCTGGTGACGGAGTTGGCCGTGAGAAAGGAGTGGGCGAGGGAATGGGAGTGGGGTAAAAGCTATGAAAATACAACATGTTAGGTCAATTATGTCAACAAAAGGGAAAGACTAAGGCCGTCTTCTACCGTAGATGATGATGGTATTATTAATTTTACTATCACTATTTTTAGTAAGGATTAACTGCGCTACTTTTTATCCTTACTCTCTCGTCTCATGCTGCCCGACCCCAGTGGCAAGTAAAGGACAAGACGACTAGGGAGCGACTATGAGATACAGGGGACTCTGCATCAAGCACCCATGGAAAAAAAAAAGACTCCGGAGTCGAAACCACACCACCTAATGACGAACCCGACGACTTAACCACTTCGCCACGGAATCCACAAATTATGTCACCATGCTATTTATAAACTTGCAATCTCCGTGGTTGCTTACAATCGCGGCGATATATCCCAAACTCGTGACATTCTGAAATGTTAGCTTCTCTAGGATAACATTAAGTATTGTTTCCGCTGTGTCAGTGGGCGTCGTCATAGCGCTCGCGGTGTTTATCAACAGACTGTGTCCTCGCTGTGTCATCTAAGCGAGATATTTATGTGTTGCAGCCCAACAGCGTTCTTCGAATGGAAATCCATATATTCTACATATCTTAATGCTGGTATTTCATTTCCGCAGATTATGAACGGGTCGAACTTTTCATAATCGTTTCTAATCTTGACATTTTAAAATTATCTTTTGTGCACATATATTGAACAGATAAGCAGATAGTTTCCATCCTTGTGTATTTTTATCACATTCAGTAATAAGTATGTGCTTCCCTTTTGTTTTGAACCCGTCTCTCATTGTTCAGAAACCATATATTCAAACCATTCGACCACAAAATCTTCTTTTGATAAAGTAAACATATCTGGGTTGTTTGTTTTTTTTGGATTTTTTTTATAGGGGTGGGAGGGGGAGGGGGTATGCTAGGTCTGCTCAATTCTGACATAGACGATTGACCGTTGTGAATGATGCGGTAATCCATGCAGACAAGGCAAAACATAGATTAGCAGGTCATATGTCAAAACGAAACTATGGTCAATTGAGCACAACGACATCAATCGCTGGACAGGGTCCGCTGGAGATAAGGTTAAGATACGCAGCTTACACTGGACAGGGTCCGCTAGAGATAAGGTTGTGACCCGCAGTTTACGCTGGACAGGGTAAATTAGAGACAAGGTTAAGATACGCAGCTTACGCTGGACAGGGTCCACTAGAGATATGGTTAAGACCCGCAGCTTACGCTGGACAGGGTCCGCTAGAGATATGGTTAAGACCCGCAGCTTACGCTGGACAGGGTCCGCTAGAGATAAGGTTAAGACCCGCAGCTTACGCTGGACAGGGTCCGCTAGAGATAAGGTTGTGACCCGCAGCTTACGCTGAGGAAGGGGTTATCAAGATCAAGATGATTTTGTTTGTTTTGTTTCTAAGAATCGAGGTTACTGCACTCCGCGCACACCCATAGGTCCTCAGTCTATCTCATCAAATGACGTAAGGTATGAATGCTAATGGTTCCTGTAGCTCGCTGGTTGTACACTCTCCTGTGCCGTCCTCTCATACGCCCCACTCCGTTCGAACCTCGTTTAATGTCGAAACGTTGCCGTCTGCAGATTGCTGCTTCATCTATTGCGGTGTCCTCATCCAGCAGGCGGTCATTGGTTGATTTCAAAATGTCACTTCTATCCATCACTAATGTTCCCATGATTGTAGCTTGTGAAACCAAGAAGTCAGCTCTTTCATTGCCCTAAACCCCGGCATGAGCAGGACAGTAAATCCAGGGTTGAGGCCTCAACAGAAGCTATCTATTCGTACCTAATCCATCCCTTCTGTATTTTCTGAAGTACGGCGTACGTCTGTCACAATGACTGACTTTGTTATAGAAGTCTCAGATATTCATTGCAGTGCTGAGGTCATTGCTTCCGTCTCCATTCTCATACTGGAGTATGTTGACATGCTTGCCCTACTGCGCTCAGCAACGACCTCTCCTCTCCTAGCAGAGAAACCCTTGCCTGATGTCCCACTGCGCACGACTGATCCGTCGGTGCATATGACAGCGTCACTCTCCAGGTCATTCTTATCAGGTGATTTACCTGGTGCTCTGCTCTCTCGTTGCTCCGTTTTCTGCATTCCTTGCCTAAGGTTTTTCCTTGCCTAAGGTTTTTCCTGGTCTAAGATCAAGATTATTATCGCAAACTGTTCCTGAGTCGACATATGCTCAAATATTAGGTACCAGAACAAGTCTGGAAAGTTAAGGGCGCTGACATGAAGATGACCACATCACCCTAGTCTACCGTTAGCCAAGAAAATATGGGCTTAACACCATACTTCCAATATGCCACATTGGCTTTTTATTTACATTTTCGAGTATTGAACATGTTCGGAATTATCCGCAAATAGCAAGAATAAATTATAGAAAATGGTTGAAAATAGTCCGTTCGAAACTTCCGTAGAGCATGCGATATTTTTCTTTCTGAGAAAAAAATAAGAACCTGTCTGTACACTGAGTGGTGACTTCTGGACAGAGCGGCATTTATTTATCCGCCATGTAAATGCTCCGGGTAGACCTCAGCAGAATGGAATAAATGCTGTTATGTCACGTGTACAAAATGAACTTAATCTTGACAGGTGTTTGAGTGTCGACACCCCATTCTTGTTTACATTAACCCAAATACAGGAAGTAGTTCAGATTTGCCCCTGACAGACAAGGAGGGCGATGTATCTTTGATAAGTTATGTCTATTCTGGAAGTAGTGTAAAACTGTGTTTATCTTATCCCATGCATGCATTATTTGGTCCGTGATCGTAGCCTGTCCTTGTTACTTGTGGATGTTTAGATAGCCAGCAGGAACATGGGGAATACCTCGTGACGTCAAACAAAAAACTCAATTTAGCTAACCAATCCGGGACTATGATTTAGGAAACAAGTGGAATCCCGAATTAAGTTACGGTTTGTTCTCCAATGTATCCTCGTCTTAAACATACAGTCTTATTATTGTGTTTACTTCTGGGCGTTGTTAGTTTGTCTTTAGCTGATTACCCTATTTAGGTTGAGAAGCGTAAAACAAATCGGGTAAAACTTACTGGTCAAG
Organism: Ariolimax columbianus; assembly: GCA_036924085.1. Taxonomy (NCBI): domain Eukaryota; kingdom Metazoa; phylum Mollusca; class Gastropoda; order Stylommatophora; family Arionidae; genus Ariolimax; species Ariolimax columbianus. The sequence goes on from JAVGWX010000012.1 coordinate 82,620,773, forward strand.
ATACGATCTCACGTCATGGTGTGTGATCGTGAACACAGGATGTATCAACGCAATCCGACTTAACTTCTTCTTCTTTTCTTTTTTTGTTTTGGTCCTCTTCTTCTTTTTCCTCGTTCCTTCGTTTTCAGTATCCCACTACCAAACTCTAAAAATGGATTTTCAAGTAGAATGTTGTCCGAAGAGAGGAATGTGTCTTATAGTAGTTTGCGGCTTGACTGCGATATTTGCAACTTTTGGTCGGACACATCCTACTTCAACAGTCATTTGTGATTACCGGGTTAGCTTTGCCTCTTCGATCTCTTATCCTTAGTCAGTCTGATCTGTTGCAGCCTGTTATCCAGGATCACCGCGTGGAGGTGTAGCTTTTTTCTCGCTATAATCCTTATACAGCGCAAGTTACATCAACAAGACAAAACCGTCAGATGACGTCGCATCATCTCTTGCGATGGGAAATTAAATTTTAAATTGAATCTGAACTCGAACAACGTATGCCAGAGCACAAACTTCGTGCCTCTCCATCTACGGTGACTGAGATCATTTCTTGGAATTGCATGGAAACACAGAGGGACAAATGTAGAGGTGACCTCTAGCCCCAATCTGCAAAGCATTTAATATCCTTAGGTAACAAAGACTACGATATCCTGTTCATACTGAGCACAATGAAAGTTATCCTATCCCAAAAGACGTTCTATATGGCCAGAGAACGGTCGGTTGACCACAACTGAGGTTCAAAGATGTGTTTAGGCGGGACATGACAGCTCTGTACATGAGTCTGGCATTCTGGGATGACGGAGATGCAAATTGATACAAGTGGAGATGTACCCTGAAGGACCAGCTTTTGCTTGGTGTCGAGTAGCTCTTGTCTGGTGACGAGACGCTCTTGTCTGGTGACGAGAAGGTCTTGTCTGATGACGAGACGCTCTTGTCTGGTGACGAGAAGGTCGTGTCTGGTGACGAGACGCTCTTGTCTGGGGACGAGACGCTCTTGTCTGGTGACGAGACGCTCTAGTCTGGTAACGAGACGCTCTTGTCTGGTGACGAGAAGGTCTTATCTGGTGACGAGACGCTCTTGTCTGGTGACGAGAAGGTCTTGTCTGGTGACGAGACGCTGTTGTCTGGTGACGAGAAGGTCGTGTCTGGTGACGAGACGCTCTGGTCTGGTGACGAGACGCGCTTGTCTGGTGACGAGACGCGTTGTCTGGTGACGAGACGCTCTTGTCTGGTGACGAGAGGGTCTTGTCTGGTGGCGAGACGCTCTTGTCTGGTGACGAGAAGGTCTTGTCTGGTGACGAGACGCTCTTGTCTGGTGACGAGAAGGTCGTGTCTGGTGACGAGACGCTCTTGTCTGGTGACGAGACGCTCTTGTCTGGTGACGAGAAGGTCCTGTCTGGTGGCGAGACGCTCTTGTCTGGTGACGAGAAGGTCTTGTCTGGTGACGAGACGCTCTTGTCTGGTGACGAGACGCTCTTGTCTGGTGACGAGAAGGTCTTGTCTGGTGAAGTTCTTGCTACACTGAGCAATGAAACGACAGAGCCGAAAGAAGAAATAAAAAAAACGAAAACTCATTTGGGATTTACCACTTAAAGGTCTTATCATCCTTTAGTCAGTCATGACTGAAAGTGACTGATATATTCAATCATGACTGAAAGAGACTGATATATTCAATCATGACTGAAAGAGACTGATATATTCAATCATGATTGAAAGTGACTGATATATTCAATCATTACTGAAAGGGACTGATATATTCAATCATGACTGAAAGAGACTGATATATTCAATCATCACTGAAAGTGACTGATATATCCAATCATGACTGAAATGGACTGATATATTCAATCATGACTGAAAGTGACTGATATATTCAATCATGACTGAAAGAGACTGATATTTTTAATCATGACTGAAAATGACTGATATATTCAATCATGATTGAAAGTGACTGATATATTCAATCATGACTGAAAGAGACTGATATATTCAATCATGACTGAAAGTGACTGATATATTCAATCATGACTGAAAGAGACTGATATATTCAATAATGACTGAAAGAGACTGATATATTCAATCATGAATGAAAGAGACTGATATATTCAATCATGACTGAAAGAGACTGATATATTCAATAATGACTGAAAGGGACTAATATATTCAATCATCACTGAAAGGAACCGATATAGTCAATCATGACTGAAAGGAGCTAACATAGCCACATGACTGAAAGGGGCTAACATAGCCACATGACTGAAAGAGACTGATATGTTCAATCATGACTGAAAGAGACTGATATATTCAATCATGACTGAAAAAGACTGATATATTCAATCATGACTGAAAGGAACCGATATAGTCAATCATGACTGAAAGGAGCTAACATAGCCACATGACTGAAAGGTGCTAACATAGCCACATGACTGAAAGGGGCTAACATAGCCACATGACTGAAAGAGACTGATATATTCAATCATGACTGAAAGAGACTGATATATTCATTCACGACTGAAAGGGACTGATATATTAAATCATGACTGAAAGTGACTGATATATTCAATAATGACTGAAAGGAACCGATATAGTCAATCATGACTGAAAGGGTCTAACATAGCCACATGACTGTAACGGATTACTACGAGGGATGTTTAAATGAAACTGGACCAAACTGCAACAAGTGAACATACGTACGATGTGCATGATGACGTCACTGCTGGTGTAAACAGCACATACCTGAAGGATGTCGACCAGTTGACATTCATCGCAGAATGCAGGCAGTGTATCGTGAGAAAAGTGTGTCGAAGACAACAGTGAAGAACTGGATAACGATGTTTAAAGAAGGACGTAAGTTAACGCAACAATATGCGCCTGACCTGGCATATGAAGATCTTTAATTTACTCATATCCTTCTTTGAACATCGTTGTCCAGTTCTTCAAAACCGAATCACCAATGGCTGATCAACTCTTGACGGATTCCGTGTCACACCCGCCATGTTTCCAACAGTCTGCCCAAGAAACTATGTGTCGGGGGATAACACAATTTTGCAAACTTCACAATTGGTATGTGCTTTTTACACCATAAGTAACGTCTTCATGCGCATCGTACGTATGTTCACTTGTTGCAGTTTGGTCCGGTTTCATTTGAACACGCCTGGTATATTCAGTCAGGACTGAAAAGTGGCTACTTCTGCTAGCCATCCTTCAGAAGTTTCTCTGGGCATGCAAGAAAAGCCATTGTATCACTGTGAGTATGTGTTTTGTATGGTTAACCTATTTCTTGCTTGCCAATGAACCAAAACCATCATATGCTTGTCTTTTCAGTGTCTGTCTTTCTGAACTGGGTTGTGTTGCTATCCGTTCTGTATTCTTTGGCATCGCGTACCCGTCTTCATTTGCTTGTTTGCAGCTGCTAGCCTTTTCATTTAGCTGTCCTCATCCTTCCTGCAAGGGAACAGTTATCTATATTATCACATAGTATGGCAGCATGTGGCTTTCTGGTTGTGAGCTTGGCTTACAATTTCGACGTTTAGGATCAAATCGCGTCAGGCTCGATTTGAAGTATCGTGCAGGTTATGACTTGTTCAAAGTATGACTGTTTCGGATAGCCAACCCTGCTGTAAATGGGTACCTAGCGAAGTAAGTAAACAATTTCGAATCCACCACGACAGCTATAGAGATCGTGCTTTGTCATCCACACTTTGAAGACTTAAAAGTACTTAGCACACCAAGGGTAGTCGCCACGTGCAATTAATTCTGTTCACTCAGCCATTTTTCAACTTCCCATTTTCTGCTAACATACAATGCCACTCATGTTGGATGCCAGAGGAAGTGTATTAGGGGGAACCATGGCGTGAGTTATGATTGAACTCTCGTCTCGCAACACTTTAGCCATCAAAATGCCATCATGCAATCATGTGGGTAATATGGATGCTTGCATCTGGTCTACACAATCGACAAATCTCTGCTAGATGTTCTATAATGAGTCGTAGTATTGATACGTACATGTTTGCTAACGGGCAGGCTAGAAGATATGGAGATAGACTATCCACCAAGGGTCTTCAGTCCTACATGTTCCATGTACCATTTTATACATATATCAGCATGTCATTCCTTTTTTTCTCCAAATGTCAAATGCCTTTGCCACTTTTTCTCCATATGCCAGTTTATCATTTTCCGTTTGTCTCCATATGTCAGTATATCATTGACCCAATTTATCCACAAGTCAGTATGTCATTGTCCGTTTGTCTCCATATGTCAGTATATCATTGTCCCCTTTTCTCCATATGACAGTATATTGTCTATTTGTCTCCATATGTCAGTATATCATAGTCCGTTTGTCTCCATATGTCAGTATATCATTGTCCGTTTGTCTCTACATATCAGTATGTCATTGCCCTGTGTCAACGATATGTCGAAATGCAATTTTTTCCCTTTTCTCCGTGTGTCGGAATGTCATTTCACGCTTTCCTCTCAATCTCAAAATATCATCCGCCATTTTTCTTTATATATCAGAAATAAATTGTCCCTCTTTTCGTATTTTCTAACTTAAAAGGTGCATGCAATATTGAACATTTTGTATTTTGTCTAGATTAGTATGTATGAATTTATTGATTATTGTTGCAGTGTTTTATAAATAGAATAGTAATAGACACATATTGTATGGTTTTACCATTTTGATACAAGTAGTTTTTTAAAGGTATTTGTAACTCCCTACTTAACGTACGTCTTACTGGTGCAGTGATAGAGCACTCGATTTCCATATGTCGGAGTTCAATTCTCACTTTCAGCATACTCCAGTTGACCCAACTGTAATAAGGTTCATTTGTAAATGTGTAACTGACGTTCAGTTAAGGAAGGAACGACAGCGTGGAAGGGAACTTACCACTCTACTTCCTTATGAGAAAAGCTTTGACAACAATACACCATTTGTGTAGGGGATTCTAGTTTTGACAGAATGTTGTAACCTGCCTCGTTCCTGCAGCGAGGCGCATCCTTCACCTGGAGGCTTTATTGCCTATATCCTGGATTGCCCATTATGTGGTGTTTTTTTCCCGTAGTACATTGTGGGTGTTTTCCGAGTGCTTATTATATATCTGTTCGTGTGGTCGTCGCGGCAGGTTTCTTTACGTCTGTTTTTGTCTGAGATTTCATGTTGTGACAATTTTTTGTATACAGTCTGTTGTTGTTATTGCTGATGATCTTATTTTTGTTGTTATTGCTGATGATCTTATTTTTGTTGTTATTGCTGAAGATCTTATTTTTGTTGTTATTGCTGATGATCTTATTTTTGTTGTTATTGCTGATGATCTTATTTTTGTTGTTATTGCTGAAGATCTTATTTTTGTTGTTATTGCTGATGATCTTATTTTTGTTGTTATTGCTGATGATCTTATTTTTGTTGTTATTGCTGAAGATCTTATTTTTGTTGTTATTGCTGATGATCTTATTTTTGTTGTTATTGCTGAAGATCTTATTTTTGTTGTTATTGCTGAAGATCTTATTTTTGTTGTTATTGCTGAAGATCTTATTTTTGTTGTTATTGCTGAAGATCTTTTTTTTGTTGTTATTGCTGAAGATCTTATTTTTGTTGTTATTGCTGAAGATCTTATTTTTGTTGTTATTGCTGATGATCTTATTTTTGTTGTTATTGCTGATGATCTTATTTTTGTTGTTATTGCTGAAGATCTTATTTTTGTTGTTATTGCTGAAGATCTTATTTTTGTTGTTATTGCTGAAGATCTTATTTTTGTTGTTATTGCTGAAGATCTTATTTTTGTTGTTATTGCTGATGATCTTATTTTTGTTGTTATTGCTGAAGATCTTATTTTTGTTGTTATTGCTGAAGATCTTATTTTTGTTGTTATTGCTGATGATCTTATTTTTGTTGTTATTGCTGAAGATCTTATTTTTGTTGTTATTGCTGAAGATCTTATTTTTGTTGTTATTGCTGATGATCTTATTTTTGTTGTTATTGCTGATGATCTTATTTTTGTTGTTATTGCTGATGATCTTATTTTTGTTGTTATTGCTGAAGATCTTATTTTTGTTGTTATTGCTGATGATCTTATTTTTGTTGTTATTGCTGATGATCTTATTTTTGTTGTTATTGCTGATGATCTTATTTTTGTTGTTATTGCTGATGATCTTATTTTTGTTGTTATTGCTGAAGATCTTAATTTTGTTGTTATTGCTGATGATCTTATTTTTGTTGTTATTGCTGATGATCTTATTTTTGTTGTTATTGCTGATGATCTTATTTTTGTTGTTATTGCTGAAGATCTTATTTTTGTTGTTATTGCTGAAGATCTTATTTTTGTTGTTATTGCTGAAGATCTTATTTTTGTTGTTATTGCTGATGATCTTATTTTTGTTGTTATTGCTGAAGATCTTATTTTTGTTGTTATTGCTGAAGATCTTATTTTTGTTGTTATTGCTGATGATCTTATTTTTGTTGTTATTGCTGTTGACTTGGTTGATGATCTGTCGTTGTTGTTGATAATGTTGTTACATATTAGTTATTGTTATTGTAGGTGTTGTTGTTGATGATGATAATGATGAAGTTGTTGATAATATAACTTTTGTTGATGATGGTATTGCTATTTGATAGTTGTTTTTTATTTTGTTGTTGTTGAGGGTATTGCTACTATTGTTCTTAGTGTTAGTAGTGTATGTTTTATTGAAGTTGTTTTTGTTCTTGATGTTAATATTGTATGTTTTATTGAAGTTGTTTTTGTTCTTGATGTTAATAGTGTATGTTTTATTGAAGTTGTTTTTGTTCTTGATGTTAATATTGTATGTTTTATTGAAGTTGTTTTTGTTCTTGATGTAAATATTGTATATTTTATTGAAGTTGTTTTTGTTCTTGATGTTAATAGTGTATGTTTTATTGAAGTTGTTTTTGTTCTTGATGTTAATAGTGTATGTTTTATTGAAGTTGTTTTTGTTCTTGATGTTAATAGTGTATGTTTTATTGAAGTTGTTTTTGTTCTTGATGTTAATAGTGTATGTTTTATTGAAGTTGTTTTTGTTCTTGATGTTAATAGTGTATGTTTTATTGATGTTGTTATTGTTCTTGATGTTAATAGTGCATGTTTTATTGATGTTGTTATTGTTGTTGCTAATGCTGTTGTTGATTATGTAATTTATGTGTTTGTTGTTAATCATTTTGTTGTTGATATCGTTATTGTTGCTGTTGTTGCTACTGTTGTTGATGTTGTTACTGTTGATGTAGTTGTTGCTCATGATGCTGTTGATGTTGTTATTGTTATTGCACTTGGTAATAATGCTCTTGCAACTAGATCTTAGTTAATTGAACTCTTGACCACGTTTTCTTGGTAAAAATTTTTCTCGTCTCTTCTCACATCCCGAAGCTTACTTCGAGAAAGTTGAACACATCCTCCAGGCTGTAATGCAAATCAATGCTCATCAGTAAGCTTATCATTACGGGAGTTACACTGTGGATCCCCCACCTCGGTGACCTTGCCTCTGTTACAGGAGCACAAACTAAGACGTTAGGTGGGAGGAGGGGGTGGAGGTTGTTCACAATCGTTCACGTGATCTTGTACGATGATTCACGTGACCCTAGTACATCTTTCACATGACCCTAGTACATCTTTCACATGACCCTAGTACATGTTTCACTTGACCCTGGTAGATGTTTCACATGACCCTGGTAGATGTTTCACTTGACCCTAGTAGATGTTTCACTTGTCCCTGGTGGATGTTTCACATGACCCTGGTAGATGTTACATTTGACCCTAGTAAATGTTTCACTTGACCCTGGTGGATGTTTCACTTGACCCTGGTAGATGTTTCATTTGACCCTGGTAGATTTTTCACTTGACCCTAGTAGATGTTTCACTTGACTCTGGTGGATGTTTCACTTGACCCTAATAGATGTTTCACTTGACTCTGGTGGATGTTTCACTTGATCCTGGTGGATGTTTCACTTGACCCTAATAGATGTTTCACTTGACTCTGGTGGATGTTTCACTTGACTCTGGTGGATGTTTCACTTGACTCTGGTGGATGTTTCACTTGATCCTGGTGGATGTTTCACTTGACCCTAGTAGATGTTTCACTTGACCCTGGTGGATGTTTCACTTGATCCTGGTAGATGTTTCCCTTGACCCTAGTAGATGTTTCACTTGACCCTGATGGATGTTTCACTTGGCCCTAACAGATGTTTCACTTGACCCTGGTAGATGTATTCAGCTCACCTTGGTAGATGTTTCATCATTCATCGTTCTACAGAAATACGTGTTTGCTAATAGACAGCTGGAAGCTTTGGGAAAACTGTCTAGGTTAAAACTCTTGAGGATGTTATGTTCCTTGTACCCTCTCCACTTGATCTGAAAATGCCATTCCCGCCTCTTTACCATATCTCAATATGTCTTTCCCCTCCCATTACTTCGTATCTGATAACGTCATTGCCCCCCCCCCCCCCCCCCCCCCATTTGTTCTCAATGTATCAGCATCTCCTTCATCCTTTTTCCGAGATTTTCTAACTCAACATGCGCATTCCAAATGAAAGACATTTAGTCCTGATCATTTTGTCTATATCAGTACGTATAAACTTACTTGATTTATTATTATAGTGTATTACAAATTAAATTGTAATAGTTATGTTTATGAATATTAAAACTTGAGTTAAAATAGCTTTTCCAGGTAATTATAACAAATTACTTAACGGACGGCTAACTGTTGAAATTTCAGAGAACTCTCTTTCCAGGATATAGCATGCACCTGTCACTAGCGGACTGCTTCAGTGTTACCTGATCTTTGGTTAAGGAAGGAACGAAAGCGAGGAATGGAAATTGCGACTCTACTTGTTAGTTAGAAAAGCTTGGAAAATAATGCAAAATTTCTCTTGGGAATTCTAGTTTTGACATAATATTGTAACTCGCTTTGTTCTTGCGGCGAGACGCACCCATTCACATGGAAATTGTATTGCCTAGATACTGGATACTAGGTGTATTTTTCCTTTAGTACAGTGTAGGTGTTTTCCCAATGCATATTATATATATCTCCGTGTGGTCATTATAGTAAGTTTCTTTATGACTTGGGTGTTCATTTTATATCAATTAATAATGTTGTTATTGATGATTCTGTTTGTGTTCATTTTGATGCGGGTGTGGATGATGATCTGTCGTTGTTGTTGTTTATAATGATGATGACTTTTTTGTAGAATTTATTGTTGTTGACATTGCTGTTACTTTTGTTGCTTCGTTGTTGTTATTGTTATTGTATGTGTTGTTGTTGACAATGATGTATGTATTTAATATTCTTGATGATGTTGTTGTGTAAACAAAATTGTAATTGTTGTTGAAGACGTTGTAATTTTGTAAATATTTTATGTTGCTGCTGCTGTTGAATTCGTTATTTCCATTGTTATTGTTAGTATTAGTATTGTTGTTGTTATTGCTGTTGATATTCCTATTGGTGATTTTGTTATTGTTGACCTTTTTGGTGATGTTGTTTCTGTTGCTTTAGTTTGTGTTTTTGATGTTGTTATTGTTGTTGAAATTGCTTTTTTAGTTGTAGTTTTTATTGTTGATTATTTTAGTTTTTGGTTGTAACTCCTGTTTGTTATTTGGTTATTGTTGTTGTTTTTCCTTGTTATTTTATTTAGTGTTGTGATTGTTGTTGTCAATGTTGTTAATCATGTATTGTTGTTGTAGTTTTTGTTGTTGATGTTCTTGTAGTTAGTGTTATTGATGTTGTTGTTGTTGTTGATGTTATTGATGTTGTTGTTGTTGTTGGTGTAATTGATGTTGTTGTTGTTGTTGTTGGTGTTATTGATGTTGTTGTTGTTGTTGGTGTAATTGATGTTGTTGTTGTTGTTGGTGTTATTGATGTTGTTGTTGTTGTTGGTGTTATTGATGTTGTTGTTGTTGTTGGTGTTATTGATGTTGTTGTTGTTGTTGGTGTTATTGATGTTGTTGTTGTTGGTGTTATTGATGTTGTTGTTGTTGTTGGTGTAATTGATGTTGTTGTTGTTGTTGGTGTTATTGATGTTGTTGTTGTTGTTGGTGTAATTGATGTTGTTGTTGTTGTTATTGATGTTGTTGTTGTTGTTGGTGTAATTGATGTGGTTCTTGTTGTTGGTTTTATTCGTGTTGTATTTGGTATTGTCGATGTTGTTATCGTTCATGCTCCTGTTATTTATGTTTTTCTTGATCTGGTCATTGTTATTTTTTTATTATTGATGTTGTTAATGTTGTTATTATTGTTAGTTATTGTTGTTATTAGTTATTGTGTTGATGTTCCTGCTGCTATTGTTCTTGCTGATGTTGCTATTGTTGTTATTATTTCTGTTATAGTTGTTGTAATTCTTTTTGATACTGTTGTTGTTTTGCGTTTGTTGTTTATGTTGATATTGTTGTTGTACTTGTTGTTGGTGTTTTGGTTGTTCTTGTTCATGTTGTTCTTATTGTGCTGTTTTTGTTGATTTTGTTATTGTTGTTACTGCTTTTGTTTTTGTTGTCCGTTTTGTGACTGGCATTGTTTTTGTTGGTAATAATGGTGTTGTTCTTTTTGTTGTAGTTGTCATTGATTTCCATGTGGTTGTTGTAGTTGCTCTTGTTTTAGTTGCTCTTCTTGTAGTTGCTCTTGTTGTAGTTGCTCTTGTTGTAGTTGCTCTTGTTGTAGTTGCTCTTCTTGTAGTTGCTCTTGTTGTAGTTGCTCTTGTTGTAGTTGCTCTTGTTTTAGTTGCTCTTCTTGTAGTTGCTCTTCTTGTAGTTGCTCTTGTTGTAGTTGCTCTTGTTGTAGTTGCTCTTCTTGTAGTTGCTCTTGTTTTAGTTGCTCTTGTTGTAGTTGCTCTTGTTGTAGTTGCTCTTGTTGTAGTTGCTCTTGTTGTAGTTGCTCTTCTTGTAGTTGCTCTTGTTTTAGTTGCTCTTGTTGTAGTTGCTCTTGTTGTAGTTGCTCTTGTTGTAGTTGCTCTTGTTGTTGTTGCTCTTCTTGTAGTTGCTCTTGTTGTAGTTGCTCTTGTTGTAGTTGCTCTTGTTTTAGTTGCTCTTCTTGTAGTTGCTCTTCTTGTAGTTGCTCTTGTTGTAGTTGCTCTTGTTGTAGTTGCTCTTCTTGTAGTTGCTCTTGATTTAGTTGCTCTTGTTGTAGTTGCTCTTGTTGTAGTTGCTCTTCTTGTAGTTGCTCTTGTTTTAGTTGCTCTTGTTGTAGTTGCTCTTGTTGTAATTGCTCTTGTTGTAGTTGCTCTTGTTGTAGTTGCTCTTCTTGTAGTTGCTCTTGTTTTAGTTGCTCTTGTTGTAGTTGCTCTTGTTGTAGTTGCTCTTGTTGTAGTTGCTCTTGTTGTAGTTGCTCTTGTTGTAGTTGCTCTTGTTGTAGTTGCTCTTGTTGTAGTTGGTCTTGTTGTACCTTTTGTTGATATTTCTGTTGTTGATGATCAATCTTCTGTTATTGCTATCATTATTATTGATTATGTTGCTTCTTGAAAGTACCGTTGTAGCCGGTTACCTTGGCCCCTCTCACATCCAGATGCCAATTTGAAAATGTTGGTCAGGGCGATCCTAGTTATAGTGCAATGCAAGACTCCAGTAAGCTCATCATTACGGGGATGACAGTGTCGAACCCCACCTCGGTTACCAGACCTCTATGACATAATCTCTTTTCCAGGAACAAGAACTAATACGTGTGGTGGGGTTTGAACCTACTGACCCCTATTACTTTTTGCTCTCTCCATTCACCGAAATGGATGCTTATGTTTTCAAAAGGCGTGTGTGTGACTCTGTGTGTGTGTTTAGAAGTTAATGTATAAGTGGATATGGATCTATATATGTCGCTGTGTTGTACGTGTGTTATTGTTGTTGTTGCTATTGTTGTTGACGTTGTTGTTGTTGATTTTATTGATGTTCTTGTTGTTGATGTTGAAAAACACTAACCACAACATCAAAGCTAAGAAAAAACAACAACATGGCTTCATCAACTAAACAAAACAGCAGCAAGAACAACATCAACTAAAACAATATCTACACAAGAACAATAACATCCATAACAAGAACAACAACATCCATAACAAGAACAATAACATCCGTAACAAGAACAATAACATCCATAAAAAGAACAACAACATCCAAAACAAGAACAATAACATCCATAACAAGAACAATAACATCCATAACAAGAACAATAACATCCATAACAAGAACAATAACATCCATAACAAGAACAATAACATCCATAACAAGAACAATAACATCCATAACAAGAACAATAACATCCATAACAAGAACAATAACATCCATAACAAGAACAACAACATCCATAACAAGAACAACACCATCCATAACAAGAACAACAACATCCATAACAAAAACAATAACATCCATAACAAGAACAACAACATCCATAAAAAGAACAACAATATCCATAACAAGAACAACATCCATAACAAGAACAACAACATCCATAAAAAGAACAACAATATCCATAACAAGAACAACATCCATAACAAGAACAACATCCATAACAAGAACAACAACATCCATAACAAGATCAACAACATCCATAACAAGAACAACATCCATAACAAGAACAACATCCATAACAAGAACAACACAATCCATAACAAGATCAACAACATCCATAACAAGAACAACATCCATAACAAGAACATCATCCATAACAATAACACCATCCATAATAATAACAATACCATTCAAAACAAAAACATCAACATCCATACTAAGAACAGCATCCATAGCCGAAATAATAACATCCATTGCAACAACCATAAAAAGAACAACAACATCCGTAACAAGAACAATACCATTCATAATAACAAAAACAACATCCATAACAAGATCATCATCCAAAACAAGAACAACATCCATAAAAAGAGCAATACCATCCGTAACAAGAACAATAACATACATAACAAGAAAAATACCATCCATAACAAGAAAAGCATCAATAACAACAACAATAACATCAATAACAACATCATTAAAAAGAACAACAACATCCATAACAAGAACAACAACATCCATAAAAAGAACAACAACATCCATAACAAGAACAACAACATCCATAACAAGAACAACATCCATAACAAGAACAACATCCATAACAAAAACAACATCCATAACATGAACCATAACATCCATAGCAAGAATAACATCCATAATCAGCACAATAACTTTAATAACAACATCCATAACAACAACATCCATATCAAGAACAACATCCATAACAAGAACACCATCCATAATAATAACAATGCCATCCATAACAAGAACAACAACATCCATAACAAGAACAACATCCATAACAAGAACAACATCCATAACAAGAACAACAACATCCATAACAAGAACAACACCCATAACAAGAACACCATCAATAATAATAACAATACCATCCATAACAGGAACATCAACATCCATAACAAGAACAACAACATCCATAACAAGAACAACAACACCCATAACAAGAACATCAACATCCATAAAACGAACAACAACACCCATAACAAGAACAACAACATCCATAACAGGAACAACAACATCCATAACAAGAACAACAACATCCATAACAAGAACAACAACATCCATAACAAGAACAACAACATCCATAACAAGAACAACAACATCCATAACAAGAACAACAACATCCATAACAAGAACAACAACATCCATAACAAGAACAACAACATCCATAACAACATCCATAACAAGAACAACAACTTCCATAACAAGAACAACAACATCCATAACAACATCCATAACAAGAACAACAACATCCATAACAACATCCATAACAACATCCATAACAAGAACAACAACATCCATAACAAGAACAACAACATCCATAACAACATCCATAACAAGAACAACAACATTCATAACAAGAACAACAACATCCATAACAACATCCATAACAACATCCATAACAAGAACAACAACATCCATAATAACATCCATAACAACATCCATAACAAGAACAACAACATCCATAAGAAGAACAACAACATCCATAACAACATCCATAACAAGAACAACAACATCCATAACAAGAACAACAACATCCATAACAACATCCATAACAAGAACAACAACATCCATAACAAGAACAACAACATCCATAACAGGAACAACAACATCCATAACAAGAACAACAACATCCATAACAACATCCATAACAAGAACAATAACACCAATAACAAGAACAACAACATCCATAACAACATCCATAACAAGAACAACAACATCCATAACAAGAACAACAACACCCATAACAACATACATAACAAGAACAACAACATCCATAACAAGAACAACAACATCCATAACAAGAACAACAACATCCATTACAAGAACAACAACATCCATAACAACATCCATAACAAGAACAACAACATCCATAACAACATCCATAACAAGAACAACAACATCCATAACAACATCCATAACAAGAACAACAACATCCATAACAAGAACAACAACATCCATAACAAGAACAACAACATCCATTACAAGAACAAAAACAACCATAACAACATCCATAACAAGAACAACAACATCCATAACAACATCCATAACAAGAACAACAACATACATAACAACATCCATAACAAGAACAACAACATCCATAACAAGAATAACAACATCCATAACAAGAACAACAACATCCATAACAACATCCATAACAAGAACAACAACATCCATAACAACATCCATAACAAGAACAACCACATCCATAACAACATCCATAACAAGAACAACAACATCCATAACAAGAACAACAACATCCATAACAATATCCATAACAAGAACAACAACATCCGTAACGAGAACAACGACATCTGTCACAAGAACAACGACACCTGTAACAAAAACAGCATCCATAACAAGAACAATAACATCCATAACAAGAACAACATCATCCATAACAACATCCATAACCAGAACAACAACATCCATAACAAGAACAATAACATCCATAATAAGAACAACAACATCCATAACAAGAACAACAACATCCATAACAAGAGCAACATCATCCATAACAACATCCATAACAAGAACAACAACATCCATAACAAGAACAACAACATCCATAACAAGAACAACAACATCCATAACAAGAACAACAACATCAATAACAAGAACAACAACATCCATAACAAGAACAACAACATCCATAACAAGAACAACAACATCCATAACAACATCCATAACAAAAAAAACAACATCCATAACAAGAACAACAACATCCAGAACAACATCCATAACAAGAACAACAACATCCATAACAACATCCATAACAAGAACAACAACATCCATAACAAGAACAACAACATCCATAACAACATCCATAACAAGAACAACAACATCCATAACAAGAACAACAACATCCATAACAAGAACAACAACATCCATAACAACATCCATAACAAGAACAACAACATCCATAACAAGAACAACAACATCCATAACAACATCCATAACAAGAACAACAGCATCCATAGCAAGAACAACAAAATCCATAACAACATCCATAACAAGAACAACAACATCCATAACAACATCCATAACAAGAACAACAACATCGATAACAAGAACAACAGCATCCATAACATTATCCATAACAAGAACAACAACATCCAAAACAAGAACAACAACATCCATAACAACATCCATAACAAGAACAACAACATCCATAACAAGAACAACAACATCCATAACAAGAACAACAACATCCATAACAAGAACAACAACATCCATAACAAGAACAACAACATCCATAACAAGAACAATAACAAGAACAACAACATCCATAACAAGAACAACAACATCCATAACAAGAACAATAACATCCATAACAACATCCATAACAAGAACAACAACATCCATAACAAGAACAACAACATGTCCGAATGCGTATGTAAATGTTTACATGTTCGCGTGGATGATATATTGCGTCTTACATATGCTTTTATGTCCATATGGATACGCGTTTATCTGTATTCTTATATGTGTGTTTATATATTTTCATGCCAACTTTGCACGTTGGTATGTGTGTATGTGTATGTGCATGTTCCGGACGTGTTTTTGGTTGGCCCATTTGGAAAACATTACGATAACGCCGTGATCCCCGCTGCAGCACGTAGCCAGACCACTGGCCTATCTCTGAGCCCAAGAATAATTCTAGATTGCCTAAATTCCCTTTCAGGACATGCTTTCATCCACAACGTACAGGGCATCTCCCGATATCGTGACACATCATTTGTCTACGCGTCCATACCTCCACAGCACGAACGAGGAAGTAAATTAGTCGTTTGGTCAGGTAGGCGACACAGTTTAGTCACGACTCAAGAACGCTCGGACGTGGCAACGCCCATATTGTTGAAACCAGAGTATTGGATGATTTATAAAAACATACCTTCTGTCATTACAGGATTTGTTCTCAATCGTAGCGCCCTCGTGAATGATTCTTAAATGTCTGAGGGGTGATCAAGTTGCGGAGCAGCGCATGAGCTGCAGTGGTCAGCGACCCATAGCTGACTGCTAGCGTCAGGCCCAGCGAACCAGAGCTGCCAAGACCCTTCTTCACATCCACGCGGTGATCCTGGATGACAGGCTGCAGCAGGGCAGACTGGCTAGGGGAAGGGATAGAAGAGGGAATGCTAACCCGGTACTCAAAAAATACTTGATGAAGTCGGATGTTGCAAATATCACAGTCAAGCTGTAAACTACGACACAACGCATTCCGTTCTCTGTACTACATTTTGCTACTTAAGCCCTTTCATGGCTTGGTAGCGGGAGATTGAGAACGAACGAAGCCAAGCCAAATGTCTGAGGCACTATGTCGTTATTCAGACTTTTGGTATGATGTTCTGGCCGTAGCATTATTGTTCTAGTGATATTTTCTCCACGGAAGGAGCGAGCATTGCAGTGATCTGGATAACTCCTCACATTCAATGACAATTGGGCGTTAACAAGCCACAAACTTCTCGACGTAGTACTGGTAACTGGAGATGCAAATTCTCAGACATTACAAAACGGCTATACAAAAGCAGCCCTAGATTAAAGCTCTGTACATCAATAGCGTACACACACGCTAGGTCGTTAGAATGGAACCAGCATTGTACTGAGCAGTTCTGAGAAAGAAATTCAGCATTCACCGCATCCTGTCAATTGAGGACCGTCGCAAAGCAGGAGTAGCCCTGATTGAGATAGCCCTGCTGTCTTCAACTTTTGGATAGAGATTCAGACCCTATGAGAACTTGATCTAGCCAGAAGGCAATTGGGGGCCAGTAATGAAGACTGTGAACTCTACCATGGCCTCGGCATCTAGGAATACTAACAATGCACACTTTCAATTGGTTAGTGTCAGGACACCACACTTGCGGTTTCTGTCTGACATTGGAGGAAAACCACATACACACCAGTCCGGCAATACCACATAAGAAAATTACACATTTGAGCATATGCCTGACGATTATATGAACGCAGAATGCCTGAAGTGTGCAGCCTAGGTCTAGGTTTTGTCGGCAATAGAAATATGATACTTGCTTTTCCGGGAAATGGAGGTGGTATCGCTTCATTCAGATGACCGATGTCAAAACCATAAAGACCCACTGATTCCCTTCTTGGCTGTTCTGTATTCTTCTTGGTATTCATTGGCTGAATGTTGATTGGCTGAATGTTGATTGGCTGAATGTTGATTGGCTAAATGTTGATTGGCTGAATGTTGATTGACTGAATGTTGATTGACTGAATGTTGATTGGCTGGATGTTGATTGAATGTGGTAACACTTGGACAAACTCGTGATCGATAATGACTGAAATAGAAAAAATGTTAAATATCAATCTGACATTTACTGGCTCAAACTTTGACATAAAGATGGTGCTGTTATTGGGAGCTACTCGTTGTCAGTTAATTAATAGCGGGGATGTTTGTTTGGTAGCAGGTTACAGTGAGTTGTCTTATATCTTGAAATGTACTGATGAATGTGGACATAAGACCCATTTGTACAATCCAAGACTTTTCCGTGGACACACTATTATGATGATCACCTGCGTCAATCCCCACCTCGTTGACCAGGTTGCTGTTTCCAGGAGCACTTCGAGGTAGTGAGGTTGGAACTTTGTCAGAATGTTTACACATTCAGACAAATCTCAGTGATAAACTCAACCTTTTCCCGAAGCTCTTCTGAACGCCGCGCAGCTTTGAGTCTCGTGTTGATTTAAGAGCAGTACCATGTCAACTATGCCAGCAATCCGCACCAAAAAGAGTAGTGGTACAGTGGGTTCCATCCACTGTAACATCCAAGGCAACGAGGAGGCTGACAGACTGGCAAAAGAAGGTACAAGACTACCACAACCAGACCCTAGTGTGACCTACGAAGAGTCCAAAGGGCTAATTGGAGCCAGAGACATGGCCAAATGGGAAATAGAACATACTGCTACACAAAAAACGGTGCCTATTACCAGTTGAACAGAAGAGAGCAGGTCGTGGTCTTCAGACTCCGCACAGTGACAATCCTCAACTGGCTATGCAGACGATAGTCTTATTCACAATGCTGTGCAGCTCGTTCCTTCAGTCCACACATGCAAGGTGGGGAAGCAGGCAAAAGCAACCTGTACGTGTCTTTATTGAGTCTGTTATGTCCTGACCTGAGACGAAGAATTGTGATCTGTCCCTGCCAGTCCAGAGTATGGTAGTACTCGTCAGGTTATTTCTGATCTCTTCTTACAGCCTAGATAACACCTGATTTTACACAGTATGTGATTCCACAAATTTTCTGTCAACATTCTCATGCGCTTTTTGAAAGGCTGGTTGCTTTTTAATTTCCGGGTAAACCCCCAAAAAAGCGGTTACTTAGTTCATTCATCAGACATGGCAGTTTACCTCCCTTCAGGGCTAGCAGTACAGATAATGTGCTGGTGAAGACGACTACCTGGCTATAGTCGGAATTGATGTTATGCGTCGTATTAAAATCGTGTTCAAAAGCTTGAATCTTTGCTGCAAAGTTAGCACATAATTCACTAGTGGGAATTCCCATTTTCTAACAATACAATCAGGATACGCTACAAACAAACGGTGGCTCCATTCTTAAGCACATGTGGCTTATCCACCTGTGAAGATATGCGGCTACGAAGTCTCCCTTAACTGACTTAACCTCGTCCCCAAAATGTAAGACCGATGTCTGTTACTGTACCAGCATAAAACTAAACTCCATTATTGGCTATATCTGAGCCTCTTTGTTTAGATTGAAGAAAGAGGCTTCTAATCTGAAGCGGCTCATCACCATAAATGTCGCTTGATCGATTTAATAATAATAGCAAAAATGGCTTGGCTTGGCTTCGTTCATTCTCAATCTCCCACTACCAAACACTGAAAGGGATTACGTAGCAGAATGCAGTCCAGAGAAAGGAATTCGCTGTGTCGTGGTTTACAGCTTGAATGCGATATTTGCACCATTCGGTCCAACACATCCGATTTCAGCAATCATTTTTTGAGTACCGGGTTAGCATTCTCTCTTCGATCCCTTCTCCTTAACCAGTCTACCCTGCTACAGCCTGTTATCCAGGATCACCGCGTGGAGATGTAGAAGGGTCTTGGCAGCTTTGGTTCGCTGGCCCTGACGCTAGCAGTCAGCTATCAAAAATGATAGTAATCATTTTTTTTTAAAACCGACTTGATTCCCCATCGCTGGTATAGGGGAGGGGTTTTTAGTCAGTGCACAACATACCCCTTGGTAACGGCTGCCACTCCAACATGTGCTGGCTATGTCTGACAGGTCCACCGGCTGTACACACCAGACCCACCAAGGAGACATCATCACAGGACCCAATGGTTTGAGATTTGTGAAAATAGATGGGAGGTTGTTTTCCTTTCGTACAGTTTTAGAACCATTATCCAAATGGAATCTCGAGCGGTTTTGTCTGAAAGAAAATGTTCTCGCGTGAATTACAATCTAGGTCAGAACAAAAAAAAAAGCAGGCTCAAGTCTACCCAGCAACAGACGCCAAAAAATGGCGGACTGACATTTAAGTGAGAAGAAGCGGCTGACAACGATCAACGGGAGATGACGTCGTAACACAATATTGACCTAGATTGTATATCTAGGTTCATTTCAGTGGGGGCATTTAATGATAGGAGGTCAAGCAGAACAGATTGAAAGAACACACAGACGACAGCGACTCACAAGAAGACACTAAATGGACGCATCCGAGCTGAGTGATAACTTCAACCTGCATCACGTGTCTGTTTACCAAGTGCCAGTCTAGAATAGTTATCGAATTAGAAATCAACGAAATCAATTTTTGCGTCATGTTAACTTTTACAGATGAATGTAAAACTTTATCGGTTTGGAAGGCTGCATCAAAACACAAGTCCCAGTTCAGAATAGTAATCTAATTTTCAGGCAAAGTAAAGCAGTTCGAAATTTGTTAGAACAATTAGTTTAAGTCAGCAGAAAGGAAGAAGATGACAGCGTTCGAGATTCTGTTTGTTCAAGTGTTTAATGAGGGTGTTACCTGGGTAATTTAGAACGGACCTATCATTAATGTTATCAGTAGTTCGAAATAGTAGTCAGGTTGGTTATGGTAAAGTATTGTTTTGATTATTGTGATTATTACCAGTTTAAATGTGTCCATTAGCATTAAACAATACAAGACGGTGAAAAAAAATATTATCATTTGTCCAGTTGGTATTGTGTAGTTTTCAGCGTGAACTGATTGTGTAGATAGTGTAGGAGTGTTATGTGTAGATAGTGTAGGTGTGTTATGTGTAGATATTGGAGGTGTGTTATGTGTAGATAGTGTAGGTGTTATCTGTAGATAGTGTAGGTGTGTTATGTGTAGATATTGGAGGTGTGTTATGTGTAGATAGTGTAGGTGTGTTATGTGTAGATAGTGCAGATGTGTTATGTGTAGATAGTGTAGGTGTGTTATGTGTAGATACTGGAGGTGTGTTATGTGTAGATACTGGAGGTGTGTTATGTGTAAATAGTGTGGGTGTGTTATGTGTAGATACTTGAGGTGTGTTATGTGTAGATAGTGTAGGTGTGTTATGTGTAGATAGTGTAAGCGTGTTATGTGTAAATAGTGTAGGTGTGTTATGTGTAGATAGTGTAGGTGTGTTATGTGTAAATAGTGCAGGTGTATTATGTGTATATAGTTTAGGTGTGTTATGTGTAGATAGTTTAGGTGTGTTATGTGTAGATAGTGTAGGTGTGTTATGTGTAAATAGTGTAGGTGTGTTATGTGTAGATAGTGTAGGTGTGTTATGTGTAGATAGTTTAGGTGCGTTATGTGTAAATAGTGTAAATGTGTTATGTGTAGATAGTGTTGGTGTGTTATGTGTGTAAATTGTCCCGGTGACCAGGTTAGTTATCTGATGATAACTGGGACAATGTCACATACGTGTGTTTGTTTATTTCACCCTCGACGTAAAATCAACTTGTCATAACAGTGATTTTCTACGTTGCACTAATTGTCAGAAGGAAGGCTACGCGAAATGAAATAACACATTAACAGATAAACCAAGACTATATGAATCTAACATTGGAATATGGTGTTACGGCATGGTAATGTGTCCTTCGGCAGACTTGACCGCTGGTAGGGGATTCATTGTAAGAGACTTCAGAATGCTAAGCCACAATTTGTGTAAGGTGGGGTTGGCTGTTCCCTTCAGCAGACTTAACCGCTGGTAGGGGATCAATTGTTAAAGACTTCAGTATGTTAAGCCACACTTTGTGTAAGGTGGGGTTGGCTGTTACCTTCAGCAGACTTAACCGCTGGTAGGGGATCAATTGTTAAAGACTTCAGTATGTTAAGCCACACTTTGTGTAAGGTGGGGTTGGCTGTTCCCTTCAGCAGACTTAACCGCTGGTAGGGGATCAATTGTTAAAGACTTCAGTATGTTAAGCCACACTTTGTGTAAGGTGGGGTTGGCTGTTCCCTTCAGCAGACTTAACCGCTGGTAGGGGATCAATTGTTGGAGACGTCAGTATGCTAAGCCACATTGTGTGTAAAGTGGGGTTGGCTGTTCCCTTCAGCAGACTTAACCGCTGGTAGGGGATCAATTGCTATAGACTTCAGTATACTAAGCCACAACTTGTGTGAGGTGCGATGTCCAGTTACATTCCTCGTTGACATGTCCTTCCCAAGCAGTTTGTCAGGTACTTTTTTCCAGATAGGTTGACTGGAGCACGAGCATGTGTTATTATCCTAAATAAACACGCCTGGATTGTTTATGTAATGACTACACGAGATGAATTAGAAAAAGGAGAAGGTACAAATCACTCGCTCACACTTACTTAGTCGCTCCTCTTCTACCGTGAGGTGTAGAGGTCTCGCTCATACAATGAATTAATAAACTAAATACTCCAGGTCATTTCCGTCTTACAGCGAGTCGAATTCGTCACCTGAAGGCTGGATTTCTGGTCTATGGCTTATTGTTTCATGCAATCTTTAATCCTGGTATTCAATCAGGCATGTATTTTGGCGAATGGCAACAGAACAGTCGGACGACCACCGATACGGTTATATATGTGTAAGTCTAACTTCAAGGCATAGGACAAATGTCTGAAATTCTGGGAAGATGAAACTTGCATAGATCAAATGGAGATGAACCTTAAAGAGCCACTTCAGATTGGACGAAATCAAACTCTTGAAAGTGACAAGTGACACACTGACTCAAACAATCACGCCTGACTGATTCAATCACGTCTAACTCAATCAGTCACGACTGACTCAATCAGTCACGACTGACTCAATCAATCACGCATGACTTAATCAATCACGCCTAACTCAGTCAGTCACGCCTGAATCAATCAGCCACGGCTGACTCTAAATCAATCACTCCTGATTCATTCAATCACACCTGACTTAAAAAATCACACCTGACTCAATCAATCACAACTTACTCAATCAATCACGACTGACTCAATCAATCACGTCACGAGTCGAACGGAATGTACCCCCGTCTTGTTAAAACGCATTTAGCTCTTTTACTTTGGAGTACCATGTTAGACAAGGGCTTGACTTAGACCACAGCCTACTGTTAATACAGGCCTTCCGACTCACGGATAATCCCTTTGAAACGTCACATTCCACGGCTGACTAATTAACCGAACTTGCTTATGTCAACTATCAATGCAACTATAATAGCGTGTTCGGGAAATACTGATGGATATGCAGTTGGTTTAAGGGCAGGATTCTGTGAAAGGATTACTCTTAACAGTGATTTGTTGTGGTTTGTGCCGTGAATTTGTTCTATTTCTATGTGTGGAGCATGGATTAATAATACGTCTTGGCACAATATGAGTTCCTTTATTTAGTTCTTGGTGGAAAGTGACGCTTCAAATTGATTTCCCTGTGAGTTAGACGGCTTTTCTAAAGTAGGATGTGACTCAGATCGTCTCTCCATCTCATTGGGGGACGCTTAAAGTTGTAGGGTCAATTAAGGTCACTTTTCGTGTCCATTAGTTGCCAGGTATGCGCTGTCATGTCCAGCACACCTGGAGAACCTTAACTATGCAGTGTATAAGGCGTCATTGAAGGTGCGTTGGCGCCTGATGTATATGTTGTGACATCGGTCCTGTAAAGAGACTTTTATCTGAATGCAGAAAATATATTTGATTTTTTCGTGAAATTAACGAGAATATATTATATACCCAATAGGACCTGGTTTTAAAGATTAGGACAGCTGTAACGTTCCAAGAAAGTTGTCAATTTCGACTATAGCAAACTGTATATAGGGCCAGTTTCATGCAACGACATCATATTAAAACAAATGCGTGGATACTGTCTACCTGACGCAAGATTTTCTAATAAAAGGGACGTAGCTCAATCAACAGGCATAATTATAATGCTTTGTATCAGTGGTCTCCCATTCACCTATCAACAATAAACAGATTGTACAAAAATATCACTGTGTCTTTCAAGTTGTCGCATTCGTAACGAAAATCGAGGTCAAGCTTTCAATTTGACACAGCACTTCAGGACATACGCAATATAAAGTCTGATAGAAATCATGACGGAAACAACAATAAATTAACAACACAAAACGCAAAGATGTTAAAGTTTTTTCAAGCACTGCGTAAGAATTGATATGATATGTATATGATCTGAAAGTCAGATCCAGAAACGATGTCTCAAATTTGCTGTAATAACCATGAACGTCTGAGTATTGTAGTGGTCTAACATTGGCTTTTCAAGGCAAGGGTGCAGACATAATTCAACCGCCGGTGCCCATTCGTTCCAGTCAACCCACATGTAAACAAAATTGGTTTGCTTAGTGTCTCTTGTCTTTTCGCTTGTGTCCTGCTTACGCCTTTCTGCGTGAAGAGGTTTCTTAATTTGGACCCTAATATGCGCTTCGTACATGGGGAGCTGTGCTGCTTCTGTTATTTCTGCTATCCATCATTTGCGTGGTCGCCCCTTGACTTTGAATCCATTGTATCTGTATTGTGTTGCCTTCAGAGGGATACTGCCGGCCGTTTGACGTGCCATGTGGCCGAACCATTTGGTATGTTCTCTTTGATGAGATCTAGCACTGGAATTGTACCTACTTGTCTCCTAATATCTTCGTTTCTGATGCTATACATTCTGGTTACTCCAAGCATTCGTGGCAGGCCTTTCATCTATGTTGTGTATCATCATCCTCATCATCATCTTCATCCGTCCCGTAACCTGAAAGGTAATTGGAGCACCAAAACTGCAGATTGTTGGACCAGTTCCCGCCACTCCATTGGGGCACCAGTACTGCAGATTGTTGGACCAGTTCCCGTCACTCCATTGGGGCACCAGTACTGCAGATTGTTGGACCAGTTCCCGTCACTCCATTGGGGCACCAGTACTGCAGATTGTTGGACCAGTTCCCGCCACTCCATTGGGGCACCAGTACTGCAGATTGTTGGACCAGTTCCCGCCACTCCATTGGGGCACCAGTACTGCAGATTGTTGGACCAGTTCCCGCCACTCCATTGGGGCACCAGTACTGCAGATTGTTGGACCAGTTCCCGCCACTCCATTCAGTTTTGTGCCAGAATATATAATGGTCTGTCTGGACTAGTTAACCTTAGTGGAATGATTGACATTCTTGTGTATTGAGACGGCAGGAAGATCTCTGATATTTCTCAATGCCTTCTGCAATATCGATTGTCTTTGAGCGTTTTGCACCTGGTGGAGCCGACTTCTCTCCAGGCATCTTGTCCCTCCACTTTGTGAATTTCTCTATGATCTCCTCGTCTACTCATGAGTGGTCTCACAGGTTCACTTAGATGGTTATGCATTTCATAATCCTTTTGCAGCCTCGTTTTCATTTTTGCCGTTTGCTTGGAATCGCTCGTGTAATCTGTATTCGACTTAACCATTCAAATATATCGATTGAAAGACAACCCAGCTCTACGTTGAACACAAATCCAAATGGAAAAACGTGCTGCACAATACTATCCAAGAGCAATGTAGAACACTGCATATGTAAATATAAAGATCACAGAAAAACACACATGATTCAGTAGCAGATGAGATCAGCAGCCATCATGGCGCTCGAACCGGAAGGAATTTAATTAACAATTTGTCTTTGTTTATGTCCAATTCTGGCACTGGTTGCCTAGTGTAACTAATCTTTCTTTGTTTATGTCCAATTCTGGTACTGGTTGCCTAGTGTAACTAATCTTTCTTTGTTTATGTCCAATTCTGGCACTGGTTGCCTAGTGTAACTAATCTTTCTTTGTTTATGTCCAATTCTGGTACTGATTGCCTAGTGTAACTAATCTTTCTTTGTTTATGTCCAATTCTGGCACTGGTTGCCTAGTGTAACTAATCTTTCTTTGTTTATGTCCAATTCTGGTACTGATTGCCTAGTGTAACTAATCTTTCTTTGTTTATGTCCAATTCTGGCACTGGTTGCCTAGTGTAACTAATCTTTCTTTGTTTATGTCCAATTCTGGTACTGATTGCCTAGTGTAACTAATCTTTCTTTGTTTATGTCCAATTCTGGCACTGGTTGCCTAGTGTAACTAATCTTTCTTTGTTTATGTCCAATGCTGGCACTGGTTGCCTAGTGTAAGTAAATGAAATGGTGCTAGGAAGACATCTGGCCAAGCCACATCACTTTATTAGTGGCTTTAAATACTGACATCTGTTACACTTTTTTCCTAGCCAGCAGTTTAGTCTGTTGTCGTCGGACTCTCTTCCCAATTCCATTTTATAACATAACGAAGGCATTAATTTACCAGTTATTTAAAAAAGACAATTAAGAGGTCTAGTTATAAAGACACCTGATATGCATCGCAACTTGCTTTCTTCACGATCTGTTAGTTTGTGTTTCTGTTTCCGTTGTTAAGAATCGACGTCACTGCACTCCGTGCACACCCATAGGTGCTCAGTCTCTCTCATCAAATGGCGTAAGGGAATGGGTGCTGATGGTGCCTATAGCTCGCTGGTTGTACACTCTTCTGGGCCGTCCTCTCATGCGCCCCACTCCGCTCGAATCTCGTTTAATGTCGAAACTTTGCAGTCTGTAGATTGTTGCTTCATCTATTGCGGTGTCCTTCTCCAGCAGGCGGTCATTGGTTGATTTTCAAAATGTCACTTCTATCCATCAATAATGTGGCCATGATGAGAGCTTGTGAAGCCAAGATGTCAGCTGTTTCAGATGTCAGTTTTAAGGGACCACAATGAATGAATACTATTTATTTTAACAATTATTTTTATTTTTAAAACCACAAAAAAGATATAAGCATATACAAAACAAAACAAGGTGAACAAATGTGAAGCAAACTGGAAGTTCACGAAATAACGAGCGACACTGATGACATGTACATTATTTTTGTCTTTATTTTAGAAAATAAATTTTGGTATAAAAATGTATGAGAACAAAGTACAATTGTTACTTTTGTTATTTGAATTATTCTTCTCTTTTTATTCATTAGCTGTTCCTGAGAAACAGTGTATACGTATTTAATCTGGTGACAACAACAGTATTTGGTTGTTGTTATTGTTGTTGTTGCTGGTAATACCACTCGTACTGGGCTTCTTTCTCTGGTTGTGGTTAGTGACTCTTCTCATATCCCGGCGGTATTTGAGAAAGTTCATACCTGGCCATAGTGCAATGTAAGGTTCGTCTGTAAAATTTCCACCATGTGGAGAAGGTTTGTTCAACAAGGCTCTCCTCAGGCAACATGTACATCCATATAAAAAACGTACATGGTTATGTACACACACACACGAATGGATGGAGCGAGGGGCAAGGATAGTGAGGTTTGAGATAAATAGATATAAAAGTAATGGCTTGAAATAAAGTAATATCATGATGAATTGTTCGCAGAACTAAGATTCGAATGGGGAAATAACAAATATATCCAAGGCGTGTTCACATGAAATCGGACCTAACTTTACCCATTGAAGATACGTACGATGCGCATGATGACGTCACTTCTTATATTTGCAGCACATACTAACCGTCAAGTTAACTAAATTTAATTATTCTCCCACTCACAGTTTTTTCAGCAAACCGTTGAAAATATGGCGGGTGTGATACGGAATCCGTCTAGATGGATGGCGATGCGAAAAGCTGCATCAATTTTGGCTATAGCATCTTCTAACGTAACAATATGCGCCTAATCTGGTCTTGAAAGATCTTTCGTTAACTCACGTCCTTCTTTAAACATTGTTGTTCTGTTCTTCACTTTTGCCTTCGACACCTTTGTCACCATATACTGCCTGCATTCTGCGAAAAATGTTAACTGGTCGACATCCTTCAGCTGTTAGAAATCGAATCAACGCTCGCTGATCAAGTCTGGACGGATTCAGTATCACACCCTCCATGTTTTCAACGGTATGCTGAAGAAACTATGAGTCGAAGAATAATGACATTTTGTAAACTCGACCGTTGTTAAATGCTAAATAAACAAGAAATGACGTCATCATGCGCATCGTGTAAATGTCTACTTGGTGCAGTTTGGTCCGGTTTCATCTGAACACGTCGCGTATATATATACATATATATATATGTAAATATCAAATTATATACATAATTATTACAGACATTGATTTGATTAGGGGAAAATGGAGGAAATGAACACAAGTTACAGATCATGAGAAAGAGCTGACAAGCAATTAACATACTGTAGGACTAGATAAAACACTTAGAAAAGGTGCAGACAACGATTAGAATTGTATATGTTTATGAAAATGCGTGATGGGAAAACCGAACAGGAAATGGACTGAACTTGTAGAATAAATTTTAAAAAAAAAATTTGGGGGGATATTTTTTCGACGTATTACTTTACTTTTGGTTAATAATTCTTTGTTTTATTGTTGTATTTGTTTTCTACCCAAATAAAAGCCCGAATGGTTGATCAGTTGTCACTTCAAATTGTTCAGTTCAACCTGTCCAGAGATAACTGGTACTTATAAAAAAAAACATTTCCTGGTCTGGACAAATTAACGGAGTTTGACGAAGAAATAAAAACACGACGAAGATGTAGGTGGACACAAAGTATACTCGAGGGAAAATTAAGAATTCGTTTTTTGATAGGTTGGCTAATTGGATGGACTGTGAAGTCTATGGTTGATAGATAGCAAGGCAGACATATAAACGCGAGGAAAAGCGAGCGAGAGTATGGAAGACAGAGAGTCAAAACAAGATATGAAGAGAGACTGGGTGATAAAGACAAATAGAGAAAGAAACAGAGATAAAGAAAAAGCTAGACGGACAAAGAGTCAATGAGAAAGACATGACACGGGATTGACTGATAAAGACATAAAGGAGACAGTCAGAGTGAATAACGTATACCGAAGAGAGAAACGGACAGACACAGCGAAATAGAGAGAGATAGAGAGAGCGTGACAGAAGAAAGAGATGGTGAAATAGAAAGAAAATGAATGAAAGATAAGGTGTTATATGATAGGAAGGCAAAGAGGGAGACAGGAAATTAGAGAGAAACATATAACTATTGAGAGAGACAGAGAGATGGTAACATAGAGAGAGAGATAGAGAGAGAGACAAAGAAAAACACATAGACAAATATAGATTGATAGAGATAGACAGAGTGGGGTAAAGACATGGATACAAAGAGTGATTTGGAAAAATAAAAATTTACACAGAGCAATATACAGAGTGATGGACTGGAAAACGAACAGAGAGAGACAGACCGAGAGAGAGACACACATATAGAGATGGAGGAACATACATTCATAGAAACAGAAAGAGAAAAAAAAGTGTGAAATATACAGAGACAGAGCGAGGGAGAAAGAAACTGTGAAACCTAGAGAGCCAGGGAGCGAGATTGAAAGAGAGTGTTAAATATAGAGAGACAGAGACCAAGAGTGAAAGAGAGCGTAAAATATAGAGAGACAGAGTACGATAGAGAAAGAGAGTGTGAAATATATAGAGAGACATAGTACGAGAGAGAAAGAGAGTGTGAAATGTAGAGACACAGAGTGCGAGAGAGAAAGAGAGTGTGAAATATATAGAGAGAGAGTACGAGAGAAAGAGAGTGTGAAATATAGAGAGACAGAGTGCGAGAGAGAAAGAGAGTGTGAAATATATAGAGAGAGAGTACGAGAGAGAAAGAGAGTGTGACATATAGAGAGACAGAACGAGAAAGAAAGAATGTGAAATATAGAGAGACAGAGACCGAGAGAGAACGAGAGTGTGACATATAGAGATACAGAGACCGAGAGAGAAAGAGAGTGTGACATATAGAGAGACAGAGACCGAGAGAGAAAGAGCGTATGAAATATAGAGAGACAGAGACCGCTAGAGAAAGATAGAAGCCAAGATAACATATCCCACGAAAGTTGCCACATGGCACCAAGACGTGACTGACTATTGAAATAGCCTGCTGAAGAGTTCATTGGTCACTGTCACCTTTATCCCTGCTTTCAATCAATCAATACAATAATCAATTGATAAATCAAAGTCTATCGCTACTGTCGGTGAACTGACTACAATCCGTCAGCACACACGGTCCTCATCTACTAACTGTGTCTCTCTGCAGGTCTAACCATTTAATCGTAGTTCCCTCACTAATTCTCTTCTCCGTGCCTTTTTAGGTCTTACTCTCTTTCTCTTCACTTGAATGGTGTCTGCATACCTGCTGTCTTTGCCATAAATGTAGCTCATATAGCCGTTCGTAGTCGAGTAGACTGTAACGTATAGCTGCCACAGAGCAAACTTGTACATGTCATTGAGAATCAGGGGCGGCTACACACACTCACGACCAGAATGCTGGGCGCAAGGGGGCAGCTACACACATTCTACTAATGAGAGTTAGTTTGAAAGAGACTGCTAATGAGAGTTTGAGAAAGTTACTAGTGAGAATTTGAGGAGACTACTAATGAGGGTTTAAAAGAGACTACTAATATGATTTTAGGAGAAACTACTAATTCGAGTTTGAGAAGGTTACTTATGAGAGTTTGAGGAGACTAATACTGACAATTTGAGAAGGTTACTAATGAGAGTTTGAAAAGTTACTAATGAGGGTTTGAGGAGACTTCAACTGAGCGTTTGAGAAAGACTACTAATCAGAGTTTGATATAGACTACTAATGAGAGTTTGAGAGATACAAAAGGTGCAGCATTGAAAGGCAAACAATGCGACTTTAAGCGCAAAAAAACAATGGAATGATGAAAGACAGCTAATGAGATGCTAACAAAGACAACCAGTTTGAGATTAAGAACGGCATCCAGTTTGAAATTAAGACAGACAACCAGTTTGAGATTAAGACAGACAACCAGTTTGAGATTAAGACAGACAGCCAGTTTGAGATTAAGACAGATAACCAGTTTGAGATTAAGACAGACAGCCAGTTTGAGATTAAGACAGACAACCAATTCGAGATTAAGATAGACAACTAGTGAATGTTAAGACAATCTGGGGTAGTTGTCTCGCCGCAGCGACTCAATTTCAACCAGTGTTCGTAAAGCGATCTCAGTCCCGCCAGGCGGAGCGATAGCGCGGGCTTGCGGAAAACGCTCGCCTGCCTTTCCCCGTAGTGCGAATTGGGTGCGGTTTGTGGTAGTGGCTCCTCCACCGAGGTGCGCTAGTCTGGTCCGTATCAGGAAACGTGGTCCGTCCCTGGTGATTTATCTAAGGCTTATAGCAGAGCTCGACAGTACGTCTCGCTGGTGGTCCGACTCTCGCAAAGAGCTTGTGACCGGCAAATGGAAAGCAGGAATCGTTGCCTCGAGGCCCTGCGTTCTCCCTACGGAGAAGGGCAGGCCGGCAGGCCAAATTGTGTCTCTAGTCCCAGTGAAATTCATCGCCGAGGTCGTTGGGATCCGTTCTGCACAGAGCGCTGCCATCCCTCCTCGAGCGAGCCCGGTCGGTCGGTTGTCTGGTGCGTGTGAGAGGCCCCTGTCAGGCGGTCCTAGGTCGACGGAGTGAGGGACGGGTGGTACAAACCGTCCGTCCCGTCAGTCGGTCCCTGCGGCCGTCGTCCCAGCAAGGCTTTTTTACACGTAACCCTTCCTCTGCCGACCGGTGTGTGCTGTACGTACGTCTCCGACAGATATCTGGTTGATCCTGCCAGTAGTCATATGCTTGTCTCAAAGATTAAGCCATGCATGTCTAAGTTCACACTGTCTCACGGTGAAACCGCGAATGGCTCATTAAATCAGTCGAGGTTCCTTAGATGACACGATCCTACTTGGATAACTGTGGCAATTCTAGAGCTAATACATGCTTACCAAGCTCCGACCCTCGCGGAAAGAGCGCTTTTATTAGTTCAAAACCAATCGTCGTTTCCCCTCGCGGGGTTGCGGCGTCCCCACTGGTGACTCTGGATAACTTTGTGCTGATCGCATGGCCTCATGTGCCGGCGACGCATCTTTCAAATGTCTGCCCTATCAAATGTCGATGGTTCCGAGACCACTCTTCTGGAGTCTAATATGGAACTGGTGCTGGACTTAGACCCCCAGAAATCTGGGGTTATGTCCCCTGTGGCTCGGTTTTGTCTGCACCCAGTGTTTGATAAAGGAATTGACGGAAGAGCACTATCAGGAGTGGAGCCTGAGACCTAAGTTAACTTACCACGCCAATACTGCAGAATGACTATCAAAAAGTACACCTTCGTGGGGTCTAATAGAGAACATGTGCTGGAATTAGACCCCCGAAAATTTTTGGGGCTACCCTTTAAGAAACTTGATTGTCTCGCTAAGGGAATTGACGGAAGGGCACCACCAGGTGTGGAACCTGCGGCTTAATTTGACTGAACACGCCAATACTGTAGAACAACTGACAAATTGAGAGCACTGCCGTTTGGGTCTAATAATGAACGTACGCTGGTATTAGACTCACGGACGACAAGTCAGCTCTCAAACACTCAAATGAAAGAACGCTACGGAAATCGTGTTTAACTCCGCAGAAACCGCAGATTTCAAATACCTGGTCATTGACAAACAAAAGCCCTCAATAAATTCGTCTGACCAAATAGTGAACGGGTGCTGGAAATAGATCTGAAGACAGGTCAGTTTTACCCTACAAATGACAGGGCGTTGCTACGGAAAACCAGCTCAAATCGAGAGGAGCCGCAGACACTTTGGTTCACGTACCAGGCTGATAAGCCAAGGGCGCGAGGCTACCATGTGGGGGATTACGGCCGAACCCTTGAAAGCCGCAATCCCGCCCAAAATCTCAGCACCACTGCAATGGGAGGCTCCTACATGCTCGGGACCTGGGGCTTGCGCCCCAGCCCTATCAGGTAGAGCCACAGTAAGAGGTCCTTGCCGCCCGCAAATCAAAGCGGGCGGACAACTGCTTGATACTCACCCTATACGGCGATGGGGTGCGAAAAACACCAACCAAAAACTTAGAACCTGGTCGGGGTGTCGAAAACAGTAGAGCAGCCACCACACTGTGAACTGTCAAGACTCAACCACTGACCATGAGAGTTGTCCGCACACCAGGCGATCAACATCTCTGTGACATTACCAGGCTTGTCCTCTGGCTAAATGCACTCCGGTTACGATATCTACCTCTGTACGTTATCAGCAATAACTATCATGCTGGACGCAGAAGAGATGCAGACCAGCGGACATTGCACACCTGCCCCACTGTGTCAACACCCCAGGTGGCGGGGAATGCTAGGCGTACCATCCCTGCATAGAAGCCAAGAAAATAAAGGGAAAAAGAAATACCCCACTCACATGCAAATGCTACGTTTCTGGCAGGAAGTGACGATCCTGGGATACAGACACACTGGACTGCCTCTCTTCCGGGTAAACCAGTACATCTCATATATCACATATCATCATTGCACCCTATAGACACGAGTAGTGAAGACTCGATAGTCTGGTAAGACAACTTCCATAGGAGAGAAAACTCTGATCGTAAACAACTGCTGCCTTGTAGATAGGCTGGGGACAGCCAAAGGCTAAGGAGGGCATCCCTACAGAAACGCCTGTTGAAATCGGATGCACGGGGCCGC
This sequence comes from Ariolimax columbianus, assembly GCA_036924085.1. Classification (NCBI taxonomy): domain Eukaryota; kingdom Metazoa; phylum Mollusca; class Gastropoda; order Stylommatophora; family Arionidae; genus Ariolimax; species Ariolimax columbianus. Next base: position 82,654,173 of record JAVGWX010000012.1, read on the forward strand.
AAGCCTAACAAAACAGTGCAACGTAAATCACAGTATGATGGCAGCACAACCTATTCGAAAAACGTATGGCGCTCATCCTGAGGAGACCCGCCAGGCAGCGATAGCGCCGGGCCCCACGCCTCGAAGGGGCCCACCCTTGACTACTGGTGGTCACCCACCCATGTGTCGTGGAGTCAAGGCACATGGCTATGGGGAAACGACTATTGGCCAAAACCTCAAGACCCTCAAAATATTACAGTGGAATGCGGAGGGAGTCATTAACAAAAAACTTTCCCTAACACACCACCTGCATGAAGGTAAGATTGACGTGGCCTGTATCCAGGAAACGCATCTCAACAATAACCATAAATTCTCAATCAGAGGATACCAGACTTTCCGTCTAGATAGAGAAGGCCACAAAGGAGGGGTCCTGATACTGACCAGAAACAGCATACCGAGTAGCGCGGTACCTGTCAATCAAACCGGACAAGCAGAAATTGTAGGAGTTGACATAATGGCTCAAGAGACGAAGCTCCGCATTTTCAATCTGTACGGACCACCAAACAGAGACCTATCGCTCTCGAGTATGGAGGTCAGAGACTCCAACTGCATAGTGGTTGGAGATTTCAACAGCCACTCGGAGAGATGGGGATACTCTGACACAGACAGCAGAGGTGACGAAGTGGAAGATTGGGAGATAGATGCAAATCTCTCCCTAATCAATAGGCCGGAGGATAGCCCTAGCTTCTATTCAAGAACATGGCATACCACCTCGACTCCAGATTTGGCCTTCTCCACACAGGACATACACTATAAAATAGACCGCCAGGTGCTAAACCAACTGGCAGGTAGCGACCACAGGCCGATCAGGCTAACCATTGACATGGAAGTAGGCCCACAGGAAACAAAACCGCTCCCACGTTGGAATTACAAACGAGCCGACTGAGACAGATTTGCAATCCTGACAGATGGGCTGTGTGAAACCATCAACACACGAAACACCAAAATGAAGCCCATGGTAGAGAGCCTAAGCAAGGCAATAATGCAAGCCGCCACTGAAACCATCCCAAGAGGAGCTAGGAAAAACTATAAGCCCTACTGGAATGATGAGTTACAGAAAGTGGAAGATGCAGTAACAAATGCTAGGAAAATGGCAGAACGAGAAAAATCCGTGGAGGCAAACATCGCCCTCAAAGCCGCCGCGGCGAAGTACAAACACACTCTCAAGCAAACAGCAAGAGAAAGTTGGAAAAACAAAACGGAAAGTTTAAACCTGGACAAAGAAGGGAACACGCTATGGAAGCTAGTCAGAGCCATGAACGACGAAACCCCGTCAAATAAACAAATTACTATCAAGCAAGGCGAGAACTTGATCACAGGTAAGAAAGCCGCAAACGCCTTTGTCGATCACTATGCCAGAGCAAACCACATCGAGGTCCCTGCAGATAAGCATACAGACATTAGCGAAGAGCTAAAGGGGCACGAAAACATAAATACGGCTCCTGAAGAGCACATGATGGCCAAACTAACAATGCGCGAAATGGAAGAGGTTATGAGAACACTAAAGAGAAGGAAATCTCCCGGAAAAGACGGGATAACAAACGAAATGCTGATGGGGCTGGGCCAAACAGCGAAGAAAAAACTACTATCAGTCCTGAACCAAAGCTGGAAAAGGGGTATTGTACCCCAGGCATGGAAAGATGCAATACTGGTACCAGTACCAAAAACAGGAAAGGACAAAACAGATCCGAATGGATACAGGCCCATCAGCCTACTGAGCTGTGTCGGCAAGCTGATGGAACGGATGATAAACACCAGACTGATGTGGCATCTGGAAGAAAAACGAATACTAATTCCACAGCAAGCCGGCTTTAGACAGCACAGATCCACTGAGGACCAGGTCATCCTCATAGCCCAGGAGATAGAAGATGCCTACCAGGCACAGAAACACACAGTAGCTGTTTGGGTGGATCTGGAAAAGGCATTTGACAAAGTCTGGAAGGATGGACTTAGAGTCAAGCTAAGAAGAAGTGATGTTTGTGGGAAGATGTACAAGTGGATCAACCACTACCTCAAACAAAGAACGGCCAGAGTCCAAGTACAAGGGCAGATGAGCAAAAAGGTGACACTCGAGCAGGGAGTACCCCAAGGGGGAGTACTGTCACCCACACTCTTCCTGGTATATATAAACGATATTACAGAGAATATACCAAGAAGAGTCCATAGCTCAATGTTTGCAGACGATCTGGCTATGTGGACCTCTGAAAAGAATCTCACCATAGCAAGAAATCGGATGCAAACGGCCCTAACATCGCTGGAAGAGTGGGCGAACTCATGGCTGGTCAAAATAAACGAGGAGAAAACCACGTGCACAATATTCTCGCTCTCATTAAAACCCCAAAGTACCAAATTAAGCCTAAATGGCAAAATCCTGCAGCCAAACGACAACCCAACCTATCTGGGAGTCACATTTGATCGGCGCATGACATGGAAAAGTCAGATTGAGAGAAACCGAATGAAAGCCAGAGAAAGAATGGCGATCATGAGGAAACTTGCTGGCACAAGCTGGGGAGCAGACGAAGGCATACTAAAGAAACTGTACACTGGAAGAGTGAGACCAGTTCTCGAGTATGGCATCGCGGCATGGACAACAGCAGCGAAGGCGAACTTCGATAAAGTTAACAAACTTCAAAACCAAGCCATGAGAATTATAACAGGTGGCATGAAGTCAACGCCAATTGTAGAACTTGAAACGATTACAAAACTGCAATCCATGACCGACAGAAGAGACTGCAGAGCCCAGCTGCAGTCAGAGAAACTCCGAAGACTGACGGACCATCCAATGTACCAGAGACTAAACAATTTGGGAACTGGGAAACTAAAGCGGAGAAACTTTGCAGAAATAGCCAAAGCAAAGATGCACGAAGATCCCATAAACGCACTAACAACACCAAAACCCATCACTACTGTACGAAAACCTACTTGGAGGCAGGATATATTTCCAGAGGTGGTAGAAAATATACCAGGTATTGCAAACAAAAACTGCCAGAGTGAAAAAGAAAGGAGAGACACTACCCTAAGCTTCATAACGAAAAGCTACCCAAGCATGGACTGGACCCATGCATACACCGACGGTTCTGTAACAAACACTACACAGAACGGAGGGGCAGGAGCATTCCTGAACCTACCAAATGGCAGAAAAATAACACTGTCATTCGCTACTGGTAAGTACACAAGCAATTTCAGAGCGGAGGCAGAGGCACTGAGGGTGGCAGTGGAAGAAATGGCAACACACAGTGAAAATGAGAGCCACATAGTCTTGCTGACAGATGCTCTCGCCGTAGTCACAAAAAGCCAGAAAAACACTGAGCTTAATGACTTAAGAGCAGCACTCTGCAAACTGTGCCAGCTGTCCGCACCAAAAAGGGTAGTGGTACAGTGGGTTCCGTCACACTGCAACATCCAAGGCAACGAGGAGGCAGACAGACTGGCAAAAGAAGGTGCAAGGCTACCACAAACAGATACCAGTATGACGTACGAAGAGTCAAAACGGCTTATCAAAGCCAGGTACATTACCAAATGGGAAACCGAACATACTGGTTACACCAAAAACGATGCCTATTACCAATTGAACCGAAGAGAGCAGGTCGTTGTCTTCAGACTTCGCACTGGCCACAATAGACTGAGGTACCACCTATTCAACAAATTGAAGATAGGGTGTACCGACGAATGCCCGTGCGGTACTGGTAAAATGACCACTGAACATCTGCTGCAGAACTGCCCGACATACGGGGATCAGAGAGAGCAGATGTGGCCATTGCCAGTGGAACTGCAAGACAAGCTCTATGGTAGTGGCGAGAGTCTCAGGATGACCGCTGCTTTTTTCGAAAAAATAATGGTTACTGTCTGACTGTGTACGCAGAAGAAGAAGAAGAAGAAGAATGTTAAGACAGACAAATAATAAGAGATTACAACATACACTTGATGTACAAAATAAACAAGTCATGAGACTAATACAGACAACGTATTTGAAAGAATAGAACAGACGTACAATGAATTATTTAGACAATTAGGGAATGATAAAGCCATACACGTATCGAGAGATTAATACAGACATCTAATGAAAAATTAACACGCAACTGATCACATATTAAGGTAGACAGGCAACTAAGTATTGGGACAGACAACATGTGATATAAAACAGACAACTTATTCGCTGTCTGCCTCGAACTGCCATGAGAGATCATGACAGCAAACATACACGGGATTAAGACAGACAACTTATAAGCGATTTAGACATAACACGTATGCGCGATTAAAACAGACCACTTATGAGAGATTAAGACAGACAACTTGTGAGAGATTTAGACATAACACGTATGAGCGATTAAGACAGACCACTTATGAGAGATTAACACAGACAACTTGTGAGAGATTAGAGCAGATGACATATGGAAGATTAGAGGTAGACAACTAATGCGAGATTAGGGCAGACAACTAATGCGAGATTAGGGCAGACAACTTATGAGAGATTAGGGCAGACAACTCATTAGATATTAAGACAGACATATCATGAGAGATTAGAGCAGACAACTTATGAGAGATTAGGTCAGATGACATATGCGAGATTAAGGCAGACAACTTATGAGAAATTAGAGCAGACAACTTATGAAAAATTAGAGCAGACAACTTATAAGAGATTAGGGCAGAAAACTTATGAGAGATTAGGGCATACACCTTATGAGAGATTAGGGCAGACACCTTATGAGAGATTAGAGAAGACAACTTATGAGAGATTAGGGCAGACAACTTATGAGAGATTAGGGCAGACAACTTATGAGAGATTAGGGCAGACAACTTATGAGAGATTAAGACAGACATATCATGAGAGATTGAGGCAGACAGATCATGAGAGATTAAAACATACAGCTTATGAATTAAGATAAACAACTTATGAATAATTCGGACAGTGAACTAAGGAGAGATTCAGAAAGAACACAGGATCAGTGTTAAAACAGCCACATACGGAGAAATTGTGAAAGAGCGCAGGCCAGGGTTAAATCAGACAACTAGTCGCTTCTCTGGATACGAATTTGAGACCTCTTGTCTGTGAGTTAATATTTAAATAAAGAGTCTAATCGCATGGCCGTTCACCATCTGGTGTTGTCCAATCATCGACAATCCTCTCCAAAGATAGCTTGATGTTGTCTACAATGCACTTAAACTGTGCGGCCATACGGCTGTTCATGAACGACACTAGGAAGTGCTCAGAGTAGTGGCCCCTGAAATGTGGATCGGTTACAGAGTTTTCTAAATTGAGATGATTACCAAAGTTATCATTTTAAAATAGTTATCACATTATATATCGCTGTCGTCAAGGTAACATCAACATTTGTCAGCTACCAGTGGAGCACAGGTCTTCAACGAATACAAGCCAAGTGCTTCTCTCGTGAGTCAGACTTGGGAGATTGCAATGCCAATATCCACATCGTTGACATGGCCACTGTGAAGAATTATGTTTCCATATCCACAATGAAAACGAGAGGAAAGGGGGAAGGGGGTGGGGGGGGGGGGGGGGGGGGGGGGTGTTTCACGTTATTAATGCTTGGCTTTGTTCGTTCTCAATCTCCCGCTACCAAACCCCGACATTCCTAAGTAGCACCTGATCGTGAAGTTTTGTTTGTTGTTGGCTTCTGTAGATGCGTTCTACATGTCATAGGCGATAATGTGTTTAGGAGAAGGGAAAACTGTGAATCTAAAGCACATGTTATCTTACAGATAGTGTAGGCCACTGCCTTCCAAACTATTCAGCGTGTTAAATAAACAGGTATGTGTCTAATACAGCATGAACCGGGTATCAGTTGGATGTTTATTGTTGTTTTCCGATTCTCTCACATTTGGATTACAATGCTTTGAAATGCGCCATAGTCATTGGCTTTATACGTGTAATTAAATGTGTTTAGTTATTGACATTTTGTATGTGTTTAAATGTGTTTAGTTATTGACTTTATGTGTGTGTGTATATATGTTTAGTCATTTACTTTTTATGTGTCCTTAAATGAGTTTACCCATTGACGTTAAGTGTGTACTATATGTGTTTAGAAAATGCATTTATGTGTGTGTTTTTATGTTTAGTCATTGATTGTATGTGTGTTTAAATGTGTTTATTTATTGACTTTATGTGCGTGTTTAAATGTGTGTTTAGTCAATGATTTTACACATGTGTTTAATTGTGTGTTTAGTCAATGATTTTACACATGTGTTTAATTGTGTGTTTAGTGAATGATTTTACACATGTGTTTAATTGTGTGTTTAGTCAATGATTTTACACATGTGTTTAATTGTGTGTTTAGTCAATGATTTTACACACGTGTTTAATTGTGTGTTTAGTCAATGATTTTACACATATGTTTAATTGTGTGTTTAGTCAATGATTTTACACATGTGTTTAATTGTGTGTTTAGTCAATGATTTTACACATGTGTTTAATTGTGTGTTTAGTCAATGATTTTACACATGTGTTTAATTGTGTGTTTAGTCAATGATTTTACACATGTGTTTAATTGTGTGTTTAGTCAATGATTTTACACATGTGTTTAATTGTGTGGTTAGTCAATGATTTTACACATGTGTTTAATTGTGTGTTTAGTCAATGATTTTACACATGTGTTTAATTGTGTGTTTAGTCAATGATTTTACACATGTGTTTAATTTAATGTTGTCATTATTTTACTTTGTTCCACAAGGCGATCTGCGTTGCACTATGTTTTTATTTTTGCGCCTGTCTGCCCACAACAGCCGATTTTTGACATACAATTTATGTAAGGGTTTGCTTCCTTCTTCATTTTCTAAGAGCTTGCTGCCCCAGGGTAACGGCAGGTGCTGTGATAGTAAGCGAACCAAGCACCTTCGGTTTGTGGGACGTGCCACTTAACCGCTTGTTCAGGCCGTCTCTGATGTTTTGTCTATGATCTTATGTATGTGCTTAAATATATATTAAATAATTGACTGTAATACCATTTATACGTTGTATTTTTTTATTAACTGTTTCCAAAAATGAAATATTTTAACAAAAACAACATTGCTTATGTCTTAATAAACCAGTCTGCAATACTTATAATCCAACTTTATGAACGTTATATAGCTACATTGGAACCAGTGAACATTTGCTTCATGATCACCACACATTAACTACAGTTTCAATTATTTAAAAAAAAAATTGTTTGTTAGTTTTCCTTCTATTTGAGCCGTTGAGCGTCCTGGGGAGCTTCAGTCGTCTGTCCTGTCAAGTGAGTTTCTTCGGTTAATGTGAGCCCGTGTCGCTGCACAATCACTGTAATGTCATCTATTCACCTGCCTCGCAACCACCCCGTTGCACTGTAGCCATACCTACCAGCGCAGTAAGCCCTCAGTGGAAGATTACGAGGGTGCATTCTCATGAGATAACCAAACCAATTTATTTTCTGCATGGAAATGAATTCAACACAAGATGTAGTGTCGACCATACTTCGAATGTCGTCGTTCCGCATTGTTGTCTTTCCTCGTACTACCGATGACCTTCCTTAAACACTTCATCTCAAACGTAGAAAATCTGCTGTCACGCGCCCTGGGCCATTTTTGGCACTGATAGCGCAAAGTCAGGATAAATTAACTGTTTATAAGAATTTCTTTTGATTCCAAACAGATGTTCGAGTGACTAAACAATGGTAATAGCTGGTAAGTTCCCCCAAATACTTTCTGATACTTAGTCTTAATTTACCCACCAATTTAATACTTCCCAAATACTTGAACTCATGGGTCACATTTAAGAAGAATATTCTGTATACTTATGCTGAGTGGCCCAGGTGTTTTACTGGTCTTCATAGTTTATTTTTTGTTCACGTTAATTCAGAAATTTGTAAACTATTTAATATTTATAAGAATTATACAACAGCAGTATTTGGAATACTTGACAACTGGTATTAAAACAGACAGGTTACGGCTGGTTCCAGGCACACGTAGTACGTCCTTAATTATGCAATGCTTATCTCCCGCGCCTTGCTAGGATGTGGGAAAGGTAGACTGCGCAAAGGGTAAGAACTTAATTATAAATACTTTCTAGAATTGTGCCCATAAAGAGGCTAACGGCCTACTCTTATCGATTGTCAACTGCCAAGAGCTCTTTTACGTGTAAAGCGTGTTCATGGATTATCTGAGTTTGTTTTTTGTTCTATGTTGTTGCTTGTTACAAATGAGGAAATACGAGATAGAATTACACCAGCAATAGGGCCTTTTGAAGACCTCTTGGAACCTGTTAAAAGAAGGAAACTCGCTTGGTACAGTCACATATCGAGATTAAAGGGTCTTGCAAATACAATCATCCACGGGAAGGTGCATGGCAGACGACGATGAGGCCGGCCTAAAAAGAGATGGGAGGACAACATAAAAGAATGGACCAATCTCCGACCAGAAGTGTCACAGGCAGCGACATCTGACAGAGAAGAATGGCGTGGTGTTGTAAGGATGTCTTCATGTGTGCCCCAACGACCTCACCGGTTACGGGATGACCTAGACCTGCTGCTTGTTCATCGTTTCGGAAGAGGGTCACGTTGCCATCTGTCAATCCTGGAATGGGTTCGGAGGTGGCTGATGAAACCAAACTGAGCCAGAAAGCGTCTGTCACACTGAGGGTAGAGAAACAATGTGTGACCGTCAGGCGGAGGCAACTCGTCTCTTGCCATTCGTGTCGCTCGTCTCCGGGCAGCTTTCTTGATTCTTGTCTGCTCCAGATACGTCGTGCCAGCATAGATTTTATTTTGCCAATAGCGATCATCAGCAATATACTCACAATTATCAGGGTCAATGCAATTCTTAATTGAGGCTTTCAAAGTGTATTTGTAACGTTACATTTGGCCATACCAAGCTTGCATGCTCGACTCAAGATCACCTTTTTGATGTTTTCTTTGAAAACCCGCTCCTCCGACATGCGGACACTATGGCCGTGATTAGCACAGAGCTGTGTCAATGATTGCCATGCCACCGCACGAAACAACTTCTGCATCTGTAATACTATCTTGCCATTTTATGTTCTGCAATTTCCTTAGGCAGCCAAGGTAGAAGTGGTCAAGATATTTCGCATGACGACTGCACACAGTCCATGTTTAACACACGTGCAAAAGAGTCGGTAGGACGACTGTTGCGTAAACCTTCAATTTTGATATAAACTTGATTCCTCTAAGATCCCAAACTGAGGATCATAGTCTAACAAAAAGGCTATGCATGCCGTCCATCTGCGTTTCGTCACGTGGTTTGTCTTGACCCGGATAGTCTGGCTCGCCAGATAATGTCAAAGTCATTTCCGTGCAACAACGGTCTTCCATCGGCCGACTGAAGGAGTGGGAGGGGGTCGTCCCAATTCTACATGGCTCCAACAGATAGTAGTATCTCCTTCGGCAGTGAACGAAGTTTAGCTACAAGCCTCATCAGTTGAATATGGTAGTGGTCGACAGACGCAGCGGGCTCTAGCTGTCTAGGCGAACATTATTAAATATACTTTGGTAATTCTCGAGTTCACTCCATCATCAACATGGTCGACTGCTCTTTGTTCTTTGTGTTCTTCTGATATTCTAATGTGACTTGACGCTGGTCATATCTTCCTTGAGGGCAGGGAGCTATTAAAACCTATGAGCTTCAACACTTGTGAGTCAAGCGGCTTTACTTGTTATATGTTACGACCGGGTCAAAGTGAATGAGATGACATCAGTCAGCGACTCATAGCTGTCATCAGGGTCAGTGTACCACTGCGGATCAAGACAACATTCAACCTCCAGGTATGGGACTTGAAAACATGCTGCACTACTCAATAGCGTATTTTGGCTAAGGGATACGGACTGTAGTATGAAGGCAAACCCGATACTGAAATCGGATATGTTTAACCGAAAAGAGCAAATATTGCAGCCCTGCTGTAAACTACTACACACCACCAGAACGTTATTTTCAGGACAAACGCAGCAGGGAAGGAAGAAGAATAAAAGATGTCGTGATCCATATGTACAATTTGATTGGCCAGTTTCATGACGCCAGTGGATCTGTAACTACTTATTCGCTGACGACACAAGGAAGCAATGGTGCAATATTAACCTTTAGCACTCACTGGTCAAGAATGTCTGGACTCAAGCTCCATTCAAAAACGGTGTTTGGGAAAAAAAAATTCTTTTTGGGAAAGGAGACACTCCCGACAGCCATTTTTTACTGCTGAATACTTTACCCATATATACACGATATTTTGCCGGTTAAAGTATCGTATGTTCGATTACAAATGGCTTTTGAACAATTTTAATTTTGTAAACGCCGTTTGGAGTAAGCCGACTTTTTGCGAAAGGTGAAGTAGGTTGTTGGGAAAGATCGTGTAGATCTATTTATTTTGTTTGTTTAGATGAAAGAACTACGTTTGAATTGGAAACTAACAGTTGTGTCGATATTGTAAACACAGTATCGATACATTGTTGTGGATTCCATGGTTTTCTATCGGAGCGACTAGGCCTAGTGGCCGAGTCCAAATGTTTTCCGAGATTTGCATAAATTTTCATCTTTATCTTTTTGTATCTCAGAAACTAACAAACACACAACAAAAACAATAATACCAACACGTTCTTTATTCAATTGTGTCTCTTAACACAAGAAAATCATATTTATTGACAAACAAACAGTATAGTTACAAATTCTGAAAGTCGACTATCATAGCGAGATGCACATTTTTCGTAAAGGGAAATCTGGGGTGCTAAAGGCTGAGAAGATGTTCGTATGAATAGCGTAGGGCTGGTCAAAAGTTCCTGTGCCGTGTGCAGCGCCACCTAACTGATGTTTGGACATCACGTGTAGCGCATAAAACTAAAATAAAGACAAAGTTTCTTACAGCAAACCCAGCCACATGCAGACAAGTCCTGAAAAACGCAGCATCGAAAGATAAACAGAGGTGGCGCAGATTCCCTGGATCCAGTTACGGGAGGAAAATGGCCGTCTGGGCCCACTTGCCTTACGCAACATCAGTTCAGTTCAGTTCATCCCGTAACCCTTCAGGTCGTTGGGGCACACATGAAGACAATCTCAAAATCCGCCGCCATCCCTCTCTGTCTGTCGCCGCCTGTCGTATCTCACCGGGACGAAGGCCTGACCACTCAGGGATGTTGTCCACCCATCTCTTCCTTGGACGTCCTCGCCCTCTTTGTCCCGGTATGGAACCAAAGAATTTCGAGTCGGTAATTCCGTTGGACCTCGCGCTGTGCCCGCACCATGCTATCGTTCGTCTTTTAATGGCTGTGAACAGATCTTCAAAAGGACCAATAGCGTCTTCAACTCTCTGACGGATGTCTACGTTCGTGACACGATCTTTATATGTAACATTTTGGAGTTTTCTATAGCACCTCATTTCCATTGCATGTATTCTGCCCTGGATATCTGCTGTAATGGTCCAGGTCTCGCAGGCATACCGAAATATGGAAGCCACTAAATAAACTTCGAACTGGGGTATCACGATAAAGGAAAAGACCTACACTGATAGGGGTACAGGGATGATAACACAGGCGAATGTGGAGCAAGACCATCTGATGATCTGCCCAAATATCATGGAGACGTCCAGTATGGGCCACCTCCTGTGTGTCAACGGCATGGCAATCCATGTGGATGGGCACTGGAAGAATGCTATGTGACGGAGAACATGGGACAATGTAATTAAGTAAATAACAAACAATCTGGGATATTATTACGTAGCTTAAAAAAGTTACAACGAAATAGATAAACATGAATGTTACCTGCTTTCACTGCGAGTAACTGTATTATATGTGAATCCATATTGACATTTCTCTGAGGGCAGAAAGACAGTATCGGCTGTAATGAACTGATGTCTGCTGACAGCCCTGGAGTTGCTCTCCATGACCAGGCAGTACCCACCTTTGTTTGGGCACTGATATATTTTTAGGCACCCCTTCTGCATATCGACCCAGCCCTAGCAGACAGATGCAGACAAATATGACGGGTGAGGATGGACTGATGTGTCAGTTGAAATAAGAACGCAGATACAATAAGTGTCATAATGGTAAAAGTAGTCCCATATCAAATAATCATGTCCGTCGCAATGCACTAAGCCTAAGATTTTCGGGGGGGGGGGGGGGGTGGCAAAACTATATATTCTTGCCGTAACGTCCTACGTAACAGCTAACAGTGTACCCATTTATCGCTGGGGTGTCGACTTGTGCGTGGCACTACTTTGAATTGAACCTAATATCCTTTCCCCGAGAGCAAGTGCTTTAACCGCTTCTGCCACTCACAAACACTTTACAAGAGGCTTGTCATTTACCCTGACTATGAAGGAGTAGGTGGAGAAAGTTGAAATTTGGCACACATGTAGCTCATTCAATTTGTACTGGACTTGAGAAGTATGAATTTCCCTCCTCGATGGGTTTCCCTGGCATGGCGCATGGCGCAACGCGCATTGACCGGATATGCTACTCTAACGGTTTGTCAGAACAATGGATTAATCATAGGTCAGAACTATGATACCATTTTTAATGTTGCAGGGAAAAAACACATACAGAAATACACAGGGAGATGGAACCAGTGTTTTTGGAATTATGTACTTCGTGTGCTTCTCTATAAAACTGGTGTAAGCAGTTTAAGTGTTACCGTTCCGATGTTGCTGAACTTCCGAGAACAGGAAGACCATCCTCAGAGTGCAGCGATGAAAATTCTACAAGAGTGCAGAAGATCATTGACCAGGATAGGAAAATAACAATTGCAGCGATATCAAGGTCAGCAAAACTGAATGAAAGTTCAGATTTTATAATTGTACACAACAGACTCGAGAAAGTGTGTGCCCGCTGGGTCCGGCGTCTGCTGAGATGTGAACAGAAACAAACGAGGGTTGATTGCTGTGACCAGTTGCTCAAAATGTGTCGGATGAAAAACATGTTGCCGACCATGGTGACAGTAAATGAGACCTGGGTTCACCATTATGACCCAGAATAAAAAATGCACAGCATGCAGTGGAAAACAGCAACACATGTCAAGCCAAGAGCATATAGATCTGTAAGCACAGTGATGCTGGTTGTTTTTTGGTACGTCAAATGTCTCATATTGAAAGATTTCCTGCCGGATGGCAACACAGTTAACAGGCAATATGATGCAGATCTATTTACCAAACTAAGAAAGACTGTGACTAGAAAACGAGAGATAGCGCGCACTCAAATTATGCCTTTGCTTCAAGACAATGCCCCCTCCAATAAAGCCAGGCTTGTGCTGAAAACAGCCAACGATTTGAATATTGAAATTCTTCCACACCCACCATATTCTCCGGATTTAGCTCCATCAGACCTTTTTTTTTTCTTAAAACTTAAATAAAACAGCTGAATAGAAATAATTTTGACAGTGGCGAAGATGTCATACTGGCTTGTGAAAACTAGTTTAGTTCGAAAAATAGGTTACTTCATTCTGAAGGTCTTTTCAAGGTCACGCTTAGATGGCAGAACAGTATAAGTTCAGGTGGGTCGTTGCATTGGGAAGGAATACGCGCTGTGCCAAAATTCAACTTTATCTCCTACTCCTTCATGGTAAGGGTAAAGACTTATGACAAGCTCTTGCACAAGAGGATAACAAACGCTCATGCCACGGAGTCCTGAATTGTTAATAGAAGACAACGAGCTTAACACCTCTTCTCATATCATATTTCAACTTAGAGAGTAATACAACGCTTGATCCCCGACGTGTCCTCTGCGTTCTCTTTGTATATGACTGATGGTAATGGCATAGCAGGCACTGCCGTAGGAATGAAGCATTGCAGATACTTCTTCTTCTTCTTCTTCTTCGTACGCAGTCAGACAGTAACCATTATTTTTTTCGAAAAAAGCGGCGGTCATCCTGAGGCTGTCGCCGCTGCCATAGAGCTTGTCTTGCAGTTCCACTGGTGATGGCCACATCTGCTCTCTCTGATCCTCGTATGTCGGGCAGTTCTGCAGCAGATGTTCAGCGGTCATTTTACCAGTACCGCACGGGCTTTCGTCGGTACACGCTATCTTCAATTTGTTGAATAGGTGGTACCTCAGTCTGTTGTGGCCAGTGCGAAGTCTGAAGACAACGACCTGCTCTCTTCGGTTCAACTGGTAATAGGGATCGTTTTTGGTGTAACCAGTATGTTCGGTTTCCCATTTGGTCATGTATCTGGCTTTGATAAGCCGTTTTGACTCTTCGTACGTCATACTGGTATCTGTTTGTGGTAGTCTTGCACCTTCTTTTGCCAGTCTGTCTGCCTCCTCGTTGCCTTGGATGTTGCAGTGTGACGGAACCCACTGTACCACTAGCCTTGCAGATACAATTGTACCAATTTTCAGCTTATTATTGCATGAGGTATTCGTTTTTTTCCCCGTTCCTTTTCTTCAGTTACAGTAAGCCAGGTACCCATTTACAACTATGTCCACCAAACATATCGTTAGCCGGAAATTAAACCAAATACTTTTGCAGCACAACACTGTCCAGACTGTTGTCTAAAGGGCGGATTGTAAAACCCATCCTATGCCTCTGAACTATTTATACAAGACGTTATATGGCTTGGCGTCGTTCGTTCTCAATCACCCGCTTCCAAACCCTGAAAGGGCTTAAGTAGCAGAATGTAGTACAGAGAACGGAATGCATTGTGTCGTAGTTTACAGCTTGACAGCGATTTTTGCACCTTTCGGTCCAACACATCCGACTTCAGCAAGCATGTTTTGAGTATCGAGTTAGCATGCCCTTTTCGATCCCTTCTCTCTAGCCAGTCTGCCCTGCTGTAGCCTGTTATCCAGTATCACCGCGTGGAGGTTTATAGGGTCTTGGCAGCTCTGGTTCGCTGGCCATGACGCTGGCAGTCAGCTATGGGTCGCTGACTACTGCAGGCGCATGCGCTGCTTAGCATCTTAATCACACAAGACGTTATATCAATTTGTTCCTCCTCTTAGCTAACGCTCTTCTAGCTGGCTTGGAAACAATAAGAAACTAAAGAACTTTGCATGTTTTAACCGATTAGTTTTCCTTTTTTGTGACCTCATCGTTGAAGTTATAAAATACCAGGTTGTTCACCGTTTCCCTCTGATTGTCTTCCACCTCTCGAACATAATATCTCGCCTCGGAGTGACACGGACAAGTCTTGTCTGATTTTACGCTCACAGAATGAATGGACTTATCTGCAGTCAAACTAAAAAATGCCAAGTGATAATGGCCGTTCCAAATATCCAGAGGGAAGATGACGCCTCAAATGCCTGAAGATAACGGACTCTCAAAAGATCTTAAGATTAAAACGGACTTTTCAAATGTCTAGAGATAATGGAGTCTTCAATTGTCTGAAGATAACGTGCTCTCCAAATGTATAGAGATAACGGACTCTCCAAATATCCAGAGACAAAATGACTCTCTAAATGTCTAGAGATAACGTATTCTCTAAATGTCTGAAGATAATGGTCTCTCTAAAAATCTGGAGGTAATGTACTCTCCAAATATCTGGAGGTAATGTACTCTAGAAATTTCTGAAGATAACGGTCTCTCCAAATATCTGGAGGTAATGTACTATCCAAATGTCTGAAGATAATGTACTCTCCAAATATCTGGAGGTAGTGTACTCTCCAGATGTCTGAAGATAATGGTCTAGATATAGCGGAATCTTCAAATATTTAGAAGCTGAAGGACTCCCCAAATGTCTAAACATAACGGACTCTTCAACTATATCATCATCAGGTGCCATACCGGTTAGCATTGGCGATCATGGACCTTCATACAATTCAATAATGGGTGTCGTTAAGGAACTCTGTTGTTCATTATTGCCCGTGCCTTTCTTTCAGGATGTCCAGAATCTTCTCTCTCTGCCTTCATACATCTCTCTTCCTTGCTATCTTTCCTGTTGTCACAACGTGCTATAATCCGCCTCTTCTCAAAACATACCCAAAAATGATGCGAGCCTTGTCCTGATTCTCGCAATGAGTTCTCTTTGTGTTTGTGCTTCCTCGAGTACTGTATCGTCTTCTTTGCAGTCAATGTGATCCATAATATTCTTCTGTAAAGCCACATCTCCACTGCTTCCAGAGATCTATGAGCTTGCTTGCTGATTGTCCATTATTCTCTGCCATATATAAGTACTTGTACCACGTGGCATCCGAGGACACGATTTTGTTGCATAATATTCCCTCCATAGTCTGGAATTTTGATTTTCCTTGGGCTATTCTTCTTTGTATTTCGTAATTACATCTTCCATCTGATGTTATGTGTGTGACCAGGTATTTAAAAGTGTTAACATGTTCATCATTCTTCTAACTTCCCTTTGACAAACTCCATGGTCGCTTTAATCTGGTCCAAGCTATTCAGAAATTGTGATGCTAGATACTGTTTGCTTCTCAATGATAACTAGGTCGAGTTTTTGCCCTATTTATACTAATTATCTGGGTTTTGCTGATACGGTTTCGGTCTTCTCTGTGCTGTTAACTTAACTGAACGTCTTTAAACTGTTTCAAAAGACTGTAGAGTCTGTATACAACCAGTTTCATTTATATTACCTTGCTCTAAAAGCAATTTAGTCTAAAATGCATTAACTGTCCCTGCCTCCACTACCTTCCGTAACAATGCATTCACCACTCTCTGACTAAAAAAATATTTCCTAATATCTAATCTGGACCTCTTTTTAGTCAGCTTATAGCTACTCCCTCTTGTTATTTTGGGTGGCTGTATTTAAAAAAAAAAAAATTGTATAGTCTAATTTATCCATTCCTCTGATCATCTTATAAACATGTATTAGATCACCACGAATTCTTCTCTCTTCTAGACACTGTATGCAGGTTTTTCTGAGTCATTCCTCATAACTGTAATTCTGGAATCCCACTAACAGCTTTGTTGCTCTTTTTTGTATTATTAATTGTTTAGCCGACATGGTTATCTTTTCTCTCCCCGCCTCTAACTTCGAGAAGACAACAAGGATCTGTAGATCCTAGTTCTGCTATTTCATTCCCGCGGATTGTCGACAGGCAGACCGTTACATACTCTATGTCCCTCTTCACGTTTTTCATTCTGTTTTGTGGATTAAAGCCAAAAGATTATATACATATATGGGGACGTCGTGAGCTAGTGGTTAAGTGACATGGCTAACAAACTGAAGGTGCTGGGTTCTTCTTATTCTTCTTCCTCGTTCGTTCTCAATCTCCCACTACCAAACCTTGAAAGGGCTTAAGTAGCAGAATGTAGTCCAGAGAATGGAATGCGTTGTGTCGTAGTTTACAGCTTGGCTGCGATATTTGCATCTTTCGGTCCAACACATCCGACTTCAGCAAGCATTTTTTGAGTACCGGGTTAGCATTCCCTCTTCGATCCCTTCTCCTTAGCCAGTCTGCCCTGCTGCAGCCTGTTATCCAGGATCACCGCGTGGAGGTGCAGTAGGGTCTTGGCAGCTCTGGTTCGCTGGCCCTGACGCTAGCAGTCAGCTATGGGTTGCTGACCACTGCAGCTCATGTGCTGCTCATTATCTTGATCCCGGTGCTGGGTTCGATCCCCATTACAGCACCGACCATTACCCAGCGGATGCAAACAGAAAATGCAGTCTTCCAAGGAAAAGGAATCTTCAAATACACAGAGCTGAAGTATTCTATAAATATTTAAATTAGAAGGACTGTCCCAGAATACAGAACAAAAAACTGTAGATATATCACGATGCTCTATCTCTTAACTATTATAATGAGTTCAAACTTAATACACATATCCATTAGACACCCTCACCCCCTACCCCCCCCCCCCCCCTGCCCCTCTCTCCCTTGACCTAATACTGAGTTTTACCTAATGCTAATAGTCGTTAACAATTTAAGATTCAGACGTTAGAGCCCTCCCCCCCCCCCCAAATTGCGGCCACCCTCCCCACCCCTCCCAATATAGTGTACATCTTCATTGGCGCCTCAGTTTCTCTTGATCATGCTCATTGCGCTCAGCGAGTTATGTCCAGCTCTGTTGTCTGTATTTCGACACTGTCTGCTATGACTGTAAAGGCCAATCAAGTGCCAGTCCCTGCCACTCATCATACAACCCTGCTCATGAGGCTGGCTTGCCAGATTGTCCGCATTTCTCTTCAATATGTATCGTCTCTCTGCATCCATGCGATCTTTGTGATCGTCAGCAGTCACCGTGCCCCTTCCAACTGGCTGTCTCCAACAGCTCTTTAAGAAAAGAAAAAAAATCTTTCAGCGAGGGTTCGAGTTCATCGCCTCGGGGTTTTCTCATTTAGCTCCGTACCCATCTGCCAAGAGCATCGCACAACGGACGAACTCCGTAGCTCCAGGAATGAACCCAGGGATGAACCCACGGATCTCCGGAAAAAATTGACATCATGGACCGACCGTCGCAAGTCAAATTAGAACCCCGACCGTCTGAACACGAGGCAAACGGCTTGACCACTTCGCCACAGAGACCCCCGTCCAACAGCTCGATCTTGGACAATCGTTTCCCAGCCATCGGATGAGATGTCACATGACTTCATCTCCTTTTTGCACACGTCGTTAAATCGCAGTGCGAAACGACTGATTCTTCTAGTAGAATGGGATGCTCAGTACATGCTACATCACGATAGAGTTCGTAATGTTTGAACGCCCATATTTCGTTTCCAGATCTCTTAGCATTTTCAGCTTATCTATAACTACATGATTTCCCGAATTCCTGATGCCCACCTTTGGTGTTATTTCATTGTGAAGGATAATATCTATGATAGGAAGTCACGCACACATTGTGAATACGTTACCGCTCTCCTGTCTAAAGGGAGATCATGAAGTTCTTACCATGTTGCTGTTCAACAGAACTAGGCATGCTGGTGCGCTAAACAGGGTTTTCCCAAAAGAGTTTTCGTAAGCATACGGATCGTTGCTTTCCATATCCATGCAAGGTGTGCTGCCGGTGAAGGGGGACATCTGCTCCGGTTGAGCAGTTGAATCCGTCATGTTTGTAAAGGTGTGTCTTGGTTTCTCGGGACATAATTGGATGCAAGGCTCGTTGCCATTATACTGCATGATGTAATACTGCCCTTTCGCGCTCCCGTCGTAGAATGGCTGCGTTTGATAATTATCATGTGATTGGTCTGGGTTTGGGTATAAATATGTGTTGGATGCAGCATTAGTTTCCCCTGGACCTTGTTGGGGTCTGTTAGCGTTTTGATATGCGGATCTGTTGTGGGTCATGAAAGGGCTTTGGCGTGCAGTGTTGCGTGAGTTTTGCATTGGTTGGTTGTCGTGGTTATTGTTCATTGTATTCGATTGGCTCTGGTACATGTTATTGGCCGGCATACTGTACACCGTTTGGGTAGGAAACATATTCTGTTGAGGAGGGTACGGATTTTGAGATCGAGGGGGGTATGGGTTCTGTGAAGAAGGTGTCATGTTTTGTGAAGAATACATATTTGGTCGGCTCTGGTTTTGGGTTGGAAATTGAGGTATGCAAGGACACGGAAAGCGGACAGACATAGTTTGAGGAGCTGGTTGGGAGAACTGCTCGCATGGGTTAGGCATCATGGCCGTACACGGGGGAGGCATAGGTGGTGGGCACAGTCCTTGGCCTGCAGATGGGTCTACAATTGTCGATGGGCAAAGGGGTAGGCATATGAAGCCGGGATTTGGTTTATTCGGTGGGACACAGGGGGTTACTAAACCGCTATCACATTCCGCTGCGCTTTTCAAGGTGTCCAAGACCGTGCGAAACCGTTGAGCCTGGTATGGGTCACAGAAGACTATGTGAGCTGTGTCAATCATACTTTTTGATCCCTCTGAAAAGAGAACATTAATATTATCAAGACTTACAGACCAACTGAAACGCAAAGGGCATTCATAAATTTGTAAAAAAGAAGTATTCAAATATAGAGAGCTAAATGACGCTCCCCATATAGAGAGCTAAATGACTCTCCCAATATAGAGGGCTAAATGACTCTCCCAATATAGAGGGCTAAATGACACATTTTAGAGCTACTTAATTCTCACAATAATTAGAGCTAAATGACTCTCACAATAAATAGGGCTAAATGACTTTCACATTAATTAGTGATAAATGACTTTCACACTAAATAGTGATAAATGACTCTCACAATAATTAGAGCTCAATGACTCACAATAATTTGAATTAAATAACTATCACTCTCACAACAGTTGTAGCTAAATAACTATCACACTAATTAGTGATAAATGACTCTCACAATAATAAGTCCTACATAACTCTTACAATAACTAGATATAAATGACTCTTTAAAAATGACTCTCCAATTATACATACATAAAAGAACTCTCCAAACATACATAGGTATATGACGTTTCCAAAGAAATAGAGCGAATTGACTCATATGCACAGCCGAACGTCTATCGAAAAAATATAGATCTAAGGGGATCAAGACAATGAGCAGCGTATGAGCTGCAGTGGCCAGCGACCCATAGCTGAATGCTAGCGTCATGGCCAGCGACCCATAGCTGACTGCTAGCGTCAGGGCCAGCGAACTAGAGCTGCCAAGACCCTTCTACACCTCCACGCGGTTATCCTGGATAACAGACTGCAGCAGGGCAGACTGACTAAGGAGAAGGGATCGAAGAGGGAATGCTAACCCGGTACTCAAAAAATGCTTGCTGAAGTCGGATGTGTTGGACCGAAAGGTGCAAATATCGCAGTCAAGCTGTAATCTACGACACAACGCATTCCGTTCTCTGGACTACATTCTGCTACTTAAGCCCTTTCAGGGTTTGGTGGAGATTGAGAACGAACGAAGACAGGTCTAAGACTCAAAATAATAATAATAATAATTCAGCCAATCGTCAGCGATGAGGATCGACACTATCATACAGTGCCATACTGCATCATCGAGTGTGTGAGTGCGTTTGTGACTGATCAAGTCAATACGTGCGCGCAGAGTTCTATGACACGACTGGTACATATATAGTCCGCAGCTGCAATTGGTATTTCCTTTGCTCTTAACTTTCTGTTTGTGCGTTTATCCTATATGAACACGGATAACTTCGCTGATTTAAAGCCCGTGTGTGACAGCCACCTTCCTTCCAGAATGAACGATTTTGAGCCAGGTGTTCCAAGGTGTTGACATCACTTACGTTTCTCCTTCAGAATGTCCTTAGGGGACGGTATAGACTTGTGAGAAAGTGACACAGCTCACCACCCGAAGGTGCTCGGTTCGCTCCCCATCACAGCACCGGTCGTGACCCAGCGGAAGCAAACCCTTATAACATGCAAAAGAAAGCAGACCATTACATAAAATGATTGCTGAAGTTGGATGCACTGGGCCGACAGGTGCAAAATGAAAACAGTGTAACGCACACTGCCTTGCGGAATAGTGAAATTAGGCGAACTCACAAGCAAACAAAAACATTTTTAAATCGTCCTTGAAACCTTATTTTTTTGTGTGGACGTCACTTTGACCGTTTTCATTTACTCTGTTCACCATACATGGCTTTCTTTGGAACCCTTTCGCTTAAACATTCGAGCGCGATGGCCAGCCCATCACAGTTGCATGTTTGCAAATGTGCAAAATTTACCTGGCATGTTTACTCTGGGTAGCACTTCATTATCTGTGATATAGTTTTGCCAGCGAATATGCATTATGAGTCTCATACAGTTCATGTGGATATGATTTAGCCTTCTTCCGTCACCGAAGAAAACGGCTTTTACACGCATAGAGCAGGATGGGAAGAATAATGGTCGTACGGTAGACCTTCAGCTTAGTCGTTAAGCTGATTCCTCGACGTCCCCACAACTGTAGAACGATTTCGACTAAAAGCTGTACTGGCCGTTGCTAATCTTTAACCCTCTCATCAGCAATAGTCACTGATCCCGACAGCGTGCATCCGAGGTAGACGTATTTTTTCAACCGATTGTAATTTATGTCCACTGTAACCACTGGCTGTTTGTTTATACTCTGTTCTTGTGATTGGTTGGCATATGACTTCAGTTTTCTTCAAATATAAAGAGCTAACATATTTTAGTAAATAGTTAACGGTGGATTTAAGAAAGAATTCTAATATACAATTATATTAGCGTTTCGACTCAATTAAACTCTTATCAGGAACTAGATTAAACACAACTATCATAGATGTAACTAAATTATATTACATATTTATATTAATGTATTGTTTTCTCTGTGATGTTTTCGGTTGATTTTATTCTTGATAAAAACTTTAATGGAGAGAATCGTCCGTATAATCTTTTTGTGTTGTTTTTGTATACATCAACATTTTAACGTTATATGTTAGATCATTGTTTCCCAACCTTGTTACATGGACGTACCGGTATGAATGGGAAACATTTTTTCGCGAATCAGTGAAAATAAGAACACATTTAAAGATAGTTTAAAGTTAATTCTGTTTGACTTGTTTTGTCTCCATCTTGTAGGGAATCAAATTGTACAACATAATAATTCACAAAAGAGCCCACTGACAAACACTGATAAGCACTGCCAATCACTGACAACCACTGACAACCACTGACAACCCCTGGCAAGCACTGATAACTACTGACAACCACTGACAACCATTACAAGGACTGACAAGCACTGACAACAACTGAAAACCACTGACAAGGACTGACATACACTGAAAAGCAAATAGTCTTGAAAAAGGAGGCGCCTCAGAATATCATAAGTATCACACAGTGCAGTGAAAGCTGCAAGGATGGCTTCCGTCTTGAGCACCAAGAAACAATCAAACGTAGAATATGAGTTTGAATAGGACACACTCTACGGAATACACAATCAAACGTGGCTAGACATGCTCTGGCATGTAATCCACAGGAGTAGATGAAAAGAGACTGTGGAATGAACGTCAGTCCCTGGATCTCAACTGGAGAGATGCGGAAACGGAAGATCAAGATGAACCATGTTAGAGGAGGGTTATCGATGATCTGTGACCTGATTGATTAATCGATTGGCTGTTCAACTGAGATTAGTGTTCGAAACATGTCAAGAGGACTGCCAAATCAGGTTTTGAATGGCGGCTATCCGACCTTTGATGCAGTTATGGCTCTTCAAATGGAATGAGTGCTCCAATGGAAGATTGCAACATATTTATTAGGGCTACCTGACCTTTGAAGTGGCAAAGTCTTTTCAACTGAAATTATTATTCCAATCATGTCTTAGAAGGCTCTCAAATTAGGTTTCGATTGAGGCTACAAATTTCATGTGGAGAGCGTAGCCTCGTTGACAGTGAACTGTCTTGTTACACGGAAATTACAGCGTGTCAGGATTCGAATTCATGGACGGACAGAAAACAAATCCGGGCTGTGCTTCGTACGTGACGTGTGAGATGGGTAAGGTAAAATCTGCAAGGGCAGGAACCGGACATTCCACCTCAAATAGGCTGCGGCCAAGTATATGTCGAGTTTTCTTCATCCCTGACGGCAATTGTTGCTATGAGACTGACTTTACCTTAATCAACCTCATCATTAACAATATCAATATTGATAGATTTACTGTGTGTGCTGGATTACAGACTTCCTGTAGAGCATGTCGCTGCAGTGGTGTCTACATGCTTCACTTAGAGTGAATCGATAATCAATCGATCACGTTTATGATAATTGTATAATGAAATATGTATTTTTCTTCTGAAAGTGTTAAGGCTATACTCATTATTTATTTTCTAGATGGATGTACATTTATAGAGTTGTGAGCATTTCCAGGAACAACAAAGTTAATACGAGGCGTGTTCTTCTTCTTCTTCTTCTTCGTACGCAGTCAGACAGTAACCATTATTTTTTCGAAAAAAGCGGCGGTCATCCTGAGGCTGTCGCCGCTGCCATAGAGCTTGTCTTGCAGTTCCACTGGTGATGGCCACATCTGCTCTCTCTGATCCTCGTATGTCGGGCAGTTCTGCAGCAGATGTTCAGCGGTCATTTTACCGGTACCGCACGGGCATTCGTCGGTACCACCTATCTTCAATTTGTTGAATAGGTGGTACCTCAGTCTATTGTGGCCAGTGCGGAGTCTGAAGACCACGACCTGCTCTCTTCTGTTCAACTGGTAATAAGCAACAAAAGGTTTAACCCATGTTGAAACACACGAGGGGAAGTCAATTCTTTAAAATAATGATTGAAATACGAGTACCGCGGTAAATATATTTTGTCATATCTTCTTCTTAGTCCGTTCTCTATCTCCCTCTATCAATCCCCGATAATAGCTTTGCAAGTAGCAGGATGTAGTCTGGAGATTGGATTGCAATGTGTGGTAGTTTACAGCTTTACTGCGATATTTGCACCTTTCGATCCGATACATCCGACTTTAGCAGGTAGTTTTGAGTACCGAAATGCCTTCCCATTTCTATCCCTTCTTCTTAGCCAGTCTACACTTTTGAGTACCGGGCTACCTTCCTTCTTCGATCCCTTCTCTAAGCCAGTATGCGCTTTTGAGTACCGGGTTACCTTCTCTCTTCGATCTCTTCTCTAAGCCAGTCTACACTTTTGAGTACCGGTTTACCTTCCCTCTTCGATCCCTTCTCTAAGCCAGTCTGTGCTCTTAAGTACCGGGTTACCTTCCCTCTTCGATCCTTTCTCTAAGCCAGTCTGCGCTTTTGAGTACCGAAATGCCTTCCCTCTTCTATCCCTTCTTCTTAGCCAGTCTGCGCTTTTGCGGTTATCCAAGTTATCCAAGATCATCAAGTGAAGGTATAGAATGGTCTTGGAAGCTCTGGTTCACTGACACTGACGCTAGCGGTCAGCTATAGGTCGCTGACCGCTGCAGCGCATGCATTGATCAGTATCTTGATCTCCGGATATGTCAAATAAAGTCATCATTTGATTTCACTACGAGCATTGTTCGATATTTTATAAGATTGTTGTTGTTTGTTGTTGCTGTTGGTTGTTGTTGTTGTGTATGGTTGTTGTTGTTGTTGGTTGTTGTTGGTTGTTGCCTACAATGAGTAAGTTCACTCGTATCCGCGGAAAAGAATTTAAGTGGCGGGCTGTAGTATGTACCCTCACATCCCGAGCAAGCTGATGAAGGTAAGCTGCTGTCCTCTCGGCTGTTGTGCTATGCTTGGCTTCATCCGGGTGGCGCTCACTACTTCCGGGATCACATCGACCCTCATCAGCCATGCCGCTTAGAAAACATCCTGTTTACTGGGAAAGATTCACGGAAGAGAGATTGAGGTCTTGGTCTGTGTATTTTGCCGACCATGACGACACGTCCTGGTCAGAAGTTTGTGTCTGACCCTGTTGTGACGTCCTGGTCAGTATGTTGTGCCTGACCCTGACGAGACGTCCTGGTCAGTGTGTTGTGCCTGACTGAACTAGCGACTGAGTTCAAATTTTAAATGATAATAATTGTGCTAACCTGGTAAGACGCAACCACCACTTTTGGCGCTAGTCGATTCCTTTGAAGATTTCTTTTTTGCCGCTTTTTTCTTTGAGCTGGGTGACTGATTAAGATGGCATACAAAATACATGCACATTGTGATACATTGCTAGCACATTATTTGTTTCATGTGATTTACAAATGTTCAAAGGGCACTATTCAATTCTGATTTAGGTTAAACAGGACTTCGTCCTAATCTGCTTTAAGTCAAATACAGCAATGTCCAATTCTATTTCAGTTCAAACGTCATTTTTTGACATATATGTCAAACAGGAAATTGTCCAATTTTGTATAAGGTCAAACAGGACTGTCCAATTATGTTTCAGGACACAGAAAAATGTGTCACAACACATCATACTTTTTCCCCAAATCAATTTCAGACCGTACGCAACTGTATCAATTCTTTCACAAGTCACAGATACAATCCATTCTCTTTCAAGTCACATACAACTTTTTCTATGCTCTTTTTCAATCATCACACAACTGTAGCAATGCTCTTAACAGCTACAGGAAAAAACAAACTTTCTCTGTGCCAATTCAAGCCATACAAACCTTTATCCTCTCTCTTTCAAGCCATACAAACCTTTATCTTCTCTCTTTCAAGCCAAACAAAACTGTATCCTCTTTCTTTCAAGTCATACACACCTGTATCCTCTCTCTTGCAAACCACTTACTTTTTTCCTTTCAAGCCACAACAAATGAAAAAAAAACACTATCGGTCCAGTGCATCCTTCTTCTTCTTCTTCTGCGTACACAGTCAGACAGTAACCATTATTTTTTCGAAAAAAGCGGCGGTCATCCTGAGGCTCTCGCCACTGCCATAGAGCTTGTCTTGCAGTTCCAATGGTAATGGCCACATCTGCTCTCTCTGATCCTCGTATGTCGGGCAGTTCTGCAGCAGATGTTCAGCGGTCATTTTACCAGTACCGCACGGGCATTTGTCGGTACATCCTATCTTCAATTTGTTGAATAGGTGGTACCTCAGTCTGTTGTGGCCAGTGCGAAGTCTGAAGACAACGACCTGCTCTCTTCGGTTCAACTGGTAATAGGCATCGTTTTTGGTGTAACCAGTATGTTCGGTTTCCCATTTGGTCATGTATCTGGCTTTGATAAGCCGTTTTGACTCTTCGTACGTCATACTAGTATCTGTTTGTGGTAGCCTTGCACCTTCTTTTGCCAGTCTGTCTGCCTCCTCGTTGCCTTGGATGTTGCAGTGTGACGGAACCCACTGTACCACTACCCTTTTTGGTGCGGACTGCTGGCACAGTTTGCAGAGTGCTGCTCTTAAGTCATTAAGCTCAGTGTTTTTCTGGCTTTTCTGGCAACATCTCTGTGACATTACCAGGCTTGTCCTCTGGCTAAATGCACTCCGGTTACGATATCTACCTCTGTACGTTATCAGCCATAACTATCATGCTGGACGCAGAAGAGATGCAGACCAGCGGACATTGCACACCTGCCCCACTGTGTCAACACCCCAGGTGGCGGGGAATGCTAGGCGTACCATCCCTGCATAGAAGCCAAGAAAATAAAGGGAAAAAGAGATACCCCACTCACATGCAAATGCTACGTTTCTGGCAGGACGTGACGATCCTGGGATACAGACACACTGGACTGCCTCTCTTCCGGGTAAACCAGTCCATCTCATATATCACATACCATCATTGCACCCTATAGACACGAGTAGTGAAGACTCGATAGTCTGGAAAGACAACTTCCATAGGAGAGAAAACTCTGATCGTAAACAACTGCTGCCTTGCAGATAGGCTGGGGACAGCCAAAGGCTAAGGAGGGCATCCCTACAGAAACGCCTGTTGAAATCGGATGCACGGGGCCGCAAGCCTAACAAAACAGTGCAACGTAAATCACAGTATGATGGCAGCACAACCTATTCGAAAAACGTATGGCGCTCATCCTGAGGAGACCCGCCAGGCAGCGATAGCGCCGGGCCTCACGCCTCGAAGGGGCCCACCCTTGACTACTGGTGGTCACCCACCCATGTGTCGTGGAGTCAAGGCACATGGCTATGGGGTAACGTCTATTGGCCAAAACTTCAAGACCCTCAGAATACTACAGTGGAATGCGGAGGGAGTCATTAACAAAAAACTTTCCCTAACACACCACCTGCATGAAGGTAAGATTGACGTGGCATGTATCCAGGAAACGCACCTCAACAATAACCATAAATTCTCAATCAGAGGATACCAGACCTTCCGTCTAGATAGAGAAGGTCACAAAGGAGGGGTCCTGATACTGACCAGAAACAGCATACCGAGTAGCGCGGTACCTGTCAATCACACCGGACAAGCAGAAATTGTAGGAGTTGACATAATGGCTCTAGAGACGAAACTCCGCATTTTCAATCTGTACGGACCACCAAACAGAGACCTATCGCTCTCGAGTATGGAGGTCAGAGACTCCAACTGCATAGTAGTTGGAGATTTCAACAGCCACTCGGAGAGATGGGGATACTCTGACACAGACAGTAGAGGTGACGAAGTGGAAGATTGGGAGATAGATGCAAATCTCTCCCTAATCAATAGGCCGGAGGATAGCCCTAGCTTCTATTCAAGAACATGGCATACCACCTCGACTCCAGATTTGGCCTTCTCCACACAGGACATACACTATAAAATAGACCGCCAGGTGCTAAACCAACTGGCAGGTAGCGACCACAGGCCGATCAGGCTAACCATTGACATGGAAGTAGGCCCACAGGAAACAAAACCGCTCCCACGTTGGAATTACAAACGAGCCGACTGGGACAGATTTGCAATCCTGACAGATGGGCTGTGTGAAACCATCAACACACGAAACACCAAAATGAAGCCCATGGTAGAGAGCCTAAGCAAGGCAATAATGCAAGCCGCCACTGAAACCATCCCAAGAGGAGCTAGGAAAAACTATAAGCCCTACTGGAATGATGAGTTACAGAAAGTGGAAGATGCAGTAACTAATGCGAGGAACATGGCAGAACGAGAAAAATCCGTGGAGGCAAACATCGCCCTCAAAGCCGCCGCGGCGAAGTACAAACACACTCTCAAGCAAACAGCAAGAGAAAGTTGGAAAAATAAAACGGAAAGTTTAAACCTGGACAAAGAAGGGAACAAGCTATGGAAGCTAGTCAGAGCCATGAACGACGAAACCCCGTCAAATAAACAAATTACTATCAAGCAAGGCGAGAACTTGATCACAGGTAAGAAAGCCGCAAACGCCTTTGTCGATCACTATGCCAGAGCAAACCACATCGAGGTCCCTGCAGATAAGCATACAGACATTAGCGAAGAGCTAAAGGGGCACGAAAACATAAATACGGCTCCTGAAGAGCACATGATGGCCAAACTAACAATGCGCGAAATGGAAGAGGCTATGAGAACACTAAAGAGAAGGAAATCTCCCGGAAAAGACGGGATAACAAACGAAATGCTGATGGGGCTGGGCCAAACAGCGAAGGAAAAACTACTATCAGTCCTGAACCAAAGCTGGAAAAGGGGTATTGTACCCCAGGCATGGAAAGATGCAATACTGGTACCAGTACCAAAAACAGGAAAGGACAAAACAGATCCGAATGGATACAGGCCCATAAGCCTACTGAGCTGTGTCGGCAAGCTGATGGAACGGATGATAAACACCAGACTGATGTGGCATCTGGAAGAAAAACGAATACTAATTCCACAGCAAGCCGGCTTTAGACAGCACAGATCCACTGAGGACCAGGTCATCCTCATAGCCCAGGAGATAGAAGATGCCTACCAGGCACAGAAACACACAGTAGCTGTTTGGGTGGATCTGGAAAAGGCATTTGACAAAGTCTGGAAGAATGGACTTAGAGTCAAGCTAAGAAGAAGTGATGTTTGTGGGAAGATGTACAAGTGGATCAACCACTACCTCAAACAAAGAACGGCCAGAGTCCAAGTACAAGGGCAGATGAGCGAAAAGGTGACACTCGAGCAGGGAGTACCCCAAGGGGGAGTACTGTCACCCACACTCTTCCTGGTATATATAAACGATATTACAGAGAATATACCAAGAAGAGTCCATAGCTCAATGTTTGCAGACGATCTGGCTATGTGGACCTCTGAAAAGAATCTCACCATAGCAAGAAATCGGATGCAAACGGCCCTAACATCGCTGGAAGAGTGGGCGAACTCATGGCTGGTCAAAATAAACGAGGAGAAAACCACGTGCACAATATTCTCGCTCTCATTAAAACCCCAAAGTACCAAATTAAGCCTAAATGGCAAAATCCTGCAGCCAAACGACAACCCAACCTATCTGGGAGTCACATTTGATCGGCGCATGACATGGAAAAGTCAGATTGAGAGAAACCGAATGAAAGCCAGAGAAAGAATGGCGATCATGAGGAAACTTGCTGGCACAAGCTGGGGAGCAGACGAAGGCATACTAAAGAAACTGTACACTGGAAGAGTGAGACCAGTTCTCGAGTATGGCATCGCGGCATGGACAACAGCAGCGAAGGCGAACTTCGACAAAGTTAACAAACTTCAAAACCAAGCTATGAGAATCATAACTGGTGGAATGAAGTCAACGCCAATTGTAGAACTTGAAAAGATTACAAAACTGCAATCCATGACCGACAGAAGAGACTGCAGAGCCCAGCTGCAGTCAGAGAAACTCCGAAGACTGACGGACCATCCAATGTACCAGAGGCTAAACAATTTGGGAACTGGGAAACTAAAGCGGAGAAACTTTGCAGAAATAGCCAAAGCAAAGATGCACGAAGATCCCATAAACGCACTAACAACACCAAAACCCATCACTACTGTACGAAAACCTACTTGGAGGCAGGATATATTTCCAGAGGTGGTAGAAAATATACCAGGTATTGCAAACAAAAACTGCCAGACCGAAAAAGAAAGGAGAGACACTACCTTAAGCTTCATAACGAAAAGCTACCCAAGCATGGACTGGACCCATGCATACACCGACGGTTCTGTAACAAACACTACACAGAACGGAGGGGCAGGAGCATTCCTGAACCTACCAAATGGCAGAAAAATAACACTGTCATTCGCTACTGGTAAGTACACGAGCAATTTCAGAGCAGAGGCAGAGGCACTGAGGGCGGCAGTGGAAGAAATGGTAACACACAGTGAAAATGAGAGCCATATAGTCCTGCTGACAGATGCTCTCGAAGTAGTCACAGCGCTAAAAAGCCAGAAAAACACTGAGCTTAATGACTTAAGAGCAGCACTCTGCAAACTGTGCCAACAGTCCGCACCAAAAAGGGTAGTGGTACAGTGGGTTCCGTCACACTGCAACATCCAAGGCAACGAGGAAGCAGACAGACTGGCAAAAGAAGGTGCAAGGCTACCACAAATAGATACCAGAATGACGTACGAAGAGTCAAAACGGCTTATCAAAGCCAGGTACATGTCCAAATGGGAAACCGAACATACTGGTTACACCAAAAACGATGCCTATTACCAGTTGAACCGAAGAGAGCAGGTCGTTGTCTTCAGACTTCGCACTGGCCACAACAGACTGAGGTACCACCTCTTCAACAAATTGAAGATAGGGTGTACCGACGAATGCCCGTGCGGTACTGGTAAAATGACCACTGAACATCTGCTGCAGAACTGCCCAACATACGAGGATCAGAGAGAGCAGATGTGGCCATTGCCAGTGGAACTGCAAGACAAGCTCTATGGTAGTGGCGAGAGTCTCAGGATGACCGCCGCTTTTTTCGAGAAAATAATGGTTACTGTCTGACTGTGTACGCAGAAGAAGAAGAAGAAGAATTCTATTTCAGTTCAAACGTCATTTTTTGACATATATGTCAAACAGGAAATTGTCCAATTTTGTATAAGGTCAAACAGGACTGTCCAATTATGTTTCAGGACACAGAAAAATGTGTCACAACACATCCTACTTTTTCCCCAAATCAATTTCAGACCGTACGCAACTGTATCAATTCTTTCACAAGTCACAGATACAATCCATTCTCTTTCAAGTCACATACAACTTTTTCTATGCTCTTTTTCAATCATCACACAACTGTAGCAATGCTCTTAACAGCTACAGGAAAAAACAAACTTTCTCTGTGCCAATTCAAGCCATACAAACCTTTATCCTCTCTCTTTCAAGCCATACAAACCTTTATCTTCTCTCTTTCAAGCCAAACAAAACTGTATCCTCTTTCTTTCAAGTCATACACACCTGTATCCTCTCTCTTGCAAACCACTTACTTTTTTCCTTTCAAGCCACAACAAATGAAAAAAAAACACTATCGGTCCAGTGCATCCTTCTTCTTCTTCTTCTGCGTACACAGTCAGACAGTAACCATTATTTTTTCGAAAAAAGCGGCGGTCATCCTGAGGCTCTCGCCACTGCCATAGAGCTTGTCTTGCAGTTCCAATGGTAATGGCCACATCTGCTCTCTCTGATCCTCGTATGTCGGGCAGTTCTGCAGCAGATGTTCAGCGGTCATTTTACCAGTACCGCACGGGCATTTGTCGGTACATCCTATCTTCAATTTGTTGAATAGGTGGTACCTCAGTCTGTTGTGGCCAGTGCGAAGTCTGAAGACAACGACCTGCTCTCTTCGGTTCAACTGGTAATAGGCATCGTTTTTGGTGTAACCAGTATGTTCGGTTTCCCATTTGGTCATGTATCTGGCTTTGATAAGCCGTTTTGACTCTTCGTACGTCATACTAGTATCTGTTTGTGGTAGCCTTGCACCTTCTTTTGCCAGTCTGTCTGCCTCCTCGTTGCCTTGGATGTTGCAGTGTGACGGAACCCACTGTACCACTACCCTTTTTGGTGCGGACTGCTGGCACAGTTTGCAGAGTGCTGCTCTTAAGTCATTAAGCTCAGTGTTTTTCTGGCTTTTTAGCGCTGTGACTACGGCGAGAGCATCTGTCAGCAGGACTATATGGCTCTCATTTTCACTGTGTGTCACCATTTCTTCCACTGCCGCCCTCAGTGCCTCTGCCTCCGCTCTGAAATTGCTTGTGTACTTACCTGTAGCGAATGACAGTGCTATTTTTCTGCCATTTGGTAGGTTCAGGAATGCTCCTGCCCCTCCGTTCTGTGTAGTGTTTGTTACAGAACCGTCGGTGTATGCATGGGTCCAGTCCATGCTTGGGTAGCTTTTCGTTATGAAGCTTAGGGTAGTGTCTCTTTTTTCTTTTTCAGTCTGGCAGTTTTTTTTTGCAATACCTGGTATATTTTCAACCACCTCTGGAAATATATCCTGCCTCCAGGTAGGTTTTCGTACAGTAGTGATAGGTTTTGGTGTTGTTAGTGCGTTTATGGGATCTTCGTGCATCTTTGCTTTGGCTATTTCTGCAAAGTTTCTCCGCTTTAGTTTCCCATTTCCCAAATTGTTTAGTCTCTGGTACATTGGATGGTCCGTCAGTCTTCGGAGTTTCTCTGACTGCAGCTGGGCTCTGCAGTCTCTTCTATCGGTCATGGATTGCAGTTTTGTAATCTTTTCAAGTTCTACAATTGTCGTTGACTTCATTCCACCTGTTATAATTCTCATGGCTTGGTTTTGAAGTTTGTTAACTTTGTCGAAGTTCGCCTTCGCTGCTGTTGTCCATGCCGCAATGCCATACTCGAGAACTGGTCTCACTCTTCCAGTATACAGTTTCTTTAGTAGGCCTTCGTCTGCTCCCCAGCTTGGACCAGCAAGTTTCCTCATGATTGCCATTCTTTCTCTGGCTTTCATTCGGTTTCTCTCAATCTGACTTTTCCATGTCATGCGCCGATCAAATGTGACTCCCAGATAGGTTGGGTTGTCGTTTGGCTGCAGGAATTTGCCATTTAAACTTAATTTGGTACTTTGGGGTTTTAATGAAAGCGAGAATATTGTGCATGTGGTTTTTATCCTCGTTTATTTTGACCAGCCATGAGTTCGCCCACTCTTCCAGCGATGTTAGGGCCGTCTGCATCCGATTTCTTGCTATGGTGAGATTCTTTTCAGAGGTCCACATAGCCAGATCGTCTGCAAACATTGAGCTATGGACTCTTCTTGGTATATTCTCTGTAATATCGTTTATATATACCAGGAAGAGTGTGGGTGACAATACTCCCCCTTGGGGTACTCCCTGCTCGAGTGTCACCTTTTTGCTCATATGCTCTTGTACTTGGACTCTGGCCGTTCTTTGTTTGAGGTAGTAGTTGATCCACTTGTACATCTTCCCACAGACATCACTTCTTCTTAGCTTGACTCTAAGTCCGTCCTTCCAGACTTTGTCAAATGCGTTTTCCAGATCCACCCAAACAGCTACTGTGTGTTTCTGTGCCTGGTAGGCATCTTCTATCTCCTGGGCTATGAGGATGACCTGGTCCTCAGTGGATCTGTGCTGTCTAAAGCCGGCTTGCTGTGGAATTAGTATTCGTTTTTCTTCCAGATGCCACATCAGTCTGGTGTTTATCATCCGTTCCATCAGCTTGCCGACACAGCTCAGTAGGCTGATGGGCCTGTATCCATTTGGATCTGTTTTATCCTTTCCTGTTTTTGGTACTGGTACCAGTATTGCGTCTTTCCATGCCTGGGGTACAATACCACTTTTCCAGCTTTGGTTCAGGACTGATAGTAGTTTCCTCTTCGCTGTTTGGCCCAGCCCCATCAGCATTTCGTTTGTTATCCCGTCTTTTTCGGGAGATTTCCTTTTCTTTAGTGTTCTCATAGCCTCTTCCATTTCGCGCATTGTTAGTTTGGCCATCATGTGCTCTTCAGGAGCCGTATTTATGTTTTCGTGTCCCTTTAGCTCTTCGCTAATGTCTGTATGCTTATCTGCAGGGACCTCGATGTGGTTTGCTCGGGCATAGTGATCGACAAAGGCGATTGCGGCTTTCTTACCTGTGATCAAGTTCTCGCCCTGCTTGATAGTAATTTGTTTATTTGACGGGGTTTCGCCGTTCATGGCTCTGACTAGCTTCCATAGCTTTTTCCCGTCTCTGTCCAGGTTTAGACTTTCCGTTTTATTTTTCCAGCTTTCTCTTGCTGTTTGCTTGAGAGTGTGTTTGTACTTCGCCGCGGCGGCTTTGAGGGCGATGTTTGCCTTCATGGATTTTTCTCGCTCTGCCATGTTCCTAGCATTTGTTACTGCATCTTCCACTTTCTGCAACTCATCATTTCAGTAGGGCTTATAGTTTTTCCTAGCTCCTCTTGGGATGGTTTCAGTGGCGGCTTGCATTATTGCCTTGCTTAGGCTCTCTACCATGGGCTTCATTTTGGTGTTTCGTGTGTTGATGGTTTCACACAGCCCAACTCCTACAATTTCTGCTTGTCCGGTGTGATTGACAGATACCGCGCTACTCGGTATGCAGTTTCTGGTCAGTATGAGGACCCCTCGTTTGTGGCCTTATCTATCTAGACGGAAGGTCTGATATCCTCTGATTGAGAATTTATGGTTATTGTTGAGGTGCGTTTCCTGGATACATGCCACGTCAATCTTACCTTCATGCAGGTGGTGTGTTAGGGAAAGTTTTTTTGTTAATGACTCCCTCCGCATTCCACTGTAGTATTTTGAGGGTCTTGAGGTTTTGGCCAATAGAAGTTGCCCCATAGCCATGTGCCTTGACTCCACGACACATGGGTGGGTGACCACCAGTAGTCAAGGGGGGGCCCCTTCGAGGCGTGAGGCCCGGCACTATCGCTGCCTGGCGGGACTCCGCAGGATGAGCGCCATGCGTTTTTCTAATAGGTTGTACTGCCATCATACTGTGATTTACGTTGCACTGTTTTGTTAGGCTTGCGGCCCCGTGCATCCGATTTCAACAGGCGTTTCTGTAGGGATGCCCTCCTTAGCCTTTGGCTGTCCCCAGCCTATCTGCAAGGCAGCAGTTGTTTATGATCAGAGTTTTCTCTATTATGGAAGTTGTCTTACCAGACTATCGAGTCTTCACTACTCGTGTCTATAGGGTGCAATGATGATATGTGATGATATATGAGATGGACTGGTTTACCCAGAAGAGAGGCAGTCCAGTGTGTCTGTGTCCCAGGATCGTCACGTCCTGCCAGAAACGTAGTATTTGCATGTGAGTGGGGTATCTCTTTTTCCCTTTGTTTTCTTGGCTTCTATGCAGGGATGGTACGCCTAGCATTCCCCGCCCCCTGGGGTGTTGACACAGATGGGCAGGTGTGCAATGTCCGCTGGTCTGCATCTCCTCTGCGTCCAGCATGATAGTTATATGGCTGATAACGTACAGAGGTAGATATCGTAGCCGGAGTGCATTTAGCCAGAGGACAAGCCTGGTAATGTCACAGAGATGTTGTTCGCCTGGTGTGCGGGCAACTCTCATGGTCAGTGGTTGAGTCTCGACAGTTCACAGTGAGGTGGCTGCTCTACTGTTTTCGACACCCCGACCAGATACTAAGTCTTTGGTTGGTGGTCTCGCACCCCATCGCCGTATAGGGTGAGTATCGAGCAGTTGTCCGCCCGCTTTGATTGGCGGACGGCAAGGACCTCTTACTGTGGCTCTACCTGATAGGGCTGGGGAGCAAGCCCCAGGTCCCGAGCATGTAGGAGCCTCCCATTGCAGTGGTGCTGAGATTTTGGGCGGGATTGCGGCTTACAAGGGTTCGGCCGTAATCCCCCACATGGTAGCCTCGCGCCCTTGGCTTATCAGCCTGGTACGTAAACCAAAGTGTCTACGGCTCCTCTCGATTTGAGCTGGTTTTCCGTAGCAACGCCCTGTCATTTGTAGGGTAAAACTGACCTGTCTTCAGATGATCTGTTTCCAGCACCCGTTCACTATTTGGTCAGACGAATTTATTGAGGGCTTTTGTTTGTCAATGACCAGGTATTTGAAATCTGCGGTTTCTGAGGAGTTAAACACGATTTCCGTAGCGTTCTTTCATTTGAGTGTTGACTTGTCATCCGTGAGTCTAATACCAGCGTACGTTCATTTTTAGACCCAAACGGTAGTGCTTTCGATTTGTCAGTTGTTCTACAGTATTGGCGTGTTCAGTCAAATTAAGCCGCAGGTTCCACACCTGGTGGTGCCCTTCCGTCAATTCCCTAAGCGAGACAATCAAGTTACTTGGGGGGTAGCCCCATATTTTCGAGGGTCTAATTTCAGCACATGTTCTCTATTAGACCCCACGAAGGCGTACTTTTTTGACAGTCATTCTGCAGTATTGGCGTGTTAAGTTAATTTAAGCCTCAGGCTCCACTCCTGATAGTGCTCTTCCGTCAATTCCTTTTTCAGAACACTGGATGCAGACCAACCGAGCCACAGGGGGCATAACCCCATATTTCTGAGGGTCTAAATCCAGCACCAGTTCTATATTAGACCCCAGAAGAGTGGTCTCGGCATGTCAATCCTTTCAGTGTTGGCCGTGTTGAGTCAAATTAAGCCGCAGGCTCCACTCCTGGGGGTGCCCTTCCGTCAATTCCTTTAAGTTTCAGCTTTGCAACCATACTTCCCCCGGAACCCAAACACTTTGGTTTCCCGGAAGCTGCCCGCAGAGTCATCGAAGCAACTCCTGCGGATCGCTAGTCGGCATCGTTTATGGTCAGAACTACGACGGTATCTGATCGTCTTCGCGCCTCTGACTTTCGTTCTTGATTAATGAAAACATTCTTGACAAATGCTTTTGCAGTAGCTCGTCTTGCGGCGATCCAAGAATTTCACCTCTAACGCCGCAATACGAATGCCCCCGTTTGTCCCTGTTAATCATTACCTCCAGTTCCGAAAACCAACAAAATAGAACCGAGGTCCTATTCCATTATTCCATGCACCATTATTCAGGCAGCCGAGGCCTGCTTTGAACACTAATTTTTTCAAAGTAAACGCGCCGGCCACCCAGGACGCTCAGCGAAGAGCACCCGTGGGAGAAAGCCGGCAGACGGTAGGGCAGGAGACAACGGGCAGTGAACCGGCGCGAGCCGGACCGCCTGCCTGCGCCTGAGATCCAACTACGCGCTTTTTAACTGCAACAACTTTAATATACGCTATTGGAGCTGGAATTACCGCGGCTGCTGGCACCAGACTTGCCCTCCAATAGATCCTCGTTAAAGGGTTTAAAGTGTACTCATTCCAATTACGGGGCCTCGAAAGAGTCCCGTATTGTTATTTTTCGTCACTACCTCCCCGTGCCGGGAGTGGGTAAGTTGCGCGCCTGCTGCCTTCCTTTGATGTGGTAGCCGTTTCTCATGCTCCCTCTCCGGAATCGAACCCTGATTCCCCGTTACAAACATGGTAGGCATGTCACGTACCATCGACATTTGATAGGGCAGACATTTGAAAGATGCGTCGCCGGCACATGAGGCCATGCGATCAGCACAAAGTTATCCAGAGTCACCAGTGGGGACGCCGCAACCCCGCGAGGGGAAACGACGATTGGTTTTGAACTAATAAAAGCGCTCTTTCCGCGAGGGTCGGAGCTTGGTAAGCATGTATTAGCTCTAGAATTGCCACAGTTATCCAAGTAGGATCGTGTCATCTAAGGAACCTCGACTGATTTAATGAGCCATTCGCGGTTTCACCGTGAGACAGTGTGAACTTAGACATGCATGGCTTAATCTTTGAGACAAGCATATGACTACTGGCAGGATCAACCAGATATCTGTCGGAGACGTACGTACAGCACACACCGGTCGGCGGAGGAAGGGTGTGTAAAAAAGCCTCGCTGGGACGACGGCCGCAGGGACCGACTGACGGGACGGACGGACGGACGTTCCACCCGTCCCTCACTCCGTCGACCTAGGACCGCCTGACAGGGGCCTCCCACACGCACCAGACGACCGACCGACCGGGCTCGCTCGAGGAGGGATGGCAGCGCTCTGTGGAGAACGGATCCCAACGACCTCGGCGATGAATTTCACTGGGACTAGAGACAATTTGGCCTGCCGGCCTGCCCTTCTCCGTAGGAGAACGCAGGGCCTCGAGGCAACGATTCCTGCTTTCCATTTGCCGGTCACAAGCTCTTTGCGAGAGTCGGACCACCAGCGAGACGTACTGTCGAGCTCTGCTATAAGCCTTAGATAAATCACCACGGACGGACCACGTTTCCTGATACGGACCAGACCAGCGCACCTCGGTGAAGGAGCCACTGCAACAAACCGCACCCAATTCGCTCTACGGGGAAAGGCAGGCGAGCGTTTTCCGCAAGCCCGCGCTATCGCTCCGCCTGGCGGGACTGAGATCGCTTTACGAACACTGGTTGAAATTGAGTCGCTGCGGCGAGACAACTACCCCAGATCCAGTGCATCCGACTTCGACGTACATTTTATGTAATGGTCTGCTTCCTCCTGCATTTTGTAAGAGTTTGCTTAGCCAGGGTAACGCCGGTGCTATGATGGGGATCGAACCTGGCGCCTTCGGATTTTGATCCATATCACTTAACCACTAGTCCAGACCGGCCCTACACGTCACTAAAGTAACGCACTTCATATTGATGAATTTCGTGAAAAGGTATCATATCCTATATGAATCAATGAAATCCTGTCAGCTCCCCTCAAAGCACACGTATTCAATAAATGCACGCCAATTTCTCCTATCCTGATCCATGTGTCCCGTTTGTCCACGGTTTCCGTGTTTTATATGTTTTGTTTCGAGCTCTTTTCTTCATGTCTGTTTTGGTCCCACTCTATCTCATTTACCCTGGGGATTCCAGAATAGCGATTGCCTGGTTACCTGAATACGTGAACCAAAGCGAGCGCATTCTCGTCATGCCAGGATACACTTAAATATGTCTGATACTTCCTAACAGTTCAACATCAGGTATTGTATAATGTCATTTCAATCTTTTTCTTCTCCTTACACACATGTGTAACCTTCTCCCTAGACACATGTGTAACCTTCTCCCTAGACACACGTGTAACCTTTTCTCTGGACCCATGTGTAACCTTCTCCCTAGACACATGTGTAACCTTCTCCCTAGACACACGTGTAACCTTTTCTTTGGACACATGTGTAACCTTCTCCCTAGACACACGTGTAACATTTTCTCTAGACACATGTGTAACCTTCTCCCTAGACACATGTGTAACCTTCTCCCTAGACACAAGTGTAACCTTTTCTCTGGACACATGTGTAACCTTCTCCCTAGACACACGTGTAACCTTTTCTCTAGACACATGTGTAACATTCTCCCTAGACATACGTGTAACCTTTTCTCTAGACACATGTGTAACCTTCTCCCTAGACACACGTGTAACCTTCTCCCTAGACACACGTGTAACCTTTTCTCTAGACACACGTGTAGCCTTTTCTCTAGACACACGTGTAACCTTCTCCTAAACACATGGGTAACCTTCTCCTTAGACACATGTGTAACCTTCTCCCTAGACACATGTATAACCTTCTCCTTAGACACATGTGTTATCTTCTTCTTAGACACACGTATAACCTTCTCCGTAGATCCGTAGACACATGTGTAACTTTCTCCTTATACACATGCGTAACCTTCCCCCTAGACACATGCGTAACCTTCTCCCTATACACATGCGTAACCTTCTCCAAAGACACACGTGTAACTTTCTCCCTAGACACATGTGTAGCCTTTTCTCTAGACACATGTGTAACCTTCTCCGTAGGCACATTCGTAACAATATTTTATACTTTTAATGTTATTGTTGTTGTTGGTCTCAATGTTTCAGGGCTATACACTTAAAGTGTTGTGTATGGTAAGAATGTGAATACCAAGATGGAAGTTGGTCTCTCTTCTGATAAACTCTTGTGTACAAAACAGCACACGAATCTACTACCTGGGACATGCAGGCATATGTGGCAACGAAAGTGTTAATGCAGTAACGGGACGAGCTGTGGTGAACGACGCGGTGGTGACGAGAGGCAGGTTTGATTTGATAAGGGCAGTCATGGATACTCTACATAATGATGAAAATACAAAGGGTCGGGAGATGATGATGATAGATTCAAGAGTGACTAGAGGAGAGGGGAGAACGTGTGTTATGTCTGGAAAGATCCGAAGAATACGATACCAACACCTGACTGGCTGCTTGAAGAAAGAACAAAGGATTTATGGAAATCTACCCTCTGTAATTATTCCTAGAATCAAGAATCAAGAATTAAACGGCTGTACATTGGAATGCCGATTTTCATGTATGTGTTGTAACTGATTTTGATTTCGAAATGTATCCCAAAGTACTGAAATCTCATCTCATCTTTAATATTCTTACTTGGACATCTTTATCTATGCTTTCAACTGTTTTTTGTATTGTTACCAACACATATGAATGAATGTTACAACAATATCTGATTGTTGTTAATTGTCTTTGTTCTCACTATTTTTATTTCCTTCTATCTATATGTTCTCAGTCCCACATTATGTGACCTCCAAAGTCTACTCATATCTCAGATTATGTAGTACGAGGGCTGGAACAAACATATTGTTTTCATATATCTACAACAACTATTAGGCATCTGTCTGATTAATGTAGTGGAAGGTCACTCGTGTGCGATGGGAAAAGTACGGGGTTCAACTCTTACTACCGGCACGCTACAATCGATTCAGCTGTAGACGCTTTCATTTGTAAATGGTTCTTGGCCCACAGCTACGGAAAAAAATCTACAGCTACGGATAAAAAGACAGAGAATATGAGCTGGTGGACTCTTCCTCCTCCGACTGTGGATTAGTTCAATGAAGTCCCAAAGACTTTATCCGCAACGACAGTCTCATAGAAGACTAAAAAGATCACAGGTATTAAAGCGAAACAAGTTAACATTACAGGTTTGTAAGTAAACCAAGACACGACAACAATCACAACCACACGTATGATAGTGACCGTGATGACGTTCATCACTCATCTCCGCATCGATAGTTAGCAGTAATAGACGTACACCTTCATATGTGTCTTGTCTCTCGCCTTTATTATTAAACTCCAACAGAACGTTATTAGTCCCTCGATGCTTCTGTCCCACTGATATAGATGAACATGTAGATGTTAAATAGCACAGCGGAATGTACACAACACTGTCTTCTGCCGGTTGTGTTTTTAAAAGCATCTGGGACACCATCAGTAGTTCTGGCGACGTTTATACCTGAACAATACAGTTCTCTGACATTATCAGGTAGCTGGCCTTGTACACCATAGCCTTCTAGTATCTTCCAAAAATTTATCATGTCTACCTTATCAGACGTTATTACGTGATCAATGCAAGTATAAATCATATTTCTCTTCAATAGGCCCATGCGTTCAAGAATTTGAGCAGTATTTTCACAGACGGTAGAATCGTCAGGGAAATTGAGACTAGGTGTCAGAAAGCATATGCGGTAACTTATCAGCTGTCCCCACTGCTTAAGCACCCGAGCATTAGTTTGGCAATAAAGCAGCGGCTGATAAACAGCATATTTATGCCAAC
The DNA here is from genome assembly GCA_036924085.1 of Ariolimax columbianus. Classification (NCBI taxonomy): domain Eukaryota; kingdom Metazoa; phylum Mollusca; class Gastropoda; order Stylommatophora; family Arionidae; genus Ariolimax; species Ariolimax columbianus. Next base: position 82,695,799 of record JAVGWX010000012.1, read on the forward strand.
TCTGTGCTGCCAGTGTCAAACATGACCCCGGTCCAAGCCGTGTGGGAGCAGGATTTCGACTTGTGAAATGAAGTGTTTGGGAAGAGTTATCGGTGTTACCAGAAGAGACATAATGCGGAACGACGGCATTCGAAGTATGGTCGGCACTACGTCTTGTCCTAAATACATTTCCAGACACAATATAACTTGGTTTGGTCATCTCATGAGAATGCACCCTCATCAACTACCACTGATGGCTTACAATGCTGGTATATCTAGCTAAAGGGTGAAGGGCGGCTGCGAGGCAGGTGGATAGATGCCATTATAATGATTGTGCAACGGCACGGGCTCACAGTGACCAACGAAAGGCACTTGACGCAGAACAAACGACTTTAACTCTCCACGTCACTCAATTACAAGAGTGGAAAGGAAACTAACTCACCTAACTATTGTTTTCATCGGTCTTTTTATAGAACCACACTATTTCATCTGCCGAATGGTTATGTCTTTCAGTATTTCTCTTGCCGTTCAAACATTTAACAAGACTTCTTGTTCTTCTTTTTCTTCTATTTCTTCTTCTTCTTCTTCTTCTTCTTCTTCTTCTTCGTATGCTGTCAGACGTCAACTTGACTTTGTTCGAAGAAAGCAGCGGTCATCATGAGGCTGTCGACACTTCCATAGAGCTTGTCTAGTGTTGGCACTGGTGATGGCCACATGTGCTTTCTCTGATCCTCGTATGTCGGGAAATTTTGCAGCAGATGTTCAGCGGTCATTTTACATGTACCACAGGTGCATTCGTCAGTGCCACCTATATTCAGTTTATTATTATCAGGAAATCTCTATTGGTTTGCTTTCTCCATCCACAAAATATGTGAGCATTCATCAATAAAACCACATTACACAATCCTCTAATGTATTCATCGCTATTAAAGGTTGTTGCTGCGGCTGCTGTTGTTGTTGTTGTTGTTGTTTTTGTTGTTGTTTAAAGCCTCCAATGAGTGAGTTTACTTTTTGTGGGCCCTGAAAATGGTGTAAAGTGTAGTATTGTAGTAGCTTTCCTCACATCTCGAGCGTGCTGATGAAGGTGGTTCGTGGTCTTTCCGGCGGTTCTACTATGCTTGCCTTCATCTGCACGACGCTCACTACTACGGTGATCACGTCGATATACATCTCGTCAGCCAGACTGCCTTGAAAACAGCCTGTTTTTTAAGGAATTCAATATGAAAGAGAGAGAGTGGTCTTGGCCAGTATATAGTGTATGATCCTGATGCGATGCCTTGGTCATTATGTTGTGTCGACCGGATTAGCGTCTCAATTCCCATTAAAGGTAGTTTAATCACAGGCAGAAGATATACACCAGATAACACCGAAAAAGTGCAGTAATAGACAGTAACGTTTCGAATCCGATCCTCTCCGTGACGGATGCGTATTTTTGGAAGAAAATCACACGTTTGGAAATTCGGCCAGCTAGAAACATATCTCGTCCTAGTGCAAGTATTTGTAAAGTGTTTAGTGTGAACGTACAAGATTTTACACACTATATTACACACATAATTATATATACATGGCAATGAAAGTCAGATATCCTGGCATAGAATGAACAACGCCATTAACAGCCACGCACAGTATCATCTATACAAATAGCAAGCAGCAAGACACACTAAGATCAGCAAGCAAAGAACCCTGGATGAACAGAAGGGCGATAACAAATAAATGATATGGAGGTCCACCGACATAGATAAGTCCCAGGCAGAACAACAGCATCAACCAACTTACAAAGAAGGATCAGAGCACCATTTTCTGAAAAACAAACCACCAAACACATCCCATAAATAAATCGATAAGATCGAACTACAACACACTTCAGAGTACCAGTTCTGTACATACCTTTACAAAATCGTTGAATTTTAATCTTTTTGAGTGCTCTGATATCAACGTTGTTGAGACGACATGTTTTATCTTCAGATTAATGAAACTTTTTTGCAAGGTACGAAAAAGCAACTAATAAAGACGTGCAGAACAGGAGTGGGAAAGTTTTAAAACAGTTCTAGAAACGCTAAAAGAGGAATGTGTTCCGTTTAGGGAGGTAAACCCCAAGCGTAAAAAGTGGATAACTAGATTTGTAGTGAAATGTAGAAAAGCAAAAAATAAAGCATGGCAAAAATATATAGAGGCAGGTAAATCAAAAGAAACATATGTAAAATATTTGGACAAGCAGAACATATCTCAGAAAGCGAATAAAACAGCAAAAATAGACTTTGAAAAAAAACTTGCTCAGAGGATCAAGACTGACAGTAAAAGCTTCTTATCTTATGTTAGAAATAAACAAAGAACGAAAGACAAAGTAGGCCCTCTCATAGACAGTACAGGGAAAATAATAAGTGAGAATAGGGAGGCTGCTAATCTGCTCAATCAGTACTTTGGCACAGTCTTCACAAAGGAGGACTGCTCCGAGATCCCAGAGCCTATAGATATTTTTCAAAGAGACATGGATACAGCGGGATTAAGATCAATCTGTATTACAGGGGAAATGGTTTTAAAAAAATTGGAGGGGTTGAAAGTGAATAAATGTCCAGGTCAAGATGGTATTCACCCAAAATTGCTGTATGAAATTAGAAACCAACTAGCAAAACCATTGGCTATATTATGTTCTCAATCACTTACAAAAGGGATTGTTCCACGGGATTGGAAAGATGCAGGAGTGATCCCCTTATTCAAAAAAGGCAAAAAATCAGATCCGGCAAATTATAATTAATCTAATTAGAAATAGTCAGCATGGGTTTACTAGAGGGAGATCATGCTTAACAAATCTATTAGAATTCATGGAGGAGGTTACTAAAATCATAGATAAAGGGGAGCCAGTGGATGTTATTTATCTAGACTTTGCAAAGGCCTTTGATAGAGTACCTCATCAAAGATTATTTCGAAAGTTAAAATCAAATGGAATAGGTGGCGAAGTTGCCAAATGGATTGAAAATTGGTTAACGGGAAGAAGGCAGAGAGTTGGCATAAATAAGGAGTACTCTGAGTGGAGTGAAGTGAAAAGTGGTGTGCCACAGGGTTCGGTTTTGGGACCAATTTTGTTCTTGATATATATAAATGATTTGGACATTGATATGAGATCCATGATTGCAAAATTTGCTGATGACACAAAACTATGCAGTAGTGTCTCATCTAAAGCGGAAGTGGATATATTGATGTCGGATTTAGATAAAATTCGAGAATGGTCTGTAAGCTGGCAAATGGAGTTTAATGTAGATAAATGTACAGTCATCCACATGGGTAGATCCAATATGGAACATAATTACAGAATGGGAGAAAACAATATTAGAAAGATAGATAAGGAAAGGGACCTAGGGGTTATAATAGATCATACAGGAAAGGTGAGTGAGCAAGTTAAGGTAGCAGTGAAAAAGGCAAATGCAATGTTAGGTATGATAAAAAGAAATATTAAAAATAGGAGCAAGGAAGTGATCGTCAAACTGTATAAAGCTTTAGTTAGACCTAGATTGGAGTACTGTGTACAGGTGTGGAGTCCTTGTCATAGAGGGGACATAAACATGCTAGAAAGAATACAAAAAAGAGCGACAAAGATGATAGTGGGATTCCAGAATTACAGTTATGAGGAACGACTCAGAAAAACCGGCCTACAGAGAGAAGAATTCGTGGTGACTTAATACAGGTTTATAAGATGATCAGAGGAATCGATAAATTAGACTATAACAAGTTTTTTAAAATACAGCCACCTACAATAGCACGAGGGCATAGCTACAAGCTGACTAAAGAGAGGTCCAGGTTAGATATTAGGAAATATTTTTTTAGTCAGAGAGTGGTGTCTGCTTGGAATGCATTGCCAGGGGAGGTATTGGAGGCAGGGACAGTTAATGCATTTAAGAATAAACTGGATGCGCATAGCTTTTAGAGCAAGGTGATGTAAATGTAACTGGTTGTATACAGACTCTGCAGGGTCTTCTAAACCAGTATAAAGATGTTAAGTTAAGTTAAGTTAGAAACTATTACGTTTCATTGGGCAGAAGGGAGAGAGCCCGAAGGTTGCTCGATTAGTAAAAACAACAACAAGCACATATATTGTTTGTAGTAGCAGTATGGCAGAGCGCTAGCTCCTCACGGGAAACGTATAGGGATAATCACTACGCCCCATCAAATTCGGCTATACATTGGTAATTGGCTTATTGTTAGAGAAAGTAAAACATCGAGGAAGTGAACTGCCCAACAAACTTTATAAAAAGTTGACATAGTTCAATAAAGTCTCGACCACACCATCCTCGACAGCATTGTCTGCTATGTGATTGCCACTACTATTAATTGTATCCACTTCCAGGCATAACTGACTACAATTGCGCGATCTTGGAGTGTATTCTCTCCTCTGAGGCTCTAACTTGCGGTGTTGTCATTTCACTTGTTCTTGTTGCAAGGGCTACTTTTCACCGAACATAAAATGACTCTTCAAAGCACATCTCCACTCAGATCGGTCTGAAGCTTTGTCTTATTATAATCTCAGATTCATGCCCAGTGTCACAGTGTAACAGTGTAACAGTGTCACAGTGTCACAGTGTCATGCTTACACACATCTTTGCTCCTCAGCTATTCTTTCTCTCATCCGCCAACTGTCTACAAAGGATATATTTGGGAAAGAATCATCTTCCATGCAACTAACTTTAAAATGACCTTGTCCAGAATTACTACTGTCCGGCTTCCCATTACTTAAGATCAAGCACTCATCTACAGATTGATGCGCTAGGGATTATTTCGTGACTGTATCGAAAGCAGTCCTTTCTGTTGCTAGTCAAACTCGTTAACTAACCCCTTTACCCACTTGACCATCATTACACAAAAACGATTTTGAAAAAAATGTGCTATATTGTGTATTCAAGAAATTGTTTTATTTTTTTCTGAATTTCTTAGTAAAACTTAGCATACATACGCTTTTGCAAGAATGTTCAGTTAAAATGGACGGGACATGGTGGTTCTTGATGAGCGCATTACAAAGCAGCTTTGGGGAGCTCAGAACAGGTAGACGCTATGGATTAAGATTCTGAGCAGCGCATGAGCTGTAGTGGTCAGCTCATAGCTGACTGCTAGCGTCAGGGCCAGCGAATCAGAGCTGCCAAGACCCTTCTACACCTCCACGCAGTGATCCCGGATAACAGGCTACAGCAGGGAAGACTGGCTAAGGAGAAGGGATCGAAGAGGGAATGCTAACCCAGTACTAAAAAAAAATACTTGATGAAGTCGGATGTGTTGGACCGAAAGGTGCAAATATCGCAGTCAAGCTGTAAACTACGACACAACGCATTCCGTTTTCTGGACTACATTCTACTACTAAAGCCCTTTTAGGGTTTGGTAGCGGGATATTGAGAACGAACGAAGCAAAGTCAGCTAGACGCTAATTAGGAGGACAGAAAACAAGTTGCATAGACTCCTTGAAAGTGTCTCTGAAAAGCTTCATTGATGTCACTTCCTCAGAATTCTTTGCACAAGACAGTTCCGCCTGTCATGCTAGCATCACCAAAGGTGCTCAGATTGGAGAGTGAAACACCATCAGGGGGTCGGGAGGTGGGGAAGGTGGGTCGTGACACCCCAATGATGAGAACGCACGACGACTTCAATAACCGACTCCTCTCATGAGTGCCCCACAGCCTGCAGTGATTGGATTGTTCTCTAACTTAACTTAACTTAACTTAACTTAACTTAACTTAACGTCTTGCTACTGGCTTAGAAGACTCTGTAGTCGCATGAGAACACTGTCGCGCAACACAAGTCTAATGCTATCCCCATCTTCCCTTGAGATGGGCAACTAATCAATAATACTGATCTACAAAGATCCCATCGCTTCACTCATACTAACCTCTTTACCATCTTCATCTTCTTTAGATTTCTCTTTGTCCATAATTGCAGCTGCAAACGCCACTCCGGCTGCTGATGTTGACGTCAGAAATGTCAAATTGTTTGCGTAGTACGTAATATACACCTACATGAAAAATAAATAATACATTATTTTCAGAATTTGCGAAATCAAAGATTAGAACTTTTATATTATTTAAAAAAAAGTAACAATACAAACATCTGTGTACAGGTGTGGGGTTCTTATCGTAGAGAAGATATAATCATGCTGGAAAGGATACAAAGAAGAGCAGTTTCAGAATTACAGTTTTGAGGAAAGACTCAGAAAAATTGGACTAAATTGTCTAGAAAAGAGAGGAAATTGAGGTGACAATACAGGCTTATTAGATAATCAAAAGAACGGATAAATTAAACTACAGCAACATTTTTCTCAAAATTGAACCACCTACAAGAACAAGAGGACACAGATACAAATTAACTAAAGAAAGGTCCAGATTATATATTAGGAAACATTTATTTTTGTTTAGTCAAATTGTAGTGGTTGCGTGGAATGCACTGCCACAGGAAGTAGTGTAGGCAAGAAATAGAATGAATGCACATAGCTTTTAGAGCAAGAAAATGTAAATGAAACTGGTTGTATACTGACTCTGCAGAGTCTTCTAAACCACTATAAAAACGTAAAGTTGAACTGGCTGGAAGTTAAATAGCATCCCGTTGGTAGAAACACATCCTTTTAGGTGTCTCCGATAGCAAATTGAAACACTAACATTAAACACCAATTTGATCAACAGCAGTAAAAAAGATACTCGTGTTTGACATACAAGAAAAGGCAACCCAACAAGGTGTTTCAACTATACAACAAGAAAACATATGACAGTGTTGCTGTCACGTATGTGTGAACGTGTGACAGATTTACTGTTAGGTATGTGGGAATGGCAGTGTCAGTGACAGGTATTATGTGATTCTGTCAGATATGTCTCAAATGAGATAAGTGACAGTGTTACTGTTAGGTATGAAGGAAATGCAGTGCCAATTCTTAAGTGAAAGTGTTAGTGTAAGGTACAGGTGAAAATGTAATGTATGAAGCAAGGGAGATATAACTTCCAATGTTGCCACTGAGAGCTTACGTAATGGATGCGTGTTTTGGCGCTGGTTTGAGACGGTCAGGCAGAGTTCAGAGCATATGACAATTCTAACAAAGCCCGCAAGGATTTCCATTGTCAGAGAACGGTTCGTGCGAACAGTACAAGGTCAGGCCTTTACTTTTGCTGTTATCGGTAAATTGTTGTCTAAGCTGAGGTCGTCAGTTTAACACGTGGCAATCACATGTTAAGTCTGGGAACAGTTAACTAGTCTACTAGAAAGATTCATACCAATTATTCTTCTTCTTTCGTTCACTTTAAAATATTGTCTATCTCTGCAATGTTGTCTGTTGTATAAACTTCACTGTCTTTTGTAGTTCACATACAGGTCCATAAAGTTTCTCTTCCAGTGTTGTTTCTACGGGCCAGTGACATTTTTTCTGTATATCAAATTCGGGGCAGTTTTGTAGTATATGCTCTGCTGTCTGGGGCGCCTGTCCGCATGTACACATGGCTGAGTTGTCAATCTTCGTTTTTGTGTACATGTGGCTGCGGAGTCGGTTGTGTCCTGTTCTAAGGCGCAACACAACAGTTTGCTCTTGTCTGTTCATGTTATGGTAATCGTCTGGTGTTACTGTTGGTGGCTTTCTGATTGATTGGATCATCCTTATCTTCTGTTGGTATGTAACTAGCACATTTCTTTGCTCGTCTGCAGCACTCTCCTTTGCCAGTCGATCTGCTCTCTGGTTTCCTGGTACTCCACAAAGAGAAGGTATTCACTGGATGATTTATATCAATAACTCGGTCGATGTTTTGAGTCCGCCCATTTGTAGTGTCTAATCACTATAGAAAGACGGCTAGGAGATTTGACCTACGCACGATTATGTGACAAGCGATCACAGTGGGATTGAAAGAGGGATAAGTAATCCAGGGAAGTGGCTAGTGGCCCCAGAAAGGGAAACATTGACAGGAGGTGCAGGACGAGCATTGACACAAGCTACTGGCCGACGGGGTGGGGTAGAACCACCTCGTGACTATCGGCCATGTTGAATAGGAAGGAGCACAGGTGCCAATACAGATTGATACACAAAGCAAAACAGAGAAGATTGTCCTGGTGGTCATCAACTGGGAGTTTAATTTACACTGGAGTATTGCTAAACGGAAGGGGTAGTACATTAACTCCATCGACTGAGAGAGAATGGGTAACTTTGATGACAACATATCTAGGGATTTCCCTGGAAATCCGCGCTTGATGATCCGCTGAAAATGGCAACAAACGAAAATGTAAGAAATACGCCAAGAAATGCGTAGACTGTTTAGTACCAAGTCAGTAAGGTGTACCATAAACTCCACAGGGAGCACGCTCACAAAATTCGTGTAGGTAATCTTTCATTCCATAGCTGGGACCAGACGAAGAGAAGCTGAAGCCTGTCAGGGACCAGCCAGTCAGACCACGACGAATGATCACAAGATTCAAGAGATGTGATAGCTTATGAGTTGTTATTGTTAGTTAATGATACAAGCTCCGAAGGTTCCACCAAGCCAGATGCTAGAACATTCTATTGTTATGAAAAATACTCGGGAAATCTGGATGAACAGGTCTGCTAAGGGAACGTCATGTCGCAGAATAATTAGCGAAATGTCAAAGCCAAAAAGTAACGATGGCATAAATAAACTCTATAGAGGAGATCAAAGTCTCATCTTTCAGTTCCGAACAGGACATACCAAAGTCAATAGCCACTTGAACCGCATCATTGCCCAGCACCTGCCCCTGTGCAGACATTGCTCTCATTCTGATGAAACAGTTCGACATCTGCTCATTGAGTGCAAGGCGCTTGCGGACCTAAGAAAATGATTCTTACAATCAATGCCGACAATTGCCAATACATTATACGGAGCAGTGAAACAACTGAAGACGACTTGCATCTATATAAGAATAGCATTGGGCTGCCAAAAGCAATCTGGCTCATCAGCTGTGGGATAACAACACCAACTACAACATTAGTTCTTATTGTTAGTTATTGATAAACTATCCTTACATTACATCAAGATAGATTATATACCATTTTGCTTAGAAATAATATTGATAATTAGAGTAGTTAATAAAGTTGTAAATGATAAGACAATGTCATAAATGAATTATTTTCTGTTTGTAAGATTAAACGAATACGTTTCAGGGTTTTCTATGTTAACGTGTGGACAAAATAACTGGTAAAAACAAAATCCGTTAGTATATGTAACATATTACACTTTGGTCCTTCTGAACCAGTATCTGTTCCAACATTAACAAGGTGGGCCAAATAGAGGTAAATAACATTAACACTGTGTTGCACACATGCAACCATCTAACACACACATATATATCTAACACAGACACACACACACATCTATCTAATACACACACAACTATCTAACACACACACAACTATCTAACACACACACACAACTATCTAACACACACACACAACTATCTAACACACGCACAACTATCTAACACACACACAACTATCTAACACACACACACAACTATCTAACACACACACAACTATCTAACACACACACACACAACTATCTAACACACACACACAACTATCTAACACACACACAACTTTCTAACACACACACAACTATCTAACACACACACACACACCTATCTAACACACACACAACTATCTAACACACACACAACTATCTAACACACACACAACTATCTAACACACACACAACTATCTAACACACACACACACAACTATCTAACACACACACCCAACTATCTAACACACACACAACTATCTAACACACACACACCTATCTAACACACGCACACAACTATCTAACACACACACACAACTATCTAACACACACACAAAACTATCTAACACACACACACAACTATCTAACACACACACACCTATCTAACACACGCACACAACTATCTAACACACACACAACTATCTAACACACACACAACTATCTAACACACACACACAACTATCTAACACACACACAACTATCTAACACACGCACACAACTATCTAACACACACACAACTATCTAACACACACACACACACAACTATCTAACACACACACAACTATCTAACACACGCACACAACTATCTAACACACACACAACTATCTAACACACGCACACAACTATCTAACACACACGCACCTATCTAACACACACACAGCTAGCTAACACACACACACACATCTATCTAACACACGTACACAATTATCTAACACACACAACTATTTAACACATATTACTATCTAACACACACAGACACACCTATCTAAAACACACACACAACTATCTAACACACACACAACTATCTAACACACACAATTATCTAACACACACATAACTATTTAACGCACACATAACTGGCTCTAACAACCAACTATCTAACACACACAACAATCTAACACACATAACTATATAACATTCACAATAATTGACACACGACTATCTAACACACACAACTATCTTAAACACACATTTATCTAACACACGCACAACTATATAACACCAACATCCATCTAAAACCCACACGACTATCTAAAACACATCAATCTAACACACACAATAAACTGACACACACAACTACCTAACACACACAATAAACTGATACACACATAACTATCTAACACACGCAACTTTCTAACACACACAACTATGTAACAAAACACACAACTATCTCACACGCACACTTTTCTAACACCAACACACCTATCTAACACACACACACTTATCTAACACACACATCTATCTAACACACACACAACTATCTAACACACAAAAATTATCTGACCCACACAATTATCTTACATACACAACTAACTAACGCACACAACTAACTAACACACACATACAGTACTATCTAATACACACAACTATCTAACACACACACATCTGTCTATTACACACACAGCTATCTAACACACACACACACACACACATCTAACGCACACAACTATATTACACACACAACTATATAACACGCACATCAATCTAACACACCCAACTATCTAACACACAACTATCTGACACACACGCAACTAGCTTACAGACAACTATATAACACACACACACACACATTTATCTAACACACACACAACTATCTGACACACACAACTATCTAACACACACAACTATCTAACACACACACACACACATACACACATGTGTAACACACACAACTATCTAACACACACATATCTCTAAAAAATACAACTATCTAACACACACAACTATCTAACACACACAACTATCTAACACACAAAACTATTTAACACACACAACTATTTAACACACAACTATCTAACACACAACTATCTAACACACACAGCTTTCTAACACACACACATATATAAAACAAACACACCTATCTGACACACACACAACTAACACACACATTGCCCTCTGTCCTAGACGAGTCAACCCATAACGACACGCACATATTGCGACACGCTCGCAGTCTCCCTCCCTAAATGTGTTACACTACACTAGGAACATCATAAATCATGCTTTCAGCGTGGCAGTGACCCAATTCTAGAATCTATCACACGGAAAGAGGATCTGTAACCAAACATACCTCACACAATGGAGAAATTATTTGAATGTAAGTCAGCTTGGCTGCTGTATCAAACAGTACCCGTACTCCGCCAGCTACCCTGAGCGCACCAATACAGATATAACGGGCCACGTGCTGATATACAATCGTTCCTAGGCCTTCAGTGTCTTTCGCTTGTCTTTCACTTTCTGTAAGTTCTTATCAGTGAAACAAGATTCATTAAAATGTGAATATGCATCATGAATACGTAGGAACTGTTACAACAACATGTATTAAAGGAGATATTAATTTCTACTAGTTCCTGTTACCAAAAGCAAACACAAATTATCATTTTTTTAATGTAAGTACCATCTTAAACAATGTCATTGATGAAAGTTATTTGTAATGAGTTAATAGCTTTTTACGTTTTTTATTCCAGTAGTTTATTCTTTACCGCAATGTATACTTGAAACATGGTACTTCTTGGAGAAGAGGAACACGGAGAAGACGAAGAATACGAAGAAGAAGAAGAAGAAGAAGAAGAAGAATAAGAAGAAGAAGAAGAAGAAGACGAAGAATAAGAAGAAGAAGAAGAAGAAGAAGAACAACAACAACAACAACAGCAACACGATTATTAACAATATGAAGTAGAGGTAGTAAAGGAAATAGTGGTAGTAGTAGTATTACCAGTGATAGTAGTGGTAGTAATAGTAGTGGTAGTAGTGGTAGTAATATTAGTGGTAGTAATAGTACTGTTAGTAGTGTTAGTGATGGTAGTTGTAGTATTAGCAGTGATAGTTGTGGTAGTGGTAGTAGTAGTAGTATTAGCAGTAGTGGTAGGGGCAGTAATAGTACGGGTATTAGTGGTAGAAGTAGTATTATCAGTGGTAGTAGTGAAGTGGTAATATTATTGGTAGTAATTGTACTGCTGGTAGTAGTAGTATTAACAGTGATAGTAGTGGTAGTAGTGGTAGTAATAGTAGTGGTAGTGGTAGAAGTAGTAATAGTACTATTAGTAGTGTTAGTTGGGGCAGTAGTAGTAGTAGTAGTGGTAGTATTGGTAGTAGTGGTAGTAGTGGTAATAGTATTAGTAGTAGTAGTAGTAGTAGTAGAAGTAGTAGTAGTAGTAGTAGTAGTAGTAGTAGTAGTAGTAGTAGCAGTAGTAGTAGTAGTGCTATTTGTAAGAAGTAATAGTAGTTGTAGTTGTAGTTACAGTAGTATGTGTAGTAGTAGGTAGTAGTGGTAGTAGACAGTGAAACAGGAAGAGAAGAAACGAAGGAAACGAATTTGAAACATAAGTAGAGAAAAGTACACAGCGAAAAGGGAGAGCGAACCCTGATATAGAAGGGTAGCATGGGTTTGTGGGCCTGTCTTCATGTGTACCCCAATGACCTCAACGGTTACGCGTTGATTTAACTTGACTTGGCTTGAAGACGGGCATTTCTAGATATCAATTGGTGTTGTCAGCAAGTTTTGAAAATAACAACTGTCTCAGAGAACTGACTTCATTGCACCTGATAACCCTATAACAGATATGTATTTGTCTTTGCTGAAAGCTCTGACGATCAGGCCCGAACTCTCTTGCTCCATAGCCTGCACCGACACTTTCTCATCACTTCGTCAGCTACCAAATGTCAGATGCATCGACTTGAATAACGGTGTAACTATGATAACACCGCTAACATGTCAGTCTGGTATACTGAACAAAGCGTGTTTTCAACATTTGAATAGTGAACCAAGCTTACAACTTTTATAAAATTAGCAAACTTCAAAACCAAGCCATGAGAGTTATAACAAGAGGCATGAAGTCAACGCCAATTGTAGAACTTGAAAATATTACAAATCTACAAACCCTGACCGACAGAAGAGACTACAAAGCCCAGCAGCAAGTAGAGAAACTCAGAAGACTGACAGACCATCCAATGCATCAGAGACTAAATAGATTTGGAAATGGGAAACTAAGGCGAAGAAACTTTGCAGAAATAGCCAAAGCAAAGATGAGCGAAGACCCTATGAACAGCGTACCAATACCAAAGCCATCACTACTGTACGCAAACCTACCTGGAAGCAGCATATCATTCCGGAGGTGGTAGAAAATATACCAGGTATTGGAAACAAGAACAGCCAGACTGAAAAGGATAAAAGAGACATAACCCTGAGGTACATAACGAAAAACTACCCAAGCATGGACTGGACCCATGCATACACCGACGGTTCTGTAACAAACACAACACAGAACGGAGGGACAGGGGTATTCCTAAGCCTACCAAATGGTAGAAAAATAACACTGTCAGTGGCAACTGGAACATTCTCAAGCAATTTCAGAGCGGACGCAGATGCACTGAGGGCTGCAGTAGAAGCAATGCTGACAGGCGAAAGCAATGGAAGCCAGACAGTCCAGTTTACAGATGCCCTGGCCGTAGTCACAGCACTAAGAAGCCAGAAAAATATTAGACTTAATGATTTAAGAGCAGTACTCTGTCAACTATGCCAGCAGTCTGCACCAAAAAGAGTAGTGGTACAATGGGTTCCATCCCACTGTAACATCAATAGCAACGAGGAGACAGACAGACTGGCAAAAGAAGATGCAAGACTACCACAACCAGATTCTAGTGTGACCTACAAAGGGTCCAAAAGGCTTAGTAGGGCCAGATACATGGCCAAATGGGAAACAGAACATACTGGCTACACAAAAAAATGATGCTTATTACCAGTTGCAAAACAGCCTAACATACGAAGACCAGAGAAAGCACACGTGGCCATCACCAGTGGCAACACTAGACAATCTCTACGGCAGTGTCGACAGCCTCAGGAAGGCCGCTGCTATTTTCGAAAAAATACAGGTTGACGTTTGACGTACGAAGAAGAAGAAGAAGAGTAATAAGAAGAAGAAGAAGAAGAAGAGGAAGAAGAAGAAGAAGAACCAAGCTTACAATCCCTATTAGTTTATTAATTGTGTTTAGATATCTTGTTCAAAGCGATGTCCCATTTGAGTTACAAAATATGGTCAACTCTCATTCGATCAATTGTTGATATGCTACTAGACTGGGAAGGTTGACGAAAGAGAATGAGTTTTAGTTCTTAACCAGTTTCCCACAGTTTTTCGGGCGCGATCGCTCCCCGGGCCAGTTTGTTTCTCTTTTGTAGGTATAAGTAGAGCAGTCATGTAGGAATATGTTCTGGTGTCTGCTTGTGTGCTAACCACTCAAACGAGGCGGTGTCTCCAAGACCCATTCTATGTAGCTTGGCCTTGAGTCTGCAATGTCCAGTTCTGATTCTGAAGGTCTTTGTCTGCCCATCTCTACTAAGTTTGTCTATGAAGCCATTTTCGCGAGAAGGCTTGGAGTACGCTCCTGGAGTGTTATAATGGATGGGAGCTAACACCGAAATATTTAACTCTGCGTTCGTTCCGTGTGTACTATCCCTTGTAAAACACATGTGGTACTAAATCCAACCTATGGTTTTTGTTTTTTCTCTGTAACTGACATACATAATTAAGATATGTTTCATCAGACGGGGCAATACCTCCAAGATCTATTCTGTGGAGGTGGGCCTCTCCAGTTCTGAGTCTGAAGTTCTTTGTCTGCCCATATCTGACAAGTTTGTCTTTGCTGACATTTTCCTGAGATGATTTGGACTACTCTCCTGGAGCGTTACAATAAATGGGAGCTAACACTGAAATAATTAACTCATCGTTCGTTCATTGTGTTATATCCCTTGTATAACACATGTGGGACTAAATCCAACCTATGGTTTTTGTTTTTTCTCCATACCTGACATACGTATTTAAAATCTGTTTCATCAGACTGACAGTACTTGCTTTGGGAAATCAATGCACACATATTCGAAATAACAGACTGTTTTATTATGAATAATGATATATTACAGTCATTTCCTTATAGTTACCTTCATCAGGTGTAGGAGATTCGTCTCCGTTTGAATCTTGTTTTGATCCTTCTGTCTCGTCATCATTCTCCTGAATTAGTTTAAATAATAACCATATATTTATAGATGCATTGTATAGCTGCATGTGTGTGTTATATGTTTAAAACAGTGTAAATAACAGTCTAGAAAAAGATTAATGGTGAAGTCAAATTAAACATAATTTGAGAAGTTTATATACGTAAGTGGTCCCCAGGTAAGTGTTCCCCTCGGGTGCTGGAGGTCGCGGGATCAAATCTCGGTGGAGACCGGGATTTTTTTTACGTGAGTCATCCATTAAATATTCCACCTTCTCTGAGTAGTGAGATCAGTTACCCGTATGCAGTGTCGCGCACGCTAAAAGTACCTTAGCAGTTGGAAATCGAAAAGAGTAGGTAGCTGCTAAGGCAAAATTCAGAAGTTAAAAATCTACTCAAATTATTCTAGGGATTCTCGCCCCACAGAGAATATGTCGCAATAAGGGGACTGTGTAGATTTAAGATCAGGTATTGGTTATGTGGTTAGCGGAGAGGCATATATGGTGTCTGTCAGGCTGCGGGTCTACCTAGCTCTAAATTACTCTTCCACCCCTACCAGTCCCAAAAATCGACGATCGTATATTCCAGGGGCTAAAAGATGCTTGGATTGACCTGGCAAGTCATCAGCGGATATTTACCTGCCAAAAATTATGAAACAAAGGAGGTCACACATTCCAACGACGTCTAACGACACAAGTGCACTGAGATAGATTGAGTGCAGGTGTATTTATCTGGAGGATCTACAAAATACATGTTAATATTAGTCGAAAACATACATTTTCTAGTGACAAGCAAGACAGACTGATCGATGCAGTGACATTGATTTTATTCACTGGGTTTGATACGACTCAGTCAATTGAGCTGTACATTGATAATTTAGTTACATTTTGGGAAAGCAAAACGTATATGTCCAATAACTATTTATTTGGATATGTCGTTCTTTTACTTGAAGGTGACTTGTTTATAGTCTGAGTATTGTGATCTGTTCATTGTCTGAGTGTTGTGACCTGTTCGTAGTTTGAGTAGTGGGACCTGTTCGTAGTTTGAGTAGTGGGACCTGTTTATAGTCTGAGTATTGTGACATGTTCATAGTCTGAGTATTGCTAGCTATTCATAGTCTGAGTATTGCTCGCTATTCACAATCGTATTACTGTGCCCTATACAGTCTGATTAATATCAGATTGGTTCTTATGCAATGACAATAAGTATCTGCCCTACACGAGTCTAATTGTTCTCTCTATCATTCATCTCTGAGGCTTATTTGTATCAGTCTTTGATAATTATCCATCTGGATTGTATTTCGCCATCTATGATTAGTTTATCGGCCTCGATGTATTTTGGACTAGGAATCCACCGTAGTTAACAATGATACATGTATTGCTGGTCATTGTCATTGTTTCTGACAAATTCAGAGTAACAAAATGTATCCAAGGTAATTATGTTTGTCAGCCAGTGGAAAAAGAGATAAAACATAGGTACTAGGGATTGATAGGAGACACACTTCGGAACTTACCATAGTAAATAACCAGACAGGTATGATGTGAAAGCCATAGGGAAAAAATACAGATGGTCCAAACAACACTTGGAGAAGAGACTGTGACGAGAAGAAACTGTGAGGAGAAGAGACTCAGGGGAAGAGACTGTGAGGAGAAGAGACTGTGAGGAGAAGAGACTGAGGAGAAGAGACTGTGAGGAGAAGAGACTGAGGAGAAGAGACTGAGAAGAGGCTGTGAGAAGAAAAGACTGTGATGAGAAGAGACTGTGAGGAGAACAGACTGTGAGGAGAAGAGACTGAGGAGAAGAGACTGAGAAGAGACTGTGAGAAGAAAAGACTGTGAGGAGAAGAGACTGAGGAGAAGAGACTGTGAGGAGAAGAGACTGAGGAGAAGAGACTGTGATGAGAAGAGACTGTGAGGAGAACAGACTGTGAGGAGAAGAGACTGAGGAGAAGAGACTGTGAGGAGAAGAGACTGTGAGGAGAAGAGATTGTGAGAAGAAGAGGCTGTAAAGAGAAGAGACTGTGAGGAGAAGAGGCTGTGAGGAGAAGAGACTGTGAGGAGAAGAGGCTGTGAGGAGAAGAGACTGTGAGGAGAAGAGGCTGTAAAGAGAAGAGACTGTGAGGACAAGAGATTGTGAGAAGAAGAGACTGTGAGGAGAAGAGACTGTGAGAAGAGATTGTGAGGAGAAGAGACTGTGAGGAGAAGAGACTGTGAGGAGAAGAGACTGTGAGGATAAGAGACTGAGGAGAAGAGACTGAGAAGAGGCTGTGAGAAGAAAAGAATGTGATGAGAAGAGACTGTGAAGAGAAGAGACTGTGAGGAGAAGAGACTGAGGAGAAGAGACTGAGAAGAGGCTGTGAGAAGAAAAGACTGTGATGAGAAGAGACTGTGAGAAGAAAAGACTGTGATGAGAAGAGACTGTGAGGAGAACAGACTGTGAGGAGAAGAGACTGTGAGGAGAAGAGACTGTGAGGAGAAGAGACTGTGAGGAGAAGAGATTGTGAGGAGAAGAGACTGTGAGGAGAAGAGACTGTGAGGAGAAGAGACTGTGAGGAGAAGAGATTGTGAGGAGAAGAGACTGTAAGGAGAAGAGACTGTAAAGAGAAGAGACTGTGAGGAGAAGAGATTGTGAGGAGAAGAGACTGTGAGGAGAAGAGATTGTGAGGAGAAGAGGCTGTGAGGAGAAGAGACTGTGAGGAGAAGAGACTGTGAGGAGAAGAGACTGTGAGGAGAAGAGATTGTGAGGAGAAGAGACTGTGAGAAGAGATTGTGAGGAGAAGAGGCTGAGGAGAAGAGGCTCTGAGGAGAAGAGATTGTGAAAATGTACTTTATTCCCTAGACCTCAACTGTAGGGATGCAGAAAGGGCAACTCGAGATCTAACTAGCTGTAGTAGGGTTGTCAATGGGCTACTACTTGAAAGGAACCACATGTTTTTGTTGATAAATTGTGTTTGATGGTAATCGCTGGCTCTTGGCTGTGATCAGCGTAGTGGTCTAGTCAGCTGAGATTGAGAACCGTCGGTTAGGGTCTATTTATGATCAGTGATTGAAACGAAAGGGAATAAAGAACAGCACTATTATCATTGGCCAGACATGAAAGACGAAACTACTAACGGTTTGTAGAAAGTAGCAATGTTTGTTAAAATGAGGAGGAATTGTTGAAATAAGTAGGGTTTGCTGAAATGGAGGTTTGATGAAATAAAGTTTTGCTGAAATGAGGAGGGTTTGCTGATTCGAGGATGGTTTGCTGAAATGAATACAGTCCTCAGAAACGGGAAAGGATTGCAGAAATGAGAAATGTTTGTAGAAAGAGAAATGTTTGTAGAAATGAGAAATGGTTGTAGTAATGGGTATGCTTCATAAACATGAGGAAGTCTTGCAGAAATAAGGAGGATTTTTAAAAGTTAGGAGTACTTGTAGAAAAAAAGAAGGTTTGTAGAAATGAGGAAAGTTTGTATAAATGAAGGTTTGTAGAAATGAGGAGGGTTTGTAGAAATGAGAAATGTTTGTAGAAATGAGGAAGGTTTGTAGAAATGAGGAAAGTTTGAATAAATAAGGAGGGTTTATATAAATGAGGAGGGTTTGTTAAAATGAGGAGGGTTTGTAGAAATAAGGAGTTTGTAGAAATGAAGAGGGTTTGTAGAAATAAAGAGGGTTTGTAGAAAAGAGGAGGGTTTGTAGAAATGAGGATGGTTTGTAGAAGTGAGGAGGGTTTGTAGAAATGAGGATTTGCAGAAATGAGGAGGGTTTGTAGAAACAAGGAGAATTTGTTGAAATGAAGAAGGTTTGTAGAAATGAGAGAGATTTGTAAAAATGAGGACGGTTTGTTGAAATGAAGAAAATATGTAGAAATGAAGAATGTTTGTAGAAATGAAGAAGGTCTTTAGAAAGAAGGAAGGTTTGCAGAAATGAGAAAGGTTTGTAGAACTAAAGAATGTTTGTTGAAGTAAAGAAGGTCTGTAGAAATGAGGAAGGTTTGTAGAAATGAGGAAGGTTTGTAGAAATAAAGATGGTTTTCAGAAATGTAGAAGGTTTGTAGAAATGAGGTAGTTTTGTAGAAAATTGGAACATTTGGAGAAATGAAGGGTTTATAGAAATAAGTAGGTTTGTTGAAATGAGTAGGATTTGTAGAAATGAGGAAGGATTGTAGAAATGAGTAGGATTTGTAGAATTGAGGAAGGTTTGTAGAAATTCAAAAGGCTTGTAGAAATGATGAAGGTTTGTAGAAATGAGGAAGATTTGTAGAAATGAAGAGAGTTTTTAGAAATGAAGAAAGTTTGTAGAAATGAGGAAGTTTGTTGAAAAAAGGAAGGTTTCTAGAAATCAGTAGTTTGTAGAAATCAGGAAGGTTTGTAGAAATGTGTAGGGTTTGTAGATTTGAGGAAGGTTAGTAGAAATGAGTAGGGTTTGTAGAAATGAGTAAAGTTTGTAGAAATGAGAAATGGTTGTAGTAATGGGTATGCTTCATAAACATGAGGAAGTCTTGCAGAAATAAGGAGGATTTTTAAAAGTTAGGAGTACTTGTAGAAAAAAAGAAGGTTTGTAGAAATGAGGAAAGTTTGTATAAATGAAGGTTTGTAGAAATGAGGAGGGTTTGTAGAAATGAGAAATGTTTGTAGAAATGAGGAAGGTTTGTAGAAATGAGGAAAGTTTGAATAAATAAGGAGGGTTTATATAAATGAGGAGGGTTTGTTAAAATGAGGAGGGTTTGTAGAAATAAGGAGTTGGTAGAAATGAAGAGGGTTTGTAGAAATAAAGAGGGTTTGTAGAAAAGAGGAGGGTTTGTAGAAATGAGGATGGTTTGTAGAAGTGAGGAGGGTTTGTAGAAATGAGGATTTGCAGAAATGAGGAGGGTTTGTAGAAACAAGGAGAATTTGTTGAAATGAAGAAGGTTTGTAGAAATGAGAGAGATTTGTAAAAATGAGGACGGTTTGTTGAAATGAAGAAAATATGTAGAAATGAAGAATGTTTGTAGAAATGAAGAAGGTCTTTAGAAAGAAGGAAGGTTTGCAGAAATGAGAAAGGTTTGTAGAACTAAAGAATGTTTGTTGAAGTAAAGAAGGTCTGTAGAAATGAGGAAGGTTTGTAGAAATGAGGAAGGTTTGTAGAAAATTGGAACATTTGGAGAAATGAAGGGTTTATAGAAATAAGTAGGTTTGTTGAAATGAGTAGGATTTGTAGAAATGAGGAAGGATTGTAGAAATGAGTAGGATTTGTAGAAATGAGGAAGGTTTGTAGAAATTCAAAAGGCTTGTAGAAATGATGAAGGTTTGTAGAAATGAGGAAGATTTGTAGAAATGAAGAGAGTTTTTAGAAATGAAGAAAGTTTGTAGAAATGAGGAAGTTTGTTGAAAAAAGGAAGGTTTCTAGAAATCAGTAGTTTGTAGAAATCAGGAAGGTTTGTAGAAATGTGTAGGGTTTGTAGATTTGAGGAAGGTTAGTAGAAATGAGTAGGGTTTGTAGAAATGAGTAAAGTTTGTAGAAATGAGAATGGTTTGTAGACTTGAAGAACGCTTGTAGAACTAGGTCGGGTTTGTAGAATTGAGTAGAGTTTGTAGAAATGAGAAAGGTTTTTAGATATGAGGTGGGTTTGTACAAATGAGAAGGGTTTGTAGAAATGAGAAGGATTTGTAGAAATGAGGAAGGTTTGTAGAATTGAAAAAGGTTTGTAGAAATGAAGAAGGTTTGTAGAAATGAGGAAGATTTGTAGAAATGAAGAGAGGTTTTAGAAATGAAGAAAGTTTGTAAAAATGAGGAAGGTTTGTAGATATGAGGTGTGTTTGTACAAATGAGGAGGGTTTGTAGACATGAGAAGGGTTTGTGGGGATGAGTGTGGTCTATAAACAGGAGGAAGGTTTGTAGACATGGGCAGAGTTTGGAGAAATGTAGAGAGTTTGTAGACATTAACAAGTTTTTGTAGACATGGGTAGGGTTTGCTAACATGACTATGTATTTTAAAAATGAGGACAGGTTGCAAAAATACTGAAGTTTGTAGAAATGTGAAAGGTTTGCATAAATAATGAGGGCTTTTAGAAATGAAGAAGGTTTCTTTGAATGTACAAGGTTTGAAGAAATTAAGAGAGAGTGAAAAAAATGATGATTGTAGACAAGAGGAGGGTTTGTAGAACTGAGGTTTGCATAAATAAACATGGTTAGTAGAAATTAGGTGTGTTTGCATAAATACAGAGGATTTGTAAAAATGAGGAATGTTTGTAGACATAATGAGGGTTTGTAAAAATGAGGAGAAGCGTTTGTAGAAATGAGGAAGGTTTGTAGAAATAAGGAGGGATTTTAGAAATGAGGAGGGTTGGTAGAAATGAAGAGGGTTTGTGGAAATGAGGAGGATTTGTAGAAATGAAGAAGGTTTTTAGAAATGAAGGTTTGTAGAAATGTAAAAAGGTTTGGAGAAATGAAGAAAGTTTGTAGAAATGAAGAAGGTTTGTAGAAACGAAGAAGGTTTGTAGAAATGAAGAAGGATTGTAGAAGTGAGAAAGGTTTGTTGAAATGAAGAATGTTTGTAGAAATGTGGACGGTTTGTAAAAATAAAGAAGGTTTGTAGAAATGAATAAGGTTTGTAGAAATGAGGAAGGTTTGTTGAAATGGAGAAGGTTTGTTGAAATGAAGAATGTTTGTAGAAATGAAGAAGGTTTGTAGAAAGAAGGAATGTTTGTAGAAATGAGAAAGGTTTGTAGAAACGAGGAAGGTTTGTAGAAATGAGGAAGGCTTGTTGAAATGAAGAAGGTTTGTAGAAATGAGGTAGGTTTGTAGAAAATAGGAACATTTGAAGAAAAGAGAAGGGTTTGTAGAAATAAGTAGGTTTGTAGAAATAAGGATGATTTTTAGAAATGAGAAAGATTTGTAGAAATGAGGAAGGTCTGTAGAAATGAGGAAGGTTTGTAGAAATGAGAAGGATTTGTAGAAATGAGGAAGGCTTGTAGAATTGAAAAAGGTTTGTAGAAATGAAGAAGGTTTGTAGAAATGAGGAAGATTTGTAGAAATGAAGAGAGGTTTTAGAAATGAAGAAAGTTTGTAGAAATGAGGAAGGTTTGTAGAAAAAAGGAAGATTTGTAGAAATGTGTAGGGTTTGTATAATTAAATAGGGTTTGTGTAATTGAGGAAGGTTTGTAGAAATGAGGAAGGTTTGTAGACATGGGAAAGGTTTGTAGAAATAGGTAGGGTTTGTACAAATGAGGATGGTTTGTAGATATGAGAGGGGTTCGTAGAAATGAGGAAAGTTATTACATGGAGAGGGTTTATAGACATGATGAGGGTTTGTGTGGATGAAGGTGGTCTGTAAACATGAAGAGGGTTTGTAGACATGGGCAGGGTTTGCTAAAATGATTATAGATTATTAAAATGAGGACGGGTTGCATAACTACTGAAATTTTTGTAGAATGTGAAAGGTTTGCATAAATAATGAGGGCTTTTAGAAATTAAGAAGGTTTTATAAAATATACAAGGTTTGTAGAAATTAAGAGAGTTTGAAAAAAATGATGATTGTAGTCAAGAGGAGGGTTTGTAGAACTGAGGAAGGTTTGCATAAATAAGCACGGTTAGTAGAAATGAGGAGGGTTTGCATAAATACAGATGATTTGTAAAAATGAGGAGTGTTTGTAGACATAATGAGGGTTTGAAGAAATGAGGTTTTGTAGAAATGAAGAGGGTTTGTAGAAATGAAGAGGGTTTGTAGAAATGAGGAAGGTGTGCATAAATAAACAGGGTTAGTAGAAATGAGGAAGGTTTGCATAAATAAACAGGGTTAGTTGAAATGAGGAAGGTTTTCATAAATAAACAGAGTTTTTAGAAATGAGAAGAGTTTGTAGACATGAAGAGGGTATTTAGAGATGAGGAGGGTTTGCATAAATAAAAAGGTTTTGTAGAAATGAAGAGGGTTTGTAGAAATGAGGCGAGTTTGTAGAAATGAGGAGCGTTTATAGAGATGAGGAGGATTTGCAGAAAAAAGGAGGGTTTGTAGAAATGAGGAAGGTTTGTAGAAATGAGGAGGATTTGCATAAATAAAGAGGGTTTGTAGAAATGAGGAGGGTTTGTAGTAAAGAGGAGGGTTTTTAGAAATGAGGAGGGTTTGTAGAAATGAGGAGGGTTTGAGGAAATGAGGAGGGTTTGCATAAATAAAGAGGGTTGGTTTGTAGTAATGAGGAGGGTTTGGATAAATGAGGAGGATTTGTAGAAATTAGGAGAGTTTGTAGAAATGAGGAGGGTTTTTAGGAATAAGGAGGGTTTGTAGAAATGAGGAGAGTTTGTAGCAATGATGAGGGTTTGTAGAAATGAGGAGGGTTTGTAGAAATGAGGAGGGTTTGTAGAAATAAAGAAGGTTTGTTGAAATGAAGAAGGTTTGTAGAAATGAGGAGGGTATGTAGAAATTAAGAAGGTTTGTAGAAATGAAGAAGGTTTGTAGAAATGAGGAAGGTTTGTAGAAATGAGGAAGATCTGCACTAATTAAAGGTAAGACTGGTTAAAGGACGTAGGTGAACGTGTAGAGAGTGGGAGGGATGGTCATTGTACCCGTAGGAACGTTCTCTTCAACCACTCTTCTTCTTCGCTCGTTCATTCTCAATCTCCCGCTACCAAACCCCGAAAAAGTAAGTAGCAGAATGTAGTCCAGAGAACGGAAAGCATTGTTTTGTAGTTTACAGCTTGGCTGCGATATTTGCACCTTTCGGTCCAACACATCCGACTTCAGCAACCATTTTTTGAGTACCGGGTTAGCATTCCCTCTTCGTTCCCTTCTCCTTAGCCAGTCTGCCCTACTGCAGCCTGTTATCCAGGATCACCACGTGGAGGTCTAGAAGGGTCTTGGCAGCTATGGTTCGCTGTCCCTGACGCTAGCAGTCAGCTATGGGTCGCTGACCACTGCAGCTCATGCGCTGCTCAGCATATTGATCCCTCTTCAACCATTCAATCAATAAATCAATCATTCAATCACAGTTCATCGTTTTTCTCTGTGCTACGACCATTGACAACATCTTGACTGCATACACGGTTCTAAGATGCTCTTTCTCCTTTTCTTTAGGTACAGTCATGTAATCTGATTCCCTTCTCATATTCTCTACACCATGTAATTGTGGGTCTACCTATCTCTCTCTTCCCTTATGGATCCGATGTAATAATATGTCTGGCTATTTTCGACTGTGCTTTTTGAAACGTATGTCATATCCAGACTCATTTTCTTTGCTTAATGTATTATTTCATTTGCTGTTGTTGGCTCCTTTCCCGTAGGTCGTCATTGCTCATCATACCAAGCCAGTTTTGTCCATAATCATTGGACTGCATGTATTAAGGAAGGACTGGAGTCTATATTGTATGACCTTTGTCATTATCCATGTCTCCGCTCCACACAGTAACACCGACTTGACACCAGTGTTGGATATTCTGTCTTTGGCGAGAATCTTGATTTATCTGAATCTCCATATGTTGTTTAGTTTCATCAATGCCCATTTTGACTTTCCAATTCTGATCCTTACATCGGTTTCTGTACCTTCTGATTTGTCTATTGTGCTGCCCAAATGAGTCCCTGGCACTACTGAGAAAAACCAAACAAAAAAATCAAGGCGGAAATGAAGAAAACTACATTCTACTCTCGTCCCCAGATGTTGAGTAAAACGACAGGCTTGGTCGACTTCCGCGTGGCGGTCATAGGAGTTGAACCATGCACCTTCGCCGTGAAAAGCGAGTGCTCTACCAACAGACTAACCAGAATATATACTAACAAGAATCAGCACACAAAATAAACACATTCTGAACTTACTTTGGGCTTCTCGCGGGACTTGCCGCCTTTCTTGGACTTTTTACTCTGAAACAGTGAGAATAACGTAAGAACAAGTTGAAACATCTCAAGAAAAGTCTAAATCAACCTCAACTACTTGTGTAATAGCGCTATTAATGAAGGTTAATTCAGGGAAACGCTACATACACATTCTTCTTACTCAAAATTAAAAGTATATCTCTACATTAATGCTAAATTGAAGAAAACTGTATATGGCTTAGTTGTCGAATTGCGTTACTGTTTGGTATCTAACACACAAATATAATTTAGTTTAGTATAGTCGTTTGGAGTGGCTGTAGTCATACAATAGGTTAAGACACTCGGCTCTCACAGTAATGAATGGAAACGCTGGGCGATTGAATCCCGCAAGTTTCAAGCGACCCCCTGGTCTCACGAAAGGTAATACCAGAGTGCCTGTATCTCGAGTTACCTCCACTCGTCTCTACCAATAGTCTTGCCACTGATCCAAGGTCATTTGGAATAAGAGTGAGACTGAGGACTATTCATTTCCTAACTATACTCCAAATACAGCGCACATCACATTATTAGGACAGAACTGCCTGCTTGTGTGACAATCATCGCTTCGCGATGGACAATAACTTGTTAGTTTAGTCTAGTTTAGTTTGGCTCAGCTCAGCTCATCTCAGGCTCATCTCAG
The DNA here is from genome assembly GCA_036924085.1 of Ariolimax columbianus. NCBI lineage: Eukaryota > Metazoa > Mollusca > Gastropoda > Stylommatophora > Arionidae > Ariolimax > Ariolimax columbianus. The sequence goes on from JAVGWX010000012.1 coordinate 82,721,683, forward strand.
GCTCATCTTAGCTCAGTTCAGCTCAGATCAGCTCAGTTTAGTTCAGTTTAGTTTAGTTTAGTTTAGTGTAGTTCAGTTTAGTTTAGTTTAGTTTAGTTTAGATGAAGAAATAAAGTCATTTGGCACTCTTTAACCCATAAGAAATGTTCTTCTTAATATTTGTGGAGAATCTCAGCCCATTGCACACACTCCGTATCACCATCGAGGATGATCGAATAGATTGAGTTGATTGTTAACATAATTTTGAAACAAAATATATAGAGACGTACAGGTAGAGTGAGTGAGTAGGTACAGGTAGCAGTGAAAAAGGCAAATGCAATGTTAGGTATGATAAACAGAAATATTAAACATTAAAGCAAGGAAGCGACATTCAAACTGTACAAAGCATTAGTTCGACCTAGATTGGAGCACCGTGTTCAGGTGTGGAGTCCCTACCGTAGAAGGGACATGCATGCTGGAAAAGATACAAAAAACGAGCAACAAAACTGATAGTTATGAGGAAGACTCACATCAACCGGGCCTAGTTTTTAGAATACACTAGATTTCGGGATGATATACTACTTGGTTTATAAGATAAAGAACAGAAAGGATATATTAGATTAAAACAAGTTTTTCAAAGTACAACTTCATGAATAAGAGGGCATAGCTAATAAATAAATACAATGTCCAGATTAGATACTTGGTAAACCTTTAGAGTGTGATGAATGGTTGGAATGCATTGCCACAGGAAATAGAGGAAGCAGGGTCAGTTAATGCATTCAAGAATAGATTGGACGGGCGTTGTTAATCCTAGATCAAAGGGAGTAGAATAAACCGGTAACTGTAAGCCAGTGTAAAAACGTTAAGTAAAATAGATGCGAATAAGGTAAAGCGGCAATCGTGACCAAAGATTGATATCAGAGGTTATTCAGATTATATAAAGTATTTATTTAGAAGATATACACTGGGCATGTGAGACCGGGAATGAGAATATGGCACAGTCAGGAGCTATGAGCTTTGTTTACCCACACATAGAACGGCTTATACATGTAGAGAACAACCTTTCCATGAAGGGAACAACCGTTCCATGAAGGGAACAACCATTCCATGAAGAGAACAGCTCGTCCATGAAGAGATCAACCCGTCCATAGAGAGAACAACCCTTCAATGAAGAGAAGAACCATTCCATGAATAGAACAACCCTTCCATGAATAGAACAACCCTTCCATGAATAGAACAACCCTTCCATGAATAGAACAACCCTTTCATGAAAAGAACAACCCTTACATGAATAGAACAACCCTTCCATGAATAGAACAACCCTTCCATGAATAGAACAACCCTTCCATGAATAGAACAGCACTTCCATGAATAGAACAACCCTTCCATGAATAGAATAACCCTTCCATGAATAGAACAGCACTTCCATGAATTGAACCCCCTTCCATAAAGAGATCATCCATTCAATTAAAATAATAGCCCTTCATGAAGACACCATCACTTCCATGAAAAAAAGCCCTGCAATTCAGACAAACGCCCTTTCATGAAGTGAAGAGCCCTTTAATGAGAGAACAGGCATCCAATTAAGCGAACAGCCGATTAATCAAGACAACATCCATTTTATCAGCAGAACAGCCTTTCCGTCAAGAGCCCACGTAAAGAGGACTAACGTCTGATAAGGTAAAATATACTGGTCATGACCTTCATCTCCGTTTCTTCCCTGGAAACGGACTTGTTTCATGGCGTCCTGGCTAACGAGGCGAGTGGTAGACGTGATTCCCGTAGTAGTGAGCGACACGCAGATGAATCCAAGTATAACCACCTGGAAGACCCAGTGTAGCAGTTCCAGCTGGAGCAAGGGCGTTAAGAGCATGTGCGATGGGGCAGGTGCGATGGGGCCGGCGGCTCTGGGAACAAATGTCACTTGAGTGTGTGCCAAGGTCACTAAGTCGACAAAGGAAACGAGGGGGCTAGGGGAAGAATGCGTCTTGTACAAGTGGGGGTTAGGAGCTGACCACTCTGGCGTTTCGTTTAGCTAGTGGGGGGGGGGGGGGGGGGGTTGGTGACAGTCAACGTTTGCCACGTTCTGCTGAGACATTTAGCGTGACAGGAATTCTTAGTGACCCTTCCAATAACAAATAGTTGGATGTAGATTCACACTAGGGTGATAGCTGAGTCAGACAACCAACAGAAGCCCATTGTGCAGCCGTAAAGTTACTTGATATTATAGCATACTCGGCAATGATAAACTCAGTAGACTGGCGTAGAGAGAGAGAGAGAGGGAGGGAGAGCGAGAGAGAGAAAGAGAGAGAGACAGAGAATGAGAGACTAGCTAACAGGCTGCCTAGGAATGAGAGAGCTATAGTATGAGTTGCAGAGTGACTGAACTAGAAAATACCTTCGAGTTTCAACCAGTCACCTTATGTGTGTGTGTTGAACACCCTATGACTAGAAGCGATATGAATACGTGTAGTGCGCGAAGGACACTGAGTGAACGATGTGTGTTCTGAAGAATGTGTGTGCACTGATCGACAAATTGTGTGGCCATAAGTGAGAATATGATTCCGACTAGAAGGACGTGATCAAAGTATGTATTCACTGCATTCGCAAACAACAACAACCAAGAGATCAGCCCATCTATGACGCGATTAGTGAGTCCACCAAGAGAACAGTTTTTCAACAACAGAACAGCATTCCACCAAAAGATTAGCTATTCAGCAAGAGAAAAGCATTTCCAACCAAGAGACCACTAAGAGAACATCTCTTCAACCAAAATAACAGCCCTTCCACCAAGAGAACAGCCCTTCAACCAAGAGAACAACCCTTCCACTAAGAAACCAGTGCTTCCACCAAACAAACAGCTCTTGAACCAAGAGAACAACCCTTCCACTAAGAAACCAGTGCTTCCACCAAGAGAACAGCTCTTGAACCAAGAGATCAGCCTTTCCACTAAGAGACCAGTGCTTCCACCAAGAGAACAGCTCTTGAATCAAGCGAACAGCTCTTGAACCAAGAGAACAACCCTTCCACTAAGAAACCAGCGCTTCCACCAAGAGAACAGCCTTAACACCGAGAGAACAGCCGCTTCACCAATAAAATAGTCTTTCCACGAAAAAATAACCCTTCCACCGCGAAAACAACCTTTCCACAAAGGGAACAACCCTTCTACCAAGAGAACAGCCCTTCCAACAAGAGACCAGCCCTTCCACCAAAAGACCAACCCTTCTACCAAGAGACCAGCCCTTCCACCAAGAGAACAACCCTTCCACCAAGAGACCAGCCCTTCCACCAAAAGAACAACCCTTCCACAAGGGACCAGCCCTTCCACCAAGTGACCAGCCCTTATACCAAGAGAACAACCCTTCCACCAAGAGACCAGCCCTTCCACCAAAAGAACAACCCTTCCACAAGGGACCAGCCCTTCCACCAAGTGACCAGCCCTTATACCAAGAGAACAACCCTTCAACCAAAAGAACAACCCTTCCACAAGAGACCAGCCCTTCCACCAAGAGACTAGCTCTTCCACCAAGAGACTAGCTCTTCCACCAAGTCCAGCCCTTCCACAAAGAGACCAGTCCTTCCACAAAGAGACCAGTCCTTCCACCAAAAGAACCGCAATTTTAGCCATAGAATAGCCCATTCATGTGAATATAAAGCCCATCTCAACATTGACACGAACTCAAGATGCAGTCAGGACTCTCCTAGTTATTCGGCATTCTCTGTGACGTATTCAAAGGATCCACCTAGAAACTGCGCAAAGAAAATAAGCAAGGACATTCCAACACATTGATTGATTAATTGATTAATTGACTGATTCTCCTGTTCAGTCCAAGTGAAGCACGTGACTACCGCTAGAACTGGCCTCCTTTCGGGAAGCATGTATCCACACATTTGCGGTTGTCGTTTCAGTAGCAGTAGTGTTCACATGATGAGCCTGTAATCGTTGTCTCCAACCAATTTACGACATAACTGAATTGTTATAGGTGACTTATTCTGTAAAGTCGGGTACCAATCGGGTGGACACTACCTATTATTTGTACCATAATTGCAGACAGTCTAACATGTAAGTCGAAGGTAAAACTGAAGAAAGGTATTCAGCAGGGACACGTTAGTTTAAAGACGACATAAAGACAACAGGAGCAGCAAAAAGAAAGAAACCCAACCAGGAGGGCACTCATTTTGGGGGGGGGGCGGGGCGGGGGAGGGGACTATTTGGGCTAATCAATATGCTCGTTTTCTTTTATTTTCTTTATAATGTAAAATAAAATAACAGTTCACTCTTCTATTTTATTTATAATTGACTAAATTTACAAAGTGTTACATTCAGATCAGAAGTGTGTATTTACAGATAGTCAATGTGTGAACATTGTTGTCAGAAGTATGTGCTTAGAGACTAAATGGGTGAACAAACATTCTGGTCAGAAGTGTGTGCCTAGAGACTAAATGGGTGAACAAACATTCTGGTCAGAAGTGTGTGCCTAGAGACTAAATGGGTGAACAAACATTCTGGTCAGAAGTGTGTGCCTAGAGACTAAATGGGTGAACACACATTCTGGTCAGAAGTGTGTGCCTAAAGACTAAATGGGTGAACATTCTTGTCAGAAGTGTGTGTCTAGAGACTAAATGGGTGAACATACATTCTGGTCAGAAGTGTGTGCCTAGAGACTAAATGGGTAAACATTCTGGTCAGAAGTGTGTGCTTAGAGACTAAATGGGTGAACATTCTGGTCAGAAGTGTGTGCTTAGAGACTAAATGGGTGAACATTATGGTCAGAAGTGCGTGCTTAGTGCGTCAATTGGTGAACATTCTGGTCAGAAGTGTGTGCTTAGATATTAAATGGGTGAACATTCTCGTCAGAAGTGTGTGCCTAGAGACTAAATGGGTTAACATTCTCGTCAGAAGTGAGTGCCTAGAGACTGAATGGGTGAACAAACATTCTGGTCAGAAGTGTGTGCTTAGAGACTAAATGGGTGAACAAACATTGTGGTCAGAAGTGTGTGCCTAGATACTAAATTGGTGAACATTCTCGTCAGAAGTGTGTGCCTAGGGACTAAATGGGTGAACATTCTCGTCAGAAGTGTGTGCCTAGAGACTAAATGGGTGAACAAACATTCTGGTCAGAAGTGTGTGCTTAGAGACTAAATGGGTGAACATTCTGGTCAGAAGTGTGTGCTTAGAGACTAAATGGGTGAACATCGTGGTCAGAAGTGTGTGCTTAGAGACTAAATGGGTGAATATTCTGGTCAGAAGTGTGTGCTTAGAGACTAAATGGGTGAACATTGTTGTCAGAAATGTGTGCTTAGATACTAAATGGGTGAACATTCTGGTCAGAAGTGTGTGCTTAGAGACTAAATGGGTGAACATTCTGGTCAGAAGTGTGTGCTTAGAGACTAAATGGGTGAACATTCTGGTCAGAAGTGTGTGCTTAGAGACTAAATGGGTGAACATTGTGGTCAGAAGTGTGTGCTTAGTGTGTCAATGGATGAACATTCTGGTCAGAAGTGTGTGCTTAGAGACTAAATGGGTGAACATTCTGGTCAGAAGTGTGTGCTTAGAGACTAAATGGGTGAACATTGTTGTCAGAAGTGTGTGCTTAGAGACTAAATGGGTGAACATTCCGGTCAGAAGTGTGTGCTTAGAGACTAAATGGGTGAACATTGTGGTCAGAAGTGTGTGTTTAGTGTGTCAATGGGTGAACATTGTGGTCAGAAGTGTGTTCTTAGAGACTAAAGGGGTGAACATTGTGATCAGAAGTGTGTGCTTAGTGTGTCAATGGGTGAACATTCTGGTCAGAAGTGTGCGCTTAGAGACTAAATGGGTGAACCTTTGTGGTCAGAAGTGTGTGCTTAGTGTGTCAATGGGTGAACATTCTGGTCAGAAGTGTGTGCTTAGAGACTAAATGGGTGAACATTGTGGTCAGAAGTGTGTGCTTAGTGTGTCAATGTGTGAACATTGGGGTCAGAAGTGTGTGCTTAGTGTGTCAATGGGTGAACATTCTGGTCAGAAGTGTGTGCTTAGTGACTAAATGGGTGAACCTTTGTGGTCAGAAGTGTGTGCTTAGTGACTAAATGGGTGAACCTTTGTGGTCAGAAGTGTGTGCTTAGTGTGTCAATGGGTGAACATTCTGGTCAGAAGTGTGTGCTTAGAGACTAAATTGGTGAACATTCTGGTCAGAAGTGTGTGCTTAGAGACTAAATTGGTGAACATTGTGGTCAGAAGTGTGTGCTTAGTGTGTCAATGTGTGAACATTGTGGTCAGAAGTGTGTGCTTAGTGTGTCAATGTGTGAACATTGTGGTCAGAAGTGTGTGCTTAGTGTGTCAATGGGTGAACATTCTGGTCAGAAGTGTGTGCTAGAGAGAGACAAAAAGGGAATTTTCTATTAAAGAACTGCCACACACTTCTAGTTATCCCCCCCCCCCCCCCCCCCACACTCCAAAGCGGACATTCAGTCTGTCATTCTGTCACATAAGCCTAACCGAAACCAAGTACAGAACCCGGATGAAAATATAAACATTACTGACAACATATGTGCTTTACGATTGACCTTGGATGAGAAGAAAAATGGAGCCATAATTATTTTTCTTAAAAATGATACCGCACCCCCTAAGAGCAAATCCCGAGTAAGCCAATGGCACAACATACCTTTTTATCCATAGCTTTTTTTGATTTGCGTGATCCAGGCTGAAATAGAAAAGTACTTAAGACAATACTGTTATTGATACAAACACATCCTTCTACTTATCTTATGAATTATACAGCTAATTTGGAACTATATACTTATTCTGTGTCATACAGACTGATCATCTGAACAATCCGTGACGTCCCATTTTGCTGAGAACTTTAGCCAGCAGATGGTGAAGAGTATGAACACTATAGACTTATGTACTTTCTAAGTTGTATCCCCTCTCGCCAAGTTTCCGCATTCACTACATAAAAGCACAAATACAATAGTTTTCGCTATACGAACAACTCATTTACGAACATTCGCTCACACGGACGTCTTCAATTATAATCAAAACCCTCGCATATAAACTCCAGTTCGCTTTTGCAAACACGGTCCGGGCATGATTATTAAATCAATCTGTCCGTACGTTCGAAAATTGACTGCGCGCCATATTCTCCTTCACTCTTATTTCTAAAGTCGTAACATTACATCTCTTTTAGGTATGCGTCTTTGATATTTGTGTTTATGATATTCGTAAAATATTTTTAATGTGATGATCAAGCTAAACGAAACCATTCGCCTCTCAATTTTAAAGTGAAGGTCAGGTCAGGTCAGGTCAGATCATCTCTTAACAGGCGAGATCGTTAGGGCACACATGAATACATCCTCACAACCCCACGACACCCTTCTCTGTCAGCGGCCGCTGCCTGTGCCTCTTCTGGTCGCAGTTTGGTCTATTCTTTTATGTGGTCCTTCCACCTCTTTTTGGGCCGGCCTCTTCGTCGTCTGTCTTGCACCTTTCCGTGGAGCATCGTATTTATTAGACCATTTGATCTCGAAATAGGGCCGTTCCAACCGAGTTTTCTTCTGTTGACAGTTGCTAAGAGGTCTTGAAAATGCCGTATTGATGTTGTAATTATATCTCGTATTTACTCATTTGTAACTCGATCTTTCTACGTGACTTTTAAAAGTCTTCGGAAACATCTAATCTCCAAGGCCTGTATCCTTCTCTGATATCAGCTGTAACTGTCCATCTCACAAGCATAGAGGAATATTGACAGGACCAGTGTACATAGTTCTAACCGTTGAAAGTGAAGCGTGAACTTATAATGAATGCTTGTAATGGAATGATACAAAACATAGTGGAAACAGGGTCAATTAAAGCATTCAAGAATAAATTAGTTACGCACAGTTATTTTTTATTCCAAGGGAATGTAAAAGAAACTGGTTGCATGCAGACGCTGCAGAGTTTTCTTAATCAGTATATATATATATATATAAATTATATATATATATATTTATAAATATATATATAAATTAACTTAAGTTAATTATTATGTGTGATCAAGACACTGGTCACGAGTGGAATAGCCGCAAACATATGCCTTACAAAATCAACAGTTGCAACAATTCGCATCGTGAAATGAAAATTAATATAGGAGGTTAAAATTGTACACAATGCATACAAAAGTGATTCTAACGCGGGGCAGCCATGTTGGTAATAAGAAAAATGAGCTAATTTGTGGAAGTGGCAACAGATCAGTGACACTAACTCTCCTTAAACCAAAGGCAATACCAAAGCTACAGCTTTAGTTGCTTTTTAATACAAAAAAGTATTGACACGTGGAAATGAAAATGTAGAAGCTGTCAGAGACATAATTGACAGATGTAATGCAATTGTCTTCTTTTTGTTCATCTTCTTTGTCGTTTTCTTCTTCTTCTTTTTCTTCTTCTTCTTTAAACTCAACTTAACTTAACATCTTTATACTGGTTTAGAAGACCCTGCAGAGTCCACGTACGACCAGTTTTATTTACATCACCCTTGCTTATAAGCTATGCGCAACTAATGTATTCTTAAATGCATCAACTGTCCCTGCCTCTACTACCTCACCTGGAAATGCATTCCAAGCAGTCACTACTCTCTGACTAAAAAAAATATGTTATAATATAACTACTAACATTATAACTACTAACATTATAACTACTATTACTAATGTTAATACTGCTTCTTGTGCTTCTTCTTCTGCGTTCGTTCTGAATCGCCCGCTACCAAGCCATGAACAGGGCTTTGCAACTAACATGATGTAGTCCGGAGAACATAATCTTTTGTGTCACTAGTTTACAGATTTACTGTGATATTTGCACCTTTCGGTGCGACACATCCGTCTTCGTCAGAAAGGTAAATGTCAATTTACTTAATTTAAAATAATTAAAGACGGTCCAGAACAGATATTAAAACATTTTATTTTTGTTCAGAGAGTGATGAATACTTGTAATGCATTGCCACAGGAAATAGTGGAGAGAAGTGTGTGCTTAGAAAGAGTGAATGGGTGAATATAGCAACAGTCAATTAATGTAATCAATAATAGATTGGACGAGCATATGTTTTAGATCAAGTTAATGTAAATGAAACTGGATGCATACTTGCTCTGCAGAGTCTTATAAACCATTAAAATGAAGTTAAGTTAAGATAAGTTAAATTAGATGTGCAAAGGGAATGCAGCATATGTTGATACATCCTTGTTAAATTAGTTTTAGCTCACATTAGATGTCCAAGGGAATGCATCATATGTTGATACATCCTTGTTAAATTAGTTTTAGCTCACATTAGATGTCCAAGGGAATGCATCATATGTTGATACATCCTTGTTAAATTAGTTTTAGCTGTCATTAGATGTCCAAGGATATGACGTACGAAGAGTCAAAACGGCTTATCAAAGCCAGATACATGACCAAATGGGAAACCGAACATACTGGTTACACCAAAAACGATGCCTATTACCAGTTGAACAGAAGAGAGCAGGTCGTTGTCTTCAGACTTCGCACTGGCCACAATAGACTGAGGTACCACCTATTTAACAAATTAAAGATAGGTGGTACCGACGAATGCCCGTGCGGTACCGGTAAAATGACAGCTGAACATCTGCTGCAGAACTGCCCGACATACGAGGATCAGAGAGAGCAGATGTGGCCATCACCAGTGGCACCACTAGACAAGCTCTATGGCAGTGTCGACAGCCTCAGGATGACCGCCGCTTTTTTCGAAAAAATAATGCTTACTGTCTGACTGCGTACGAAGAAGAAGAAGATGTCCAAATGAATGCATCATATGTTCACACATCCTTGTTTAATCAGTTTTAGCTCCCATTTTCAAATGATATATAATTCATTATTGACATTATTTCTTAGGCCAAAATGCATTTACAAGATACACAAGAGATATAACTCCGCTTTACGAAAATAATTCGATATACGAACATCCTCTATCTCGTTTAAGAGAGGTACTACTCTACACATATGATAATACTACAAACTCACTTTATCATCAGCCGACCGTTGTCGATCAGCATACTGAAATATGAAGAAAAGATATGTTACAATGGGAAAATGGTTAGAGAAAAGATATGTTACAATGTGAAAATGGTTAGAGAAAAGATGTTACAATGGGAAAATGGTAAGAGAAAAGATATGTTATAACGGGAAAATGGTTAGAGAAAAGATATGTTAGAATGGAAAAACGGTTAGAGAAAAGATATGTTACAATGTGAAAATGGTTAGAGAAAAGATATGTTACAATGGAAAAATGGTTAGAGAAAAGATATGTTAAAATGGGAAAATGGTTAGAGAAAACATATGTTACAATGGAAAAATGGTTAGAGAAAATATATGTTACAATGGGAAAATGGGTATACAAATATTTAATCAATGCAACAAATAAATGAATCCATTTTTCTAGAAGGACAACATATTTTGTTGTTCCTTACTTTTACCAGTTAATTACAACTACAACCAAACCTTTACTGTGTTTCGCATATATTATACTTTTTGTGATTGTTCATGTTTATTTTTGTTAAAGAATGCTTCCTTCATTCTGTAAGTTTTGACGGAAACACTGTGTCGTGCGAGTTGATCGGCGCCATTATATTTACTACGTTTACGTGATTTGTGTACTGGCATTTGTCGCAATATTTAAAATGTTTAATTCGTTGTTATATTGAAATTAGGTACAATGCTTCCTGAGAGGCAAATTTCCATATTGTCTTTTTCAGGAAACTTAAAAAGCCAGGCAGACTTTCAGGAACTAGTACTCCGATCAGTGAACATCCACCCAAACTTTGAGGAACTAGTGTGACAGTTCCAGCTGGAGCATGCGCGTTTAAGACAAGGGCGATTGGGCTGGGGACTCTGTGAACAAAGGTTGCCTGAATGGGTGCCAGGGTCAATCACCGTTTCGACACGAAATCGACAAAGGAAACCAGGTGGTTAGGTTAAAGACTTTGTCTGATACAGGGGAGTGTGGGGTGGGGGTGTTCGGAGCTGAGCCAATTGTTCGTAGCTGATCACTCTGGCCTTCCGAATTAGCGTAGTTGGGGGAAGGGGGGAGGGGAGGATTGGTGACAGTCAGATGCCGCCCACGACCGGCTACGACTTTTAGAGTGACATGTATTAGGGGATATTCATCCAGTAACAATTAGTTGGGTTTAGTTGCAAATTAGAGTGATGGATAAGTCAGACAACCAAAAGAAGACCAGTGGACAGCCATGTTCTTGCTTGAGACTATAACATACTCTGCAAAGATGCACTCAAGGAGACTGGCTAGGAGAGAGACTGGTAAGCTGTTAGTAGTCTGAGAGTGAGATATAGTGCAGCTTTGCAGGATGTGTTCCACGGTCATGATATGATCCCCACATGGACTCCTGTAATCTTTCCCAATCCTCATTTTTTTGTAAATATGACTCTTGTCTGTTATGCCCAGTTCTGAATCTGAAGTTCATGACTTGCTCTTCTCTAGTTAAGTTATAGTAGCTGTCTTCTTTTCGGAAGTCGGCGTGTTAATCAGTTCATTTTACCTTGAAGTTGGCTTTAATTTTGGTCTTTGCCTCATTATATGTGATACTCAGGTCTGTTTGTAGGGACGCTCCTCCATTCTTTGCTAGTTTCGTCTACAGCTTCATTGCCTTCAATAACACAGTCGGATGGGATCCACTGTATGACAAACCTTGGGTGTTCTGCTGAGAGCTGTGTCAAGGAGAACATACATTGCACGAGATCTTCATCTTTGTGCTGTTTTAGCGCTGCTAATACTGACGCTGCATCAATCAGGAATACTGTACTTTATTTTGGATTACATGTTCAGCTGTGGCCTTCAGTGTCTCTGCTTCTGCATGGAAATTATTAGAATCTGTTCCTGTTGTTAATACTCGACTTTTTCTTCTCCATTCCTTAGTCTGTAATAGACCCACCCACCTCCATTGGATGTGGCTTTGTTAGATGAGCCATATGTATATACGTGTGTCCATGTTTCTGGTGGGTATACTCTCCGAAGATGTTCTTCTGTGATAAAATTTCTCTCTGAGTCTGTATGAGTTCCCTTTTCCCCTATTCCCTCTACGGTTTAAACCCTCTCAGGGGACTTCTCTTTTTTCCATGGTGGGATTTTGGATGTTTATTTTAGACCTAGATAACGATGCGTGATCTAATTACATTTGAATGTACATATTCATGTGAATACGTGAAGTGATCTAAGTAATTGTGAATGTACAGATCGCACAATGACGAGATCTGAATGTTTGTAGTATGTGCAGGACACTTTGTGAATGATGTGTGTTCTGAGTGTATGTGTATGCAAAGATCGACTGAGTTTGTGACCTCAAGTAAGTTCGTGATCCGACTATAAGTGGCGGGATATAATTACATATGAAAGAACATATCACCAAAGCATACGTGAACCGATTGTATGTGGATAAACAGATCACATGGTTGAAGGTGATCTGATTATATGTGAATGCACAGAATGGCTGACTACGTAATCCGATCGTGAGGACGAGTTTGTTGATGTGTGTTGAGTGTGCAGGTAAGGGGAATGCAGCGGCGTGAGTTCCGGTTATGACGTTTTGGGAAACTATCAAAAGCTAGGCTAGTGCTTAAAACCTCTGATGTTGTTCAATATATATATATATATATATATATATATATATATATATATATATATATATATATATATATATATATATATATATATATATATATGGAATGTAGTATATATTCTTCCTCGCTATAATTCAATTATTCCGCACATTACATTATTAAGACAAAACCGTCTGATGTTGTGGCCGTCTTCGCTTGGGATGGACAATAACTATGTTACAGAAACTAAGGTATGTCCATTTCAAATTGTACTGAATTACTTTTACTTGGTTTAAAAGTTATAATGGACAACCAGGGGCCGGTAGAGAGTGAGACACCTTAGGTTATAGGTATTGCTCATTGACGGTTCAACGATATAAACACAAAGAAACTGATAACAGTGCCTTCATCATGGTAAAAAAAATACACGATAACATATCATATATAAGTCATAGTGACCATAACAGAGGTACACGTGGTCAAAGGGTTTAAATGCTTGCCTGCTTATAACGATGGCAGCAAACCAAATCCCCCGTATGGTATATGTTGGTTTGTGCTGGGAGTGAAATTAACAAACTTAGTCAACACATGACGTGACGACAGCATTGGCGAAGCGATCTGTAGTCCTTAGCATAAAAACCCTACGACTTCACTAGAAATAGGAATACAGTCGCACGACAGAGTGTGTGTACGCGTGCACGTGTGCGTGTGTTTGTGTGTGTGTGCGGGTGCGTGTGTGTCCATAACGTTAACTTTCCTCTGTTTTAGTTACATAACGATAACTGAGCAAGGTTTGTTTATAATTGCATTAGTTAATACATATTGCTTAAGAGCGAGGTCGGCCAATATAAAGACCGACTGATTTTGGTTAAAGCATCCAAGCTTACGTGGCTGGTGAGGTTTCAAGATCGTCTGGGTTGACCAAGACGTTCCTGCAAGATACTGTGTCTGGGAAGCGTAAGAAAGGAAGGCAGAAACATAGAGGGAAAGACAACATCAGAGCGTGGATGGGAAGGCCCATAGAACAAATATCATGGCACAAAACGGAGCTAATAGGCGGGAACTGGTCTAACAATCTGCAGTATTGGTGACCTAATGATCTTTCAGGTTACGAGACTGATGTTGATGATGATGATGATGATGTTGGTGGTGGTGGTGATGATGGTGAGGATGTTGGTGATGATGATAGTGATGATGATGATAGTGATGATGATGAATACATATTGTTACAAACTGCCAGTCTTCACAAGGTTTACAATGTGTTTCTCTACCTGATCTAGTTAAATTGCACAGAACAGATGGACTGAAATGGTATGCTAAGAATTACTAATATGAACATGTTGGCAAGCACCATAGTTGCTCTTCCTTCTTCTGCGATCATTGCTGGGATTCCAGATCCTTAATTAAGCCTGCTGGTCTTTTCGGGGTCTCAATACCAAGGTACAGTCTCTCCTCAGGAGGAGTTGACGTGCTGGTGGCATTCGTGCAGTGCATATGCTGCATTCACGTTTGTAATGCCGCAGTGACATAGGCTGGTTGTACGTATCTTTAATGTGAGGTCGGTGTGGACAGTTTAAGGACGCAGTATGACAACCTATTCTTTTCTGGAGAGATGGAAGTATCCGTCATCTGCGTGGTATTTGGAGTGTTCTTTCTTCCACTTGACATTGTACTATCCTTTTATTACGGTTTGTGCGAAGAGCGCGTGGCCGAATGGTGTCGAGGCCTGCCTGCCTCGACCAGGAGGTCAGCGGTTCGAATCCCCGGTATGGCATATGTTGTTTTTATGTTGGGGGTGAAATAAACAAACATAGCCAGCACACGACGTGGCGACAGCAGTGGCGAAGCGATCTGTAGTTCTCAGCCTTGAAAACCCCTCGACTACCCCAGCAATTGGAAAAATGTCATATGACAGTTTTTTTGTTTTTTTCTTTTATGGTTTGTGGTTCTTCATAGTTGGTGAAGCGTACTGCTTAGTCGACAGCGATCCGACTTACTATATTGAGATTACAGCGTTCCAGGGTTGAAGTTCACAACCGGACCAAAAAAAACAAAAACCAATCAGGGTTTTGATTCGTGTCTGGTATAATCACTTCTTGATAAGACCCAGCTGTAAATCGGTATCTGATGTATGAGCTGGAAAACTCCGTTCAGTGTTCTTGAGGGATTTAAGTTCTGCAATGGCCGACTGTGCATCAGACACGATCTTTTCATGTAAGTGTTTCTTGTATTACCGGCCGTTTTTCTTGCCTATGTCCAAAATACTTTTGTCCAGTGTATCTGTCTGATCACCACTCGTTCTCCTCCTTGTCTTCCTCCATTTTATGTGATATATCACATTAACCATCTGTAGAGGGATATGTCCAACAATGTAATGGTTAATTACCATCTTTAGTCTCTTCAGTTATGATTTTTCTCGTCAGATTTGTCTGTCATTCTTTTTATTTGGTACCTTATAATTTTTCTTTTAGCTCTGGAAATGGGCTGATTGGCTAACCCCCGGGAAAGGAATGAGTGGTAGCTGGGGCTGTTAAATACTGTGTGGGTTTTTGTTTTGTTTGTTAAAACACTGAGTTCTTGGGTCCACTTTTCTTTGAGTTTATCGCGGTTGCTTTACTCAAGCCTGCCATTACCCAGGTGTTTTCCTTCTTTGGTGCATCTCACGATCCAGGAAACTCTTGTATTTCTCCGCCTGCGATAGAGTAGACAACTGCTGATACAGAAGTAGGGAGAAGACACTGAATTTGATATTAAGCACACGTTATGGAAAAAATCTCATTGCAGTGCAAGACGGTCTCTGTTATGGAAACCCCCTCTACAAGAGAAGAGAAGCAGATCCTGTAACTTCCAGTTGTTCAAGATGGTGGATTCGAATTGACAATACAGAGATCAACATATTTTCAGTTAAGCATTGGTGTTGAGAATCAATTTGTATAAAAATAACGTAGATGTATTTGTAGTTTACTGTAGCATACGTATTTTCAAATAAAGTGTTCTGGTTGAAACAGATAGTTAGTTTATTGACATAATTAAATAGCGTGGCATAGTGAGCGGTAGAAACAGTAAATTTAGTGTAGGCCTAGTAGGAAGCGATACGTTGTTATAATGTAAATGCCAGCGACATTTGATTTTTAGGTGTTGCTTTAACAATTATACATTGTATTATGTATTAGTATAACTTATTGGCCAACGGTAATAAATAACATAATTAGTATGGCCGCTGAGACCAGACGAAATGTTACGAAGAAAGGCCAGGTAATATTGGGTGATTTACGTGGCGGCAATGTTTGTATTGTGTAGGGTTAGATACAACGTTGGAAGATTAAGTAACAGTTTTATGCAGGTTATGTAGAGTAGAAGAGAGGCAGGTTCGAATGGACTGCGATATAAGGACAAATGAGACGATATTCGAATAGATATAAAAGATGCACATAAAAATAGAAGAGACACACGATACAATTGAGGACATTTTAAAGAAGCTGCAGTTGGGTAGTCGAGATGATACAATTAAACCACTGTCAGTTCGGTATCGGTTGCCAGTTAGGTATGGGTTTCAGAAAGTAATGTGAATTGGAAGTAAGGGAGCTTTTAGAGATGGAACAGTTCACATGGCAGAGAGCGTTACAGAGAAGTATGCAAATATAGGTGAGGGTTCAGTATTGGTAGTAGGAGATTCAATGCTGAGGGAGGTTGGCAGACATTTGTCTAAACAACACAAAATGTTTGAAAAAAAGTGGATATTTGGAGCGCAAAAATTAAGGACACAGAGGGGAGAATAAAGAGGATATATGACAGAGCAAACAGTCATGTTGTGGTATTGGTATGAACTAATAATATAAAGAGAGATGGTACATAAATAATTATGAATAAATACAAACGTCTTATAGGAAGACTTAAGGCAAAGAAGTTCATAAAGGTCACACTGATGGACATTTTAGAAAGAGCAGATGGGTCAGACTATTTAGATAGTAAGATAATAGGTATCAACCAAGGTTGCAGGTGATGTGTCCGGACATGGGAATGGCATTTATTGATGTGAAAGTAGACAAAAGTAAAATGAGAGGTTTACCATCTAAATGAGATATTGCAGCATTGTGTTAGAAATTTAAACTAGTATGAGACTAAATGTAGGCATACAATAGGGTGCTATATATAAAGAAGTCAAGGGGAGAGTTGGGGTCCGGGAAGTGTGAAATAAGTAGTGGAAAATCATCAATAAAAATTATAAAGAAAAAGCAAAAATTGGAAAAACAACAAAATTAAAAAAAATATATATTTATGCAAATGTTAGAAAATTAGTAAATAAAAGAGAAGAATTGGAACTATATGCATACGAAGAAAAACCAGATAAAATAGGGTGACAGAATCATGGGCACGAGGACATTGCAGATAGTGAACTTGAAATAGATAGATATTCAATTTTAAGGAAAGGTATGGTAGTTTGAGACAAGGCTAGGTGAGGTGGCGTTTCATTATTCTGTACAATTCTGATAATAAAAATATGATTAATAATGATGTAACAAAAAAGAAATTGAATGAGGATAAATAGAAAATGGGGGTGAAAGAACAGTGATTGAGGTGTGTCCATCAAGTCAAAAAGAGGAAGATAAGGAGCTGATTAGTAGCATAAGAAAGGCAAGTGAAGGGAAATTATTATTAAAGGAAGATTTCAACTTTCCAAACTAAAATGGGGTATGACAGAAACACTCGTAGAGTCAAAACCTTTTGTTAAGCGCAAAAGGGAACATTTTTTAATTCAACATGTAGAAGCAGTCACCAGGGGCAAAAACACACTCGATTTAGTTTCTACAACAGAGGAAAATATGATTGAAAACGTTATCGTTGGGGATATGTTTGGCTCAAGTGACCATCAAATCATCCGTTGGGATCTTCTTGCAGGGAAAGAAGTAAACATAAACACGCGAACATGCGACTACTCTAAGGCAGATGTTAAGATGATGAAAGAGGCAGCGAGCCACATATTCTAGAAAAATAATGTCGGAGGAATAAATGTTGAACAATAGTTAGAGAGTCTTAAAACAGTTCTAAAAATTATAAAATAGAAATGTGTTCCATGTAGGGAGGTAAACCCCAAACGTAAGAAAGTTGATAACTAGATTTGTAGTTAAATGTAGAAGAGCTAAAAATAAAGCATGGAAAAAATATATAGAGGCAGGTAAATCAAAAGATACATATTAACATTTTTTTGACAAGCAGAACATAGCTCAGAAAGTGAATAAAACAGCAAACATAGACTTTGGAAAAAAAAACTTGCTGAGAGGATCAAGACTGACAGTAAAAGCTTCTCTTAAGTTAGAAATAAACAAAGAACGAAAGACAAAGTAGGCCATCTCATAGACAGTACAGGGAAAATAATAAGTGAGAATATGGAGGCAGATAATCTACTCAATGAGTACTTTGGCACAGTCTACACAAAAGAGGACTGTTCCAAGATCCCAGAGCAGATACATATTTTTCAAAGAGGCATGGATACAGCGGGATTAAGATCAATCTGTAATACTGAGGAAATGCTTTTTAAAAAAAATTGGAGTGGTTTAAAATGAATAAATGTCCAGGTCAAGATGGTATTCATCTTAAACTGCTGTTTGAAATTAGAGACCAACTAGCAAAACCATTGTCTATATTATGTTCTCAATCACTTGCGAAAGGGGTTGTTCCACGGGATTGGATAGATGCAGGAGTGATCTCCTCATTCAAAATGGGCACAAATCAGATCGAATAAAGTATAGACCTGTGAGTTTAATGAGCAGTGTCTGTAAATTGTTAGAGTCAATAATCAAAGAAAACTTTGTAATCCATTTAGACAAAATTAATCTAATCAGAAATAGTCAGCATGGGTTTACCAGAAGGAGATCATGCTTAACAAATCTTTTAAAATGCATATAGGAGGTTACCAAAATGACAGATGAAGAGGAGCCAGTGGATGTTATTTATCCAGATTTTGCAAAAGCCTTTGATAGAGTACCTCATACATGATTATTTTGAAAGCTAAAATTACATGAATATGTGGGGAAGTTGCCAAATGGGGTGAGAATTGGTTAACGGAAAGAAGGCAGAGGGTAGGCACAAATAAGGAGTACTCTGAGTGGTGTGAAGTGAAAAGTGGAGTGCTACAAGGATCGGTTTTGGGACCAAATTTGCTCTTGATATATTTAAACGATTTGGGCATTAATATGGGATCCCTGATTTTAAAATTTGCTTATGACACAAAACTATTCAGTAGTGTCTCATCTAAAGCGAAAGTGGATATATTTATGTTGGATTTAGATAAAATTTGAGAATGGTCTGTCAGCTGGCAAATGGAGTTTAATGTGGATACATGTACAGTCATCCACACGGATAGATCCAATATTGAACACGATGGGCGTGAAAAATATTAGAAAGATAGATAAGGAAAGGGACCAAGGGGTTATAATAGACCATACAGGTAAGGTGAGTGAGCAAATCCAGGTAGCAGTGAAAAAGGTAAATGCAATGTTAGGTATGATAAAAATAAATATTAAACAAAGGATAACGGAAGTGATAGTCAAACTGTATAAAGCTTTAGTTAGACCTAGATTGGAGTACTGTGTACAGGTGTGGAGTCCTTATCATAGAGGAGATATAAACATGCTGGAAAGGATACAAAAAAGAGCGACAAAGCTGATAGTGGGATTCCAGAATTACAGTTACGAGGAAAGACTCAGCAAAACCGGCCTACATTATCTAGAAAAGAGAAGAATTCGTGGTGACTTAACACAGGTTTATAAGATGATTAAAGGAACGGATACATTAGACTATAACATGTTTTTAAAAATACAACAACCTTCAAGAACAAGATGGCATAGCTACACAATAAAATTATAGAAAGGTCCAGATTAGATATTAGTAAATATTATTTTTTTAAATCCGAGAGTTGTGAATGCTTGGAACGCATTGTCATAGGAAATAGTGGAGGCAGGGACAATTAATGCATTAAAGAATATATTGGATGCGCATAGCTTTTAGAGCAAAGACATGTAAATGGAACTGGTTGTATACCGATTCTGCAGCGTCTTCTAAACCAGTATAAAGACGTTAAGTTAAGTTAAGATGTCAAGTTAACACGCACGCACAAATGTTAGGTCGAGAGAAAATAGATGAAACTCAATGCAAAGATGTAGAGCGGATCGCTCAGAACTAGAGAGGGTGTATTTGTCGAGAACTGTTGTTCTACAGGGATCTGAATGGCATTGAAAGATTGGCTTGATCTTCTTCGTCTACTTATTTTTCTTCTTCCTCTTCATTTTCTTCTTTTCTTCTTCTTCTTCTTATTTTTCTTCTTCTACGTCTTCTTTTCTTCTTTTCTTTTTCTTCTTCTTCTTCATCTGTTTCTTCTTCTTCTCCTTCTTGTTTCTTCTTTAGTGCCATTCCTGAAAAAGTGGAGGCGATTTAGTGTTTTTGTCAGCTGTGGTTTGCTGACCATTATGCAAGCAGCCATCTTTGATTCGATGGCTGCTGTCAGCCCATTCACTGTGCTGCATATCCGGCCTCAAATGATTAAATAATAACATCTGTTGAAGCATCATCTGCCTTAGCTTCCACTTTCTTCAATTATTTTCTTTTAAATGTTCTTTAACCTCCAACCCCACCTAATGTATACGGTTTCCAACCTAGAGCGTTATTCGTTGGTCCCAGAATCCCTTGCTGAAGAAGACCGAATGGGGTCACTGAACCCTGTTTCTTATCTAAACAACATTTAAAACAGAAAAAAAAAACATGCATCACTTACCGGTGAACTCTCGACAGATTTACCAGATTTTTCGGGTTTGGAAGCCTGAAACAGTGAAAAAAATGTACATCTACAATTTATTAAATCTATCGATCTTACTTTAGTTAGTGTAACATAAGACGATGCATATAAAAAATGTATGTCAGCCGTAAACAATGACGCTAAAAAAAGTATTTATACTAACCATGAAAGTCTTTGAAGGTGATTATACAATATATCTCACAGGCACGGATAGTTACTTAAATATACAGAAGGCAGTCCACCGTCACACTAAGGTGAAGCGTGACTTCTATCACCTCTTAGACAAAGTCAGAAAGTACAAAAAAGTAGCAAAAGATTCAACACCACACACATATCTCAAATTTTCAGAAATTGAAACAAAGCTAATATTGCCTTATTTCTCTATTCCCCAAGCCGGTGTGCGTTGTACTGGTTTTTTCGCCTGGCTGCCCATTGCATCCGACTGCAGCATGTATTTTATGTAAGCGTCTGCTACCTCGTGCGTTTTCTAAGAGTTTGCTTCCCAGGGGTAACGGCCGGTGCTGTGATGGGAATCGAACCCAGCACCTTCGAGTTGTGAGTCGTGTCACTTAACCACAAGCCCACGACGACCCAATAAGCTAATATATAACACAACTAGAAGATCTGACCCAGGAGGTCTTATGATAGCATCAGAGAGAATGATTGGGACCGATCCATAATAATGGATACGTTACTGTACTAATGGATCTGTCTTTAAGGCCACCATCAAAGCGGGATGCATAGTCTGCATGGAGTATCCATACAGAACATCTGATGAGCTGTTTGCTGCCTGTGAGAAGATATGTTCTAACTATGAGACAGAAATAACAGTACCGGAAGTGTCGCTGCACAACTTGAGAATTGTATTTGATGTCTTCCCATCAAAGGTCCAAAACATCGTTGTTTTTATAGACTGATTGTCTGCCCTTTAAGTTCTACAATGTTCGGTATTTGCAAGCCTCAACTTACCCACAGTGTTTAGATACAAACCAACTTATCACATTCAGTGACGTCTCAATATTTGCAAGCCTGAACTTACCCACAGTGCTTAGATACAAACCAACTTATCACATTCAGTAACGTCTCAATATTTGCAATAAATCCCTTGCCACACTAATTCACTTGACAATATCAAGTCAATAAAAACAATACACACCAACAACCCTACAGCAGCCAAATAACTAATTTCATCTGCACAAAAAATAGGCAGTGGGGAATACTGGGAGATAAATTTACAAACATATGACCATCACAAATCCCAAAGACAACATCAAACTCCCAAAAAGGAGAGACCAAAGCACTATTTTCCAATTATCTGCAATGCAGAAACAATCATTTAAGCATAGATACACAAATAAATTAGAAATGCCGATACAATAATGAAGACATACATAACACATGAATTAGAAATGTGGATACAATAAAGTAGACATACATACACACATACATTAGAAATGCGGATCCAATAATGTAGACATACAGACACAAATAAACTAGAAATACGGATACAATAATGTGGACATACATACACACATAAATTAGAAATGCGGATAAAATAATGTAGACATACATACACAAATAAATATAAAATTGGGATACAATAATGTACACATTCATACACAAATAAATTAGAAATGCGAACACAACCATTGTAATATACATACACAAATAAATTAGAAGTGCGGATACAACAATGTAGACACGCAGATTAAATAATTTAGAAATAAATGTAAAGTTAAAGGTAATCTCTATCACAGATGGAGAACTAAAGCCTTAATTTTACTAAGCCACTGAGGAGGGGTATCCAGTTCCCTTCCTCGCTGCCTTTTGCGTCTATCGCGGATGGGTCGACTGGAACTGTTGGTAGCGGAAGGAGTGACAGGAAAGGACAGCTCTACTTCTACGTTAATCAGCCGATCAAAACAGAAATACGTATATAATAACATATAAATGCACATATAATAGCAGTATTACATAAATATCATAATGAAAAATACAATAATGTAGACATATTTATACAATCATGTAGACATAATAAAACACTTTAGACATATAAATACACACATTTTGACATTAAAAAAAAATGGTTTAGACATAAGAAATCATTTATTTAAATGCAACAATTTATATATAAAATAAATGTATTAATATCGATATATAAATACAATTATTTGGATATATAAATATCAATAATGACATGAACAAAATAATTTAGACATTTAAATAAAATAATTTAAACAGTAAAAAAATTATTCATAAATAAATCCTATATTTTACACATACAAACTTTATTTAGACATTACAATCATTTAGATTTATTTATGCAATCATTTAGATATATAATTAAAATAAGTTAGATATATAAATAACATAATTTAGATAAATAAATACGATAATTTGAGGTTTACTTCCGGTTCCTAACAAGATGGCTGCCTCCTTTACAAACAACGGCACTCACCTTTCATTATCCAAAAGTATTCAGCGTATTTATTTTGCTGTATTTGCGCCTCCCCCAGGGCCTAGCGAACTGAACGGAGTAAATCGACCATCGACGCAACCTACAGCCAACTAAAACGAGTCTTGATGACAGACAATCTTAGACACATGGCGATGTCCTTCAACTGTCGACTTCGTAACATTTCAGTGCACGTTGGTAGGCAGAACGAGAAGCAATCACCATTCAAAATTGTCAAACCCAAGTTCCATATTATTTCTTGCAACCCTCAAAGCGCATTTGGACTTCATAAACAAAACCATTTGATGACAAACTTGGAAAATATCAGGTGTGACGTCATCGGGCTATCGGGAAAAGCGCGCCCATTTCGAGTCACGTTGCACATGGTGCGAACATGGCGACACAATCCATATCGGTGCTGGAGAAGACCATTACCATATGGGAGTTTTCTGGTTCATAAATGCTAGCCAGCATGTTAAAAATGGCATATCAGTAAACATAGTTTCCTAATGGCTTGCAACATGGATAGGAACATGTGGCCCATACGGAAATAACGAAACTAGTGACCGGGGCCTCAGAATTATAGAACTTGCACTATGCAGTGAGCTATTGGTGGCAAACATGTTCGGGTATAACAAGCCGTCTAGAAGTTGAACATGGAAAACTCAAAACAAGGACGTGCACAGCCAAATTGATTATATACTGGACCAGAGGAGATTTAGATCTAGCATCAACACGGACAACACTGGCAATTTTTATGATGACTATGCGTCTGCGATTGAAGGGAGTCGCAAAGAAAGAAGTTGACTAAAGTTTGACCTGCACAAAGAAATAGACCCAACAATCATCGACGTGTTCCAATCAAGGGTAGGACGGAGGTTCTCTCCACTGTTTGCTCTCGGAGAGGAACTGGATATCGATACAGTAACATAGTCTCTTAACTCAACACTCATAGACACAGCTACAGACATCCTGGGTTATCACCAAACAAAACCGAAGCCATGGGTAACCACACATATTCTAGACTTTTGTGATAGAAAAAAGTGACTGAAAAAGCAAAAACATGTACCTGATGAAGTCGACATATATAAAGAGGTCAAGACAGCGATACAATAAAAGATTAGAGAGACGAAAGAATCGTGGATATGCGAGCACTGTAGAAACTTTCAAACATATGACATGTAGATCAACATAGAAATGACTGTGTCTATGAACATAGCCCGTAAGCATGCAAAGCAACGCTTTTTCAGGGGCCACAACGATCTCCAGCAGCCCCGAGAGTTAAGGTACCTAGGAAGTGTTTTCACTGATGATGTCAGAGTGGACAGAGAGACATCACATCGTATTCAGAAAGCAAGCAATGTCCACTACCAGGCGTCACCGATTCTAAAACTTCCTGGAGTGCAACGTTCAACAAAGTAGAGGTTTATCGACACGCTTTTCATCCCTACTTTGTGTTTCCAGTGTCAAGTGGGGTCCTTATTGGAATATTACAATATTAAGATTCAGAGCTATGAGATGCGATGTGTGCGAAGTGCAGTTAGCAAGTCCATCCGAGATCGTAGCCTAAACATCACGATGTGGCAGGTGTTAGGAACAAACACAGTAAACATCTACATTGAAGATAAACAAATCAAGTAGTTTGGCCACTTACTGCGGATGCGTTATGTCCAACGAGCAGCAAGAGCCTATCACATTCAAATACTAGGTCTTCGTGCGAGAGGCCGACCTCGTCGCAGATGGATAAAAGGTGTGTCTAAAACACTTGACGACCACACAAGCTTCTCACATGCCCAAACAAGCTATCTACGTATCCAGCCTTTCTGCGACGCCGCATGTCAAGAGCAGTAGGAACAAAGAATAAGTACAAACATCGAAGAGATATTCGACTGAAATGACGCTAAAGGAGTATACACGGTGGTCAAAGAACTGGTAACACCAAGACATGGCAGCAACTTTATAATCCTTGATTAAAGTAGCAAGTGTCTTATTAAGGACAATGTCGTACTGGTACGATAGACAGAGTACTGTTCCGAGTTTTACAAATATGAGGGACGGCACAAACCTGAGAAAACAATCCCTCCAACACCAACAACTAAAGAGGATAACCAACTTATAACGAAGGAGGAGGTAGCTGCAGCGGTAAAGACATTGGGAAAAGTGAAAGCGGCTGGCGTGGACAATATACCAGCATTATCTCTTACAGTTACGTGGGGAGGTAGTCGTGGAAGGCCTGACACACATCTGCAACAAAATATGGGCGATAGGAAACTGGCCGGAAGTATGGACAAAATCAATAGTTATACAGTTTCATAATGTGAGGAAACATATGCCAACATTACAGAACAATAAGCCTCTTCAGTCACCCTAGCAAGGTGATGCTTTGATCAATCATCGACCGATTGAAACCCCAAGCAGAGAACATCATTGCTGAGGAGCAGACAGGGTTCAGACGGAAGACGCACTACAGAACATATATTTAAAGTAAGGCCGCTAAGCTAGAAATATCTAGAGTAGGAGCACAAACTATATCATGTGTTTGTTGAATTCAAGATGGCGTTGGATGGCGTATGACTGTTAAGCTCTATGGCTACCATTAGGATGTATAAAATCAACGGAAATATTATTCAGGTACTTTAATACCCTCATGTACACTTTTCAACACAGTCCTTGAGGGATTTATGAGTGAGGCACTTAGAAATCACATTGATACTGTCAAGATAGGGGACCGAACGATTACCAACCTTCGCTTTGCAGATGACATTGACAGGTTGGCGGTATTACAGGAGTGGGTCAGAAGGCTCGATGAAACAGCCCTTCCCTATGGTATCGAGATTAACGCTGGAAAGAAAAAACAAATAATGACCAACAACGCCGAGGGCTTCAACTGCAGGATACAAGCTAATGACCAGCAACTCGAAGTGGTTGACCGTTTTAAATATCTAGGTTCGATTGTCAGTGATGAAGGATCAAAATGTGAAGTGTTGGCCAAAATAGCACAGACAATAGCGGCGCTTCACGGCTTAACACAATATGCAAGATAAACTGTTAGCAATATGCACGAAAATCAGATTAACGTGTACATTGGTCCTGTCAATATTCATGTATGTTTGTGAGACATGGACAGTTACAGCTGATGAAGCGGACGATACATGCCTTGAAGAGGAGATGTTTCCGAAGACTTATAAACGTCACGTACAAAGATCAAGTTACAGCCCTACTCTGTGAAACTAAAGCTTCTTAACAGATATAGTGCTGTGCTCTATGAGAAGGCTTATGGTACACCTCACTTTTGATACTGTCTTCAGGATTTAATCCTGGTGTTTAAAATGTGATTTTGACTTGGCCATTCTGCTCATTTCATAATTGCATCTCCCATTAGAAGTATTTAACTTGTGCATCTCCCATAAGAAGTATTTAACTTGTGCATCTCCTATAATAAGTATTTAACTTGTGCATCTCCCATAAGAAGTGATGTGAGTATCCACGCATTTAACTAAGTATACTTGTTTTAGTTCCGTCCCATTCATCTTTACACATCATTTTGAAGATTGATATTTCTTAGATACCACCACTACTTCTGATTTCTTTTTATTTATGCTCAGGCCGTTGTTTCTGCTTTGAAGACCTACCATGCTGACCAATTCTTGCAAATTTGACTCATTCTCCACAAACAGCATAGTGTCAATATCAATTGGCTGTCCAGAGAGTTCAGATTAGGGGAGACACCCCCTCCTCACTCCATTTCATATCATCCTGAAGTTTATTTCTGTGTTATTTATTTGTATACCTGCAGACTGTCTCCAGTATGTGTTCTGAATAATTCGCAAATCATTGTCATCAACATGCAGCTCTTCTAGAGTCTAAATCAATTCTCTGTGCTTCACATTGTCAAATACCATGGTATAGGCTTGTCCCCTGGTCAAATGCACTCCTTCGAGAGGAATCGCAGGTCGCTGACATTTGGTCCACGTGCTTGGCTGATAAGCCAATGGTGCGAAGTTACCATCTGAAGGACTACGGCCGAACGCCTCTAAGCCCTAATCCCGCCCTAAATCTCAGCACCGCTGTGATGGGAGGCTACGACATGGTTGGGACCTGGGGCTCGCGTCTCAGCCCGGCACGGTCGAGCCGCAGAAATGCACCTGGTTAAATGCACTCCTGCCTCGCTCTTTACCTCTGTCTGCTATCAGCCATCCCAATGGACGCAGAAGAGATGCAGTCCAGCGGACATTGCACCCCCTGCCCTATTGTGACAACCTCCCAGGTGGCGGGGAATGCTAGGCGTGCCATCACTGCAGATGAGCCGAGAAAATAAAGGGAGCAAAGAGATACCTCACTCACATGCATATGCTACGTTTCTGGCAGGACGTGACGATCCTGAGACAAAGTCACACTGGACTGCCTCTCTTCCGGGATAGTACAAACTAGTACATAGTCCATCATATCATATCATTGCCAAACCCTATATACACGAGTGGGGAAGACTCGATAGTCCTGCAAGACAACTACCCTAAGAGAGACAACTCTGACCAAAAACCACTGCTGCCTTGCAGTTAGGCTGGGGACAGCCAAAGGCTAAGGAGGGCATCCTTCAAAATCGCCTGTTTAAATCGGATGCACTGAGCCACATGCTTAACAAAATAAAACTGTGCAACGTATATCGTTGTAAACAGCGTACAATGAAGAAGAAGAAGAAAAATACCTTGGTATACAATCACATCTTTGTGCTTCACATTGTCAAATACCTTGGTATAACATCTCTTCTATGTGCTTCACATTGTCAAATACCTTTGTATAAAATCACTTCTCTGTCCTTCACGTTGTCAAATACCTTGGTATAATTTATGAAGAACATATGTAAAACGGCTTACGTCTTTATATCTCATTCGATTATTGTTCTCAATATATATATGGCTTACGTCTCTTTATCTCATTCGATTATTGTTCCTAATATATATATGGCATTTAAAAAATAAAATAATTTAAACATACACAAATAATTTAAATAAATATAGTAATTTAGATATATGAATAAAATAATTTTGAAATATTATTAAAACAATTTTTACATATACATTTAAAAATAAAAACAAAAAAAAAACTATTTTGACTTTTAATATAAAAAATATAGATAGTGTCGGGCGGGTTGGGTGGCTTTCTTTTCGATAAAGCCGGTACTGGACAACATCCATGACCAGAGTCTACGCCCATCTCCATCCAACCCCGCAGTACTATCTGCATTATGAAATGCGTCGGAAACATGATCACTCACGAAAGAGATGGAGTTCAAACTCAGAGTGACCGAGGCCTCCCTCGAGGGATGCATGGTCGGCCTCACGTTTCATAGCCAGCACGCAAATAGTCTTCACAACTCGGACATACGCCAGTTGTTCCTGGACGAAGATGTAGTTATTTATGCAGACAAGATGAAACATCGCTTGGTTGGCCACTTACTGCGACGAACGGACGACCGTTGGAGCATATCGACAGAAATATGGTACCCTAGAGATAAGAAAGTCATCGTGTCAGACTCCCAAACACTACTTCGGAAGGTGCAGAATGGGTGGCTACGACATGAGTGGATAGCAGCGCTGGGGACCTAAAACTCCAGGGGCTGGTGTGGATCTACTGGCCTGGTCATGCTGGGGTTCCGGGCAACGAGCGAGCTGATTTTGTGGCGTCACACGCACCCACAACAGGCACAGTTGACATGGCTTAAGGTGACATAGTGAAGGTTATCAAGGACCACATGATGGAAAGCGACACTGCTTTGGATGAGTCTGCAAGGCCCAGGCACTTTGGAATCAAATTATGATTCAGTGGATCAGGGAACCTGAGAGGACGAAACATGAAGGTGTACAACCAACAGGCTACAGGCACCATCAGCATCCACACTTTGTGCCATCTGCTGAGAGAGACTGAGCACCTATGGGTATGCCCGGAGTGCAGTGAAGTCGATTCCTAGAACTTCTTCTTCTTCTTCGTACGCTGTCAGACGTCAACTTGTATTTGTTCGAAGAAAGCAGCGGTCATCCTGAGGCTGTCGACACTACCATACAGCTTGTCTAGTATTGACACTTGTGATGGCCACATGTGCTTTCTCTGGTCCTCGTATGTCGGGCAATTTTGCAGCAGATGTTCAGCGGTCATTTTCCCAGTACCACAGGTGCATTCGTCAGTGCCACCCATCTTCAGTTTATTGAATAGATGGTACCTCAGTCTGTTGTGGCCTGTTCGTGACTCCTAGAACAGAACAGAAGAAACGAACCCGAGGACGACCACCACCTCGTTGACCCGACTCCCTTGCATCCCACAACAACATTTACGATGCCACAGATGGACGACTCATTCTCAACTCTTCCACCGTGGCCCAATACAGAGACCGTTGGAAAAGAAGATGGGACCCGCAACGGTGCAACCAGCGCTGAAAAACAGGCCATCCAGTAGAGCAATAATTCAGTAATATAAACATGAACAAAACAATGTTGGGCATATAAATATAATAGTATAAACATGAACAAAACAATGTTGGGCATATAAATATAATAATATAAACATGAACAAAACAATGTTGACATATAAATATAATAATATAAACATGAGCAAAACAATGTTGGGCATATAAATATAATAATATAAACATGAACAAAACAATGTTGACATATAAATATAATAATATAGACATAAAGAAAACAATTTTGATATAGTCATTAAATAATTTAGAGACTAATACAAATCGTTTATACATATAAATCAGATCATTTCATTTATAAATATAGTCATTTCGACATATTCATATACTATTTTCAGACGTGAATAAAATCATTTTAACATATATATAAAATCACTACAGACATAAATAACATTATTTAAGACATATTAATCAAACATATTGACGCATGTACCAAACATTTAGACATATCAGTAACATAATTTCGACACATTAATATAAATAGTTTAGACATGAATCAAATAATTTAAACATGAATCAAATAATTTAGACATGAATCAAATAATTTAGACATGCCTACAATTGTTTACATTTATACATAAAATCGTATAGACATATAAATGAAATCATTTAGACAAATAAATCAAATTAGATGTACTAATAAATCAAATCATATAGGCATGTTCATTTTTTTTTCAATCGATTCTAGTGTGCGTGCACAGCACGTGTCTGCACGTGCTAAATTACACGTAAGATTCGAAAGGTCGTTCAAGTTGTGTTGTGGATAGAGGCACAGCTAACTAGCCAAACATGCATGCTTCTGGTTTCAGTACCCAGCAATGACCATATATTTATGGGAAGTGAACCAATTACAAATGTGTGCAGAAGTCTGATAAACTCTGTAGTAAGGCGCAAAACATATTACAACACACTGGCTTAGGAAACGACACAAATGCAAAAAACAAAAATATGTAACAAATGTAAACATTTCATTTCTGAGTGCTTCTATATTTTCGTATATAGGGCCTGTGGAAAAGGTAACTATAAACTGACAATATTTACCGAATCGCTTGGTTTCTCATCTCCGCGATCATATTCTTCTTCCTTCTCCTCTTGTTGCTCGTCAGAAGATGCGGGCTTTGTATCCGACTGACGGTTAAAAAGAAAATGATGACTAAAATATGTGGCTGAAATACACGCTGTCATGATGCAAATTTAGTGGAAAACAGTAGCAAGTAAAGGTAACAACGAGAGTTGTGCACGGGTATAGCAACATACATATGTGACATAATTTGCTAACAAAATAAGCACTGACGACCACGCAATGCGAATTTGCCTGAGCCTACTAAAGGAAGTCAACTGTTATAATGAACTAATGCTCCGATTGAAGTGGGAAACTAATAAATATAACAACAAACGATTTTTTGTCGGTACAAGCTATTATTTATACTAATTGTTTTAAAATTGTTTTGGGGACTAAATGATTTTCTTACTCATCGCCATCTTCCATTTTGACTTCCCGTAGTTCGTGAAAGACAGCTAAATAAATATTCTTACTTTTCCACATCGTTGCCAAATTCGGTATTTTTAATTTGAAAAAAACCAGTTATTTAAGGACTGGTCATTCGAAAATCCGTCAACATTTGATAGATTTAACAGTTAGGACTAAGACAGGCTGTATACATAATTTATAATCTAAATATGATAAAAGGAAGTTGGTTAAAATAGGAGGACTAGAAGTCCAGGTGAACGAACAGCGGTCATGACAGGTTACATAAGAGCGCTAACTATATCCTTCTAGAAAAAAATACAAAATGTCAGACTAAGCAACGATTACGCCGAACGCCGGCGGCTGAAAAACCAGCTTCGGTTGGGTGATTTGGTTGACCGGGACAGCTTCGTCAACGAAATCGCCGACACAAGTTGACACGGGTCTCAGACCTGCATACCGGAAACAAGCAGAAAACGTGTATGCCAATTAAGCAGATGGCTCACCCTGTTCGACGCACGAAGAAGTAGTGGACAGATGGAATGGCTCGCCCCGACCTGGATTCAGAATATGTGGATACTCTCCCGCATGTGGATACTCTCCCGCATGTGGATACTCTCCCGCATCAACCCTCCAACATTGGCAGAAGTCCTAGCAGCCATACATATTATTTTCCGCTAGAGCAATTGAAGTACGACATGGATCCCATCAGCTTCGCTATTCATAACCTTTTTCTACAAGTCTGGAGGGCAGGACACGTTCCCGCAGATTGGCAAGATGGAATAGTTGCCCTATACAAAAGGCAAGGGAAGCCGGAAGGACTGCAACAACTATAGACCAATCATACTGCTCATAGTCCAGGCAAGGTATTTGCACATGTGCTGCTGGCCCGGCTCAAGCCACTCCTGATCGCAACACGTCGGCCACAACAGTTTGGGTTCACCCCAAATAGATCAACTGTGGATGCCATTATTGCTCTCCAGCTCCTAGTTGAGTTGCACCATACATTCAACCGCTACCTCTGCGCTGCGTATGTGGATCTAAAGGCACTATTCGTTTTGGTTGAACGGTCAGCTCTCTGGAAAGCCATGCAAGACATCGGCACTCCTGTCCTACTGTTGAACTTGACAAGGGAGCAACACACGAATACCGGTGCCATATTTTGCCTAGGTGGCAATCTCTCAGACATGATCCCAACATCTTTAGGGGTCAGGTTGCGTCCGTGCCTCTGACCTTTTCTGCCGAGCCATCGACTGGATTCACCATCGCCTATACTCACACAACTCAGTCGTGTCGAGATATTGATCCAATTATTTATGGTTATATGAAAACCTCGCTTTGAATGCGCGTCACTGATTAGAAGTCGAGTCATTTGGCAACGCTAGTAAGTAGCATATCCTTTACAGACCATAGCTTCTTACAACCGCCACCTATCTGGCTGTTATAAGTTTCATGGCAAGTGTGCAGTACGGTAGGTTTCCATTACTTTCCGTACGTGGAGGAGCATTCGCCAGAGAAAAAAACCTAAACTGGACACAAGTGGGAATCGAACCCGGAACGTTAGGATTGTGAAAGCGAGTTTCACCTCTAGGCCACGCGGCCTCCCTACGTTAAGAGACTAATAATTAGTCCTGTCGTCTGCCCGCATTTTGTAGAATTTCTTCAATATGCCATTGAGAGACAGGGGAAGGGATCCCATTCCGTCAACATTGGGTAACCGTCGTTGTAGGGCATTGTTTTAATGATACAGTTGCGTTCCTCTGGCTCGTACCAGTTCTGAGTTGGCTGATGAATGTCATATGAGAAAGACTTTTACAATAACGATACGTTATATCGTTTAAGCTTAGCCCATCGACTCTTTTTGACTTCTTCAATTGTCCTCGCTAGCATTGTTACTTCCCCTTCACTTTTACGTTCCACTATAAAACATCAAGCTATGTACCTGATTGTGTTGCGGTTTGATTTGATCCCCGTAGTAGTGAGGGACATGCATATCAAGCCAAGCATAGCACAACCACCTGGAGGACCTCGGTCTACCGTCATCAGCAGGCACGAGATGTGATGACAGCTTCTACAACCCCCGACTCAACACCATTTTCAGGGCGTACAGATGGGTCATATTAACCAATGAGGGCATTCATCAAGAACAACAACTCTTACGTATTTATGTTTACTTTCTCATTTTGCTGTTTTCATTTGTTTGGTTCGTTTTCTCCCAATAAAAACTGTTGGACACAGCGTATAACGTGTTCACTTTATTATTTAGATTGTGCGCTATTTTTGTCTATTGTTTTAATTTAAACGACTACAGCAGCAACAACAACCAACAACTGTCGTACACTTTCCTCAGCCAGCGATGATTAGGATGACTTGGTCATGTTCGTCGCATGGAAAATGATTGCACGAAATATGGTCGCATTCCCAAAGATATCTTCTACGGACAGTTGGCGAATGGCACGACAACAGTCGGCCGACCGCAGTTGAGGTTCAAAGATGTGTGTAAACGGTATATGAAGGTCCTGGACATGAATCGGACATTCTGGGAAGACGAAGCTGCAGACCCATCCAGGGGGAGGTGTACCCTGAATTGCCGGCTTATGCTTGATGAAGAGAAGTTCTTGCAACACCGAAAAGTGAAAAGACAAGGCCGCAAAGAAAAATACAACATAAGATAAGTATATGTTGTGTTTATGTATCACTCCAAGTCATATCATCACTTATTTAGTCATGACTGAAAGAGACTGCTAACTAACTAACTAATTAACTAACGAACTAACTAACTAACGAGCTAACTAACTAACGAACTAACTAACTAAGGCAAAGGGAAAGGCTTCCGTCCATCGTAGACGATGATGGATATGTAGAGTCGAAGAAAGGCAGGCACAAATGGAGTGCGATATAAGGAAAAATGAGAAGAGATTGGAGGAGATAGAAAAGAGGCAGATGAAAATAGAATAGTAACACGTGAGAATGGAGGAAATTTTAAAAAGGCCGCAGTCAACGTGTAGTCAAGAAAGTAAGGGAGATTTTAGTGAGGAAACAGTTCACAGGGCAGAGAGTTTTGCAGATAAATATGCAACTATAGGTGAGGGGTCAGTATTGGTAGTAGGAGATTCAATGGTGAGAGAGGTTGGCAGACATTTGTCTAAACAACACAACATGTTTGAAAGAATGGATATTGGGGGAGCAAAAATAGACGACACAAAGGGGAGAATAAAGAGGCTAGATGACAAAGGAAACAGTCATGGTGTGGTATTGATAGGAACAAATAATGTAATGAGAGATGGTACATAAATAATTATGGATAAATATAAAAGTCTTATCAGAACACTTAAGGAAAACAAGTTTAGAAAGGTCACAATGATGGGCATTTTAGATATAGCAGATGGGTCATACTATCTAGATAGTAAGATAACAGGTATCAACCTTAGGTTGCAGGTGATGTGTGCGGACATAGGACTAGAATTTATTGATGTGAAAGAAGACAAAAGTAAAATGTTAGACAGAGGAGGTTTACATCTAAAGGAGATAGGACAGCATGTTGTAGCAAAGTATATGTTTAATCATTGTGTTTGAAATGTAAACTAGTAAGGCATATAAAGTATGAGAATAAAGATAGGCCTACAATAGGGTGCTATAGAGGATGTAGTCAAAGGGGAGATTTGGGGTCAGGGAAGTGTGAAATAAGTAGTGGAAAAGCAAAATGATAAAGCAGAAGCAAAAAGTGGAAAACCAACAACATTACAAACTAATATGTTTTTATGCAAATGTGAGAAGCGTAGTAAATAAAATAGAAGAATTTGAACTGTATGTAGAAGATGAATAACCATATATAATAGGGTTAAAAGAATCATGGACAAATGAGGACATTGCAGATAGTGAACTTGAAATAGAGGGATATACAATGTTAATGAAATATACGATAGTTGGAGACAATGCTAAAGGAGGTGGCGTTTTATTATACTGTATTAATTCTGTTAATATAACGATCAAAGATGATGTGGTAGAAAAAATGAAAGTGTATGAGAAGAAATATAAAGTGGGGGTGAAAAAACAGTTATTGGAGTATGTTATAGATGTCCATCTTGTCAAAAGGAAGAAAATGATGAGCTGATTAGTAGCATAGCAAAGGCAAGTGAAGGGAAATTATAATTAATGGGGGATTTCAACTTTCCTTAATATATTGGGATATGGCAGATCACTTGTAGAGTCAAAACCTTTTGTTAAGTGCATAACTGACAACCTTTTAAATTCAACATGTAGAAGCAGCCACCAGAGGCAAAAACACACTCGGCCTAGTTTTTACTACAGAGGAAAATATGATTGAAAACGTTACCGTTGGGGAACTATTTGGCTCAAGTGACCATCAAATCATCCGTTGGGATCTTCTTGCAGGGAAAGAAGTAAACATAAACACGCGAACATACGACTACTCTAAGGCAGATGTTAAGAGGATGAAAGAGGCAGCGAACCACATAATCTGGAAAGATATTGTCATAGGAACAGATATTGAACAGGAGTGGGAGAGTTTTAAAACAGTTCTAGAAACGCTTGAAGAGGAATGTGTTCCATGTAGGGAGGTTAAACCCCCTAGCGTTAAAAGTGGATAACTAGATTTGCAGTGAAATGTAGAAGCGCGAAAAATAAAGCATGGCAAAAATATATAGAGGCAGGTAAATCAAAAGAAACATATTCAAAATATTTGGACAAGCAGAACATATCTCAAAAAGCGAATAAAACAGCACTGATCAATAGGCTGAAGGACAGCCCTAGCTTCTATTCTAGAACATGGCATACCACCTCTACTCCAGACTTTGCCCTTTCCACGGTATATATTCACCACAAAATAGACCGCCAGATGCTCAACCAATTGGCAGGTAGCGATCACAGGTCAATTAGGCTAGAAATTGATATGGAAGTAGGCCCACAGGAAATAAAACCGCTCCCACGTTGGAACTATAAACGAGCCGACTCGGACAGGTTTGCAATTCTGAAAGATGGGCTGTGTGAAACTATCAACACACGGAATAACAATATGAAACCTATGGTGGAAAGCTTAAGCAAAGCAATAATGCAAGCAGCCATCGAAACCATCCCAAGAGGGGACAGGTAAAACTACAAGTCATATTGGAATGATGAATTGCAGAAAGCGGAGGACGAAGTCTCAAATGCTAGGAACATGGCATAGAGAGAACAATCTATGGAGGCAAATATCGCCCTCAAGGCTATCACGGCCAAATACAAAAGAACACTAAACCAAATAACAAGAGACAGCTGGAAAAACAAAACAGAAAGCCTAAATCTAGATAAAGAAGGGAACAAACTATGGAAGTTAGTCAGAGCCATGAATGACGAAATTCCAACAAATAAACAAATTACCATCAAGCAGGGCGGCAACATTCTTACTGAAAAAAAGCAGCAAACGCCTTTATAGAACAATATGCCAGAGCAAACCCCATTGATGTCCCTATAGACAGGCATACATACATTAGTGAAGAACAAAACAGCCACGACAACATCAATATGGCACCAGAGGAGCACATGATGACAAAACTAACAATGAACGAAATGGAAGAGGCCATGATAACATTAAAGAAAAAGAAATCACCCGGAAAAGATGGGGTAACAAACCAAATGCTGATGGGGTTGGGCCAAACAGCAAAGAGGAAGTTACTATCAGTCCTGAATCAAAGCTCGAAAAGGGGAATTGTACCCCAGGCGTGGAAAGACGCTGTACTTATGCCAGTACTAAACAAAAAAAATAGAACAGATCAAAATGGATACATGCCTATCAGCTGTGTAGGAAAACTGATGGAGCGTATGATAAATACCAGACTGATGTGGCATCTGGAAGAAAAACGCATATTAATTTCACAGCAAGCAGGCTTTAGACAGCACAGATCCACTGAGGACCAGATCACTCTCATAGCCCAGTTAATAGATGATGCTTACCAGGAGAAAAAAACACAGTAGCGGTTTGGGTGGATTTAGAGAAGGCATTTGACAAGGTGTGGAAAGAGGGACTTGAAGTCAAGCTACGAAGAAGTGAAGTTTGTGGGAAAATGTACAGATGGATCAGCCACTACCTCGAAAACAGAACAACCAGTCCAAGTACAAGGGCAGATGAGTAAAAAGGTGACACTTGAGCAGGGAGAACCCTAAGAGGGGGTACTGTCACCCACACTTTTCCTGGTGTATATAAACAACATCACAGTAAATATACCAAGAAGAGTCCACAGCTCTATGTTTGCAGACGATCTGGCTATGTCGACCTCTGAAAAATATCTCACCATATCAAGCAATCGGATGAAGCAGGCCCTAACATCGTTGGAGGAGTGGGCGAACTCATGGCTGGTCAAAATAAAAAAGGAAAAAAAAACATGTACGATATTCTCGCTTTCAAACAAACCCCAGAACACCAAAATGAGTCTTAACGGAAAATATTTGAGGCCAAACGACAATCCAACCTATCTGGAAGTCACATTTCATCGGCACAGGACATGGAAAAGTCAGATCGAGAGAAACCGAATGAGAGCCAGACAAAGAATGGCAATCATGAAGAAACTTGCTGGCACAAGCTGGGGAGCAGACAAAAGTATACTAAAGAAACTGTACACTGGAAGAGTGAGACCAGTTCTCGAGTTAGGCATTGCGGCATGGACAACAGCAGCAAAGGCAAACTTCGATAAAATTATCAAACTTCAAAACCAAGCCATGAGAGTTATAACAGGAGGCATGAAGTCAACGCCAATTATAGAACTTGAAAAGATTACAAATCTACAATCCATGACCGACAGAAAAGACTGCAGAGCCCAGCAGCAAGCAGAGAAACTCAGAAGACTGACAGACCATCCAATGCATCATAGACTAAATAGATTTGGAAATGGGAAACTAAAGCGGAGAAACTTTGCAGAAATAGCCAAAGCAAAGATACGCGAAGACCCTATGAACAACGTAACAATACCAAAGTCATCCCTACTGTACGCAAACCTATCTGGAGGCAGCGTATATTTCCAGAGGTGGTAGAAAATATACCAGGTATTGGAAACAAGAACAGCCTGTCTGAAAAAGAAAAAAGAGACATAACCCTGAGGTACACACCGAAAAACTACCCAAGCATGGACTGGACCCATGCATACACCGACGGTTCTGTAATAAACACAACACAGAACGGAGGGGCAGGGGTCTTCCTGAGCCTACCAAATGGTAGAAAAATAACACTGTCAGTGGCAACTAGAAAATACTCAAGCAATTTCAGAGCGGAGGCGGGGGCACTGAGGGCTGCAGTAGAAGCAGTTCTTACAGGCAAAAGAAATGAAAGCCAGATAGTCCTGTTAACAGATGCACTGGCTGTAGTCGCAGCACTAAAAAGCCAGACAAATACTGAATTTAATGATTTAAGAGCAGTACTCTGTCAACTTTGCCAGCAGTCCACACCAAAAAGAGTAGTGGTACAGTGGGTTCCTTCCCACTGTAACATCCAAGGCAACGAGGATGCAGACAGACTGGCAAAAGAAGGTGCAAGACTACCACAACCAGATTCTAGTGTGACCTACGAAGAGTCCAAAAGGCTTATTAGAGCCAGATACATAGCCAAATGGGAAACAGAACATACTGGCTACACAAAAAAGTGATTCTTATTACCAGTTGAACAGAAGAGAGCAGGTCGTGGTCTTCAGACTCCGCACAGCCCACAACAGACTGAAGTACCACCTATTCAATAAACTGAAGATAGGTTGCACTGACGAATGCACTTGTGGTACCGGAAAAATGACCGCTGAACATCTGCTGCAAAACTGCCCGACATAGAGGACCAGAGAAATCACCAGTGGCAACACTAGACAAGCTCTATGGCAGTGTCGACAGCCTCAGGATGACCGCTGCTTTTTTAGAAACAAATACAGGTTGACGTTTGACAGCGTACGAAGAAGAAGAAGAAGAAGAAGAAAAAGAAGAAGAAGAAGAAGAAGAAGAAGAAGAAGAAGAAGAAGAAGAAGAAGAAGAAGAAAACAGCAAAAATAGACTTCGAAAAAAAACTTTCTCAGAGGATCAAGACTGACAGTAAAAGCTTCTTCTCTTATGTTAGAAATAAACGAAGAACGAAAGACAAAGTAGGCCCTCTCATAGACAGGCATAGTGTGGGGATAAATAAGGAGTACTCTGAGTAGTGTGAAGTGAAAAGTGGTGTGCCACAGGGCTCGGTTTTGGGACCAATTTTGTTCTTGATATATATAAATATAAATGATTTGGACATTGATATGAGAACCATGATTGCAAAATTTGCTGATGACACAAAACTATGCAATAGTGTCTCATCTAAAGCGGAAGTGGATATATTGAGGTCGGATTTAGATACAATTCGAGAAGGCTCTGTAAGCTGGCAAATGGCGTTTAATGTAGATAAATGTACAGTCATCCACATGGGTAGATCCAATATGGAATATAATTACATAATGGGAGAGAAAAATATTAGAAAGATAGATAAGGAAAGGGACCTAGGGGTTATAATAGATCATACAGGATAGGTGAGTTAGCAAGTTAAGGTAGCAGTGAAAAAGTCAAATGCAATGTTAGGTATGATAAAAAGAAATGTTAAACATAGAAGCAAGAAAGGGATAGTCAAACTGTATAAAGCTTTAGTTAGACCTAGATTGGAGTATTGTGTGCAGGTGTGGAGTCCTTATCATAGGGGGGATATAAACATGCTGGAAAGAATACAAAAAAGAGCGACGAAGATGATAGTGGGATTCCAGAATTACACTTATGAGGAAAGACTCAGAAAAACCGGCCTACAGTGTCTAGAAAAGAAAAGAATTCGTGGTGACTTAATACAGGTTTATACGATGATCAGAGGAATGGATACATTAAATTATAACAATTTTAAAAAATACAGCCACACACAAAAACAAGAGGGCATAGCTACAAGTTGACTAAAGAGAAGTCCAGATTAGATATTAGCAAATATTTGTTTAGTCAGATAGTGGTGTTTGCTTGGAATGCATTGCCAGGCGAGGTAGTGGAGGCAGTGACAGTTACTGCATTTAAGAATAAACTGGATGCGCATAGCTTTTAGAGCAAGATGATGTAAATATAACTGGTTATATACAGACTCTGCAGGGTCTTCTAAACCAGCATGAAGACGTTAAGTATGGCATAATTTATTTTGCTAGCTTTATTTTTAGTAAGGATTAACTGCGATACTTTTTATCCTCACTCTCTTGTCTCCAGCCGCCCGAAACAAGTTGCAAGTCATGGACAAGACGACTAGGTGGCGACTATGAAATGCAGAGGACTCCGCATCAAGCACCCGTGAAAAAGACGGCGGAGTCCGGAGTCCAACTCACACAACCTGATCACGAGGATTAACCACTTCGCCACGGAATTCCTCACTAACTAATGAACTAACTAACTAGCTAATTAACTAACTAACTGTTACATTTTATTCCAATCCCTGGGGTAGTTAAGGGGATTTGAAGGTTTTAGAATACAGACCGCTCCGCCACTTCTGCCTCTACGTCGTGTAGTGGCAAGTTTTTAAAAAATATATGCGTATATTGAAACGTTTATTCCAGGTAGGCTTGTAATCCCTGTAGTATTGAACGATACGCAGATAAAACCCAAGCACCCCCCAGCCACATGGGATGCTCGGGATATGAGGAAAGCTACTGCAACCTTCCAGTTCACGCGCTTTGCAGGGCGCATACACGAGTAATCTCAGTCAATGTGGGCATTCAATACCAAGAACACTGAAGATTCCAAATGCACTTCCCACTACCAGTTAATGCAAGCCAAAGAGAAGATGAACACACGCCATTAAATAGTCTCTGAGGATGACAATGACACAGACCGGCCAGCTGACCGTCGACCAATGGTCTAACTGGTTGGCTGCAATGGTGGAGACCTTCTACATAGAACATTCTTCATCATGATAGCAATGTAGCTATTTAGGGGGAAGACGAACATTTGGGAGCAGACAGTTTGGAAATCGTGAGGTAAATTGTACTTGATTACACAACCTGAATTCCTGACATTCGAACAGGCAGGTATATGCCAGCCTTCAGATATCCAAAGTCTATCTATAGTATGTTGGTTTTTTGTGTGGTCATTTCTCCTGCGACTTACTACGCCTGGGCATGAATTTAATTATTGTTAATCCCGTAATTATCAATATTAAAATGACCATGGTTTTTTAACGGACATAGCGTGTACACGGACTTCCGAGTTTATTGTCCATCTCCAATAGGAATAGCAACTAGTTTAACCTCCATTAAAATACGGATGGCTTGAAATGTGTGGCTTACAATCGCTAGCTGTTTCATTGGCGAGCGCCTTACCATTCTATTATAGCTCCCCAAACACCTTTGAGGTAAATAGTTAAACTAAATGACATAATGAGAAAATGTTTACAAGTTGCAAGATGTTCACCTACCTTGTTTCCTTTGCTCTTTTTGTCACCGGACTGAAACAAAGATGGTACACTTTGTTACAAAATATGTAGACGCTTTGAACCAGAAGTCACTCTTTGTCATAGCCGGAATTAATCTGTTTCTTCTATTTATCCTCACGTAAGCAAGTGATCCAACCTATTTTTATTAATTATATTTGTCATACCGCTTCTGAAGTGTTCTTTCAATCTCAGAGTCATCCCATCAGGTCGGGAATTGTTGGCACTGGCAGTTGCCAATTTGGACATGTCTTCATCAGATCAGTTAGCATATTCTCGTCTGTGTTACAAAAAGAGTTTCCTTTTCTACATGGGATTGACAGTGCAGACAGTTTGTTGCAAATAGAACATGTTTTCAATGAAGTAGTTGACTTATTTTAGTCTATGTCACACACAGAGTTTCCTTTATTCCGGTGAAGGGTTAGACCACATTGTTAGTCAGATGTTGCATTGAGCAGTCAGTAAAGCAGTGAACCTATTTCATGCACGTATACGTTTCTGTCTTAAAATGAATAGACTGCGCTTAATGTCCCCCGTACGAAATGATTTTTCAGTGACAGTAGACATGTGTTTAGTTCCACCACACAGAGAGCGTCGTATGCATTAGAGATGGGATAGGCTGAACTTAATGTCGCTTTGTTTGGCATGATTTTAATTGCTGATACTGGACATTTCCTTATTAGGACCGCCCATAGATAGTCTTCTACATTACCGCCATATTGTCCATTTCCGTATGTTACACTCGTCTATGTTCCTGCTCACAGAATCATCAAATCTAGAAGGCTTAAGCTGCTCTGTGTGTCGCCTCTATTGACCTGCTGTTCGTTATGTGGCTGTGATCGTATTCTCGCCATTAGAGCACAATTACGCTATTACAACGTTCAAACTGACTGTCGTATATCGAACATGTCAGAGAGTAGGACAATCAAATTCTTCAAACAGGATCTGGAAACCAACTACACAGCAAAAGGTAACACAATGTAATGGCAAATATATATATAAATACAGGATCCATATTGGAACCCATCAACAAGCGACAGATAACCTCAAGAAATAAAAAGACAACGATGGTAGGCGCTAAAGCGTTGGAAGACACTTTTTCACATCAACATCCAGGATACTTCAGAATGACAGCTTACTACCCACTATATCTTCAAAGCCGAGGATATAGCTAGCTGTGGATGGCTGTGGGACACCCAGGGGAACACAGTCGGCGAACAGTGGGTCAACAGGTGATCAATAGATTGGTATCAATATCAGGACAATAGAACATGGAATGAAGAGAATGGTTTCTTAGACAAGTGTACAAACAAACAAGACTGAAAAACACAGAGTAAAACGAAAAGATTGAGTACAAAGCTGCAATAGGAAGACAGAGAACAGTCAAATAGATGGTTTGATATTTTAGATGCAAAAACACAAGAGAATCGAAATGCTCGATTGCTCATTCGGTATGGTGTTGAAGTTAAAGCTGAGTGTTAATGTTGGCTCAATCTTGATCATGATATTGACTGATCTCAACTGGTTTGGTCAATTTTCTGAAACCCCCCAGCGGCTCTACTAGAGAGAAATTAACAAGACAGCCAGACCCTACAATGATTGTAGGCGACTACAAAAGACAACCAGACCATACAACGGTTGTGGTAGACGTCAGAAGAAAGCCAGGCCCTATAGAAATTGTAGGCGACTACAGAAGACAGCCATACCCTACACTGATTGTACGCGGCTATATAAGACATCCATAAATTACAATGATTGTAGGCGACTACATAAAACAGCCAGAACCTACAAAGGTTCTTGTCGATTACATAATTCAACCAGACCCTACAGTGATTGTAGGCGACTACATAAGACAGCCATACCCGACAATGATTGTAGTGGACTACATAATACAGCCAGACCCAACAATGATTGTAGGCGACTACATAATACACCCAGACCCGACAATGATTGTAGGCGACTACATAAGACAGCCAGACCCGAAAATGATTGTAGGCGACTACATAAGACAGCCAGACCTGACAATGATTGTAGGCGACTACATAATACATCCAGACCCGACAATGATTGTAGGCGACTACATAAGACAGCCAGACCCGACAATGATTGTAGGCGACTACATAAGACAGCATGAGCCTACAATGGTTATGAGCGACGGCATACGAGAGCCAGACCCTTCGCAGGTAAAGAAGTACAGTAGTTAGTACGAAGATGATGAAAAGAAGTAAGAGTATCTGTATGGAGATGATGTAGGGAAGTAGGGTTGTCGGTATGGAGATGATGTAGGGAAGTAGGGTTGTCGGTATGGAGATGATGTAGGGAAGTAGGGTTGTCGGTATGGAGATGATGTAGGGAAGTAAGAGTATCTGTATGGAGATGATGTAGGGAAGTAAGAGTATCTGTATGGAGATGATGTAGGGAAGTAGGGTTGTCGGTATGGAGATGATGTAGGGAAGTAAGAGTATCTGTATGGAGATGATGTAGGGAAGTAGGGTTGTCGGTATGGAGATGATGTAGGGAAGTAGTGTTGTCGGTATGGAGATGATGTAGGGAAGTAGGGTTGTCGGTATGGAGATGATGTAGGGAAGTAGTGTTGTCGGTATGGAGATGATGTAGGGAAGTAGAGTTGTCGGTATGGAGATGATGTAGGGAAGTAGGGTTGTCGGTATGGAGATGATGTAGGGAAGTAGGGTTGTCGGTATGGAGATGATGTAGGGAAGTAGGGTTGTCGGTATGGAGATGATGTAGGGAAGTAGGGTTGTCGGTATGGAGATGATGTAGGGAAGTAGGGTTGTCGGTATGGAGATGATGTAGGGAAGTAGGGTTGTCGGTATGGAGATGATGTAGGGAAGTAGGGTTGTCGGTATGGAGATGATGTAGGGAAGTAGAGTTGTCGGTATGGAGATGATGTAGGGAAGTAGTATTGTCGGTATGGAGATGAT
This sequence comes from Ariolimax columbianus, assembly GCA_036924085.1. Lineage (NCBI taxonomy): Eukaryota > Metazoa > Mollusca > Gastropoda > Stylommatophora > Arionidae > Ariolimax > Ariolimax columbianus. The sequence continues at coordinate 82,765,811 of JAVGWX010000012.1, forward strand.
GTAGGGAAGTAGTATTGTCGGTATGGAGATGATGTAGGGAAGTAGTATTGTCGGTATGGAGATGATGTAGGGAAGTAGTATTGTCGGTATGGAGATGATGTAGGGAAGCAGGGGTGTCAGTTTTGAGGTGGTGTAGGGAAGACGAGGAATAACGATGTAGAAAGTCAAGGAAGAACATGGCTAATTATGCTTGATTGTATAGAAGATGCTTTAGAAAAAAAAAACTGAAAGACGAATAGACATGGATCAAATAGATCAAATAGTAACGTTCACAATTATCATATTGTATTGTTCTCATTTTTTTAACATTGATCGCGTGTCCTGCACGGTTTCTTTGTGGACACAATTGGGTTCTGTAGATCAACACGTACATCGCTTAACATCACAATATCACCCAAGCAACCTGTTTTCTGGGAACTGATTGATATCTTCTTGTCTGTCTATTCTCATGATATTCTCTGCATACATGTAAAGAAAAACAAGGAGAAAATGCACTATTGTCTACCTCCTTTTTGGAATGAAAATATTCTGTGTCTCCATTTGTCCTTCCACTTTGCTTCAATATATGTATAACATGTGAGACTTACATTACATGTGGTATAACTTTATTTTTTTGTTCTTCACGTTCGCTTTATTTATCTATTCGACAAGGCGTTTTGGGTTGCCCTGTGGTTGTTATTTTGCTACTGTCGCCGCAGTGCATGCGATACAGCATGCATTTGATGTAGGTGTCTTCTTCCTCCAGCATTTTCCAAGGGTGTGCTTTCACGGGGTAACGACCGGTGCTTTGGTAGGGATCGAACCCGGCACCTTCTGTTGTGAGCCGTGTCTCTTAACCAATCAACATCACCATCAACATCACCATTCCCATCAACATCACCATTTCCATCAACATCACCATTTTCATCAACATGATCATTTCCATCAACATCACCATTTCCATCAACGTCACCATTTCCATCAACATCACCATTTCCATCAACATCACCATTCCCATCAACATCACCATTTCCATCAACATCACCATTTTCATCAACATGATCATTTCCATCAACATCACCATTTCCATCAACATCACCATTCCCATCAACATCACCATTTCCATCAACATCACCATTTTCATCAACGTCACCATTTCCATCAAAATCACCATTTCCATCAACATCACCATTCCCATCAACATCACCATTTCCATCAACATCACCATTTTCATCAACATGATCATTTCCATCAACATCACCATTTCCATCAACATCACCATTCCCATCAACATCACCATTTCCATCAACATCACCATTTTCATCAACGTCACCATTTCCATCAACGTCACCATTTCCATCAACGTCACCATTTCCATCAACATCACCATTTCCATCAACATCACCATTCCCATCAACATTACCATTTCCATTACAATCTAAATTACTATATCCACCACCATCCATTCTCCGTCACAATAACAATTTCCATCTTCATCATCAATAGTTCTCTATAACAATCAGACTCTATATCTCCATAAGAGCCACAATATGTTGCACAATCTCTACCATTATCACAATATCTAACTCTATTACAATCCCTGTCTCATCACAATCTCTATCCCATCACAATCTCTTTCTCCACCACAACCACAATCTCTTTCTCCACCAACATCACATACCCTATCGCAATCACAATTACAGCCTTTAATTCCAAAACAATCACAGTCTCTAGCTCCACCACAATCACAGCCTCTAAATCGATCACAATCACAGTTTCTATATCCATCACAATCACGGTCTCTATGTCCATCACAATCACACACTCTATCTCGAACATTATTACAGTCTCTATCTCCATCAGAATCACAGTCTTTATCTCCATCTCAATCACAGCCTCCATCTCGATCACAATCACAGTCTATATCTCCATTAAAATCACAGTCTCTAAGTCCATCACAATCACATCATATATCTCCATAACAATCACATAATATATCTCCATAACAATCACAATATCTATCTCCATTACAATAAAAGTCTCTATGTCTATCACAATCACATATTCTATCTTCATCACGATCACAGCCTCTATTTCTTCCATCATCAGTTCTCCATTACAATCACAGTCCATTTCTCCACCACACACTCAGTCCATTTCTCCATCACACAATCACAGTCCATTTCTCCATCACATAATCACAGTCCATTTCTCCATCACATAATCACAGTCCATTTCTCCATCACACAATCACAGTCCATTTCTCCATCACATAATCACAGTCCATTTCTCCATCACACACTCAGTCCATTTCTCCATCACACAATCACAGTCCATTTCTCCATCACACAATCACAGTCCATTTCTCCATCACACAATCACAGTCCATTTCTCCATCACACACTCAGTCCATTTCTCCATCACATAATCACAGTCCATTTCTCCATCACATAATCACAGTCCATTTCTCCATCACACAATCACAGTCCATTTCTCCATCACATAATCACAGTCCATTTCTCCATCACACACTCAGTCCATTTCTCCATCACACAATCACAGTCCATTTCTCCATCACACAATCACAGTCCATTTCTCCATCACATAATCACAGTCCATTTCTCCATCACACAATCACAGTCCATTTCTCCATCACACAATCACAGTCCATTTCTCCATCACACACTCAGTCCATTTCTCCATCACACAATCACAGTCCATTTCTCCATCACACAATCACAGTCCATTTCTCCATCACACACTCAGTCCATTTCTCCATCACACAATCAGTCCATTTCTCCATCACACAATCACAGTCCATTTCTCCATCACACAATCACAGTCCATTTCTCCATCACACAATCACAGTCCATTTCTCCATCACACAATCACAGTCCATTTCTCCATCACACAATCACAGTCCATTTCTCCATCACACAATCACAGTCCATTTCTCCATCACACAATCACAGTCCATTTCTCCATCACACACTAAGTCCATTTCTCCATCACACAATCACAGTCCATTTCTCCATCACACAATCACAGTCTCTATCTCCACCATCATCTCCATCATCATCACCCTAAACATTTCAATTTTTCTCACCATCTATATCCCGATAACTATATCAACCATAATTACACGGTCCATCTCCCTCAATACCACCACCATCAACTCCATCTTCCTCACCACCACCACCACCACCACCATGACCATCACCACCACCACCATCACTATCACTATCACCACCACCATCACCACCACCACAACCATCATCATCACCACCACTATCACCACCACCATCACCACCACCATCACCACCACCACCATCATCACCATCACCACCCCCCCCCACCATCACCAGCACCATCGCCACCATCACAACCACCACCACCACCATCACCAGCATCACCATCATTAACACCACCACCACCACCATGACCACCACCACTCCCATCATCACCCTCACCATCATCATCTCCTTCGCAGTTTAGTCACCAACGTCTTACCTTTACATCAGATTCGTTACTTTTATTACTTTTCAATGACTTTGCATCCTCATCCTTTTTACCGCCTTTCTGCGAACGTGAGATAAAATAGAGAGATAAAATAGAGAGATCAAATAAAGAGATAAAAGAGAGATATACATAAAGAGAGAGATAAAAGAGAGATATAAAACGGAGAGATAAAATAGAGAGATGCAATAGAGAGATACAAAAAAAGAACACCTCCGATTAAAGTTGAGCAAATACAGACACAAGCTGCGGCAGAAATTAAAGAATGAATATATAAGGCTAACAAATATAAGAACAGTGACAACGGAAGAAGAGAAATACAAGAATGCACTGCTTAAGACCAATGTGTCGAACAGAAACGTGCAAATATCACTGTCAAGCTGTAATATATCGACACAACGCATTCCGTTCCCAGACTACATTCTGCTACTTGCAAAGCCTTGTTCAGGGCTTGGCAGTTTGACATTGAGAACGATGACAGAAGAAGAAAAGAAAATAATGCTAATAGAATTATAATTTGACATTCAAGAACACAGAAATAGTCCGGATGTGAAACACAATAATGCAGAATTAATTATGGTGTGAAATACAAGAATACCGAAACAATTAGAATGTATAATACACAAATACATAAATAATTAGGATGTGAAATACACAAATACAGAAGTATTAAGGATGTGAGATACACAAGTACAGAAACAATCAACAACAGAACTACACGATACAGAAATAACGAAGAAAATAAATCCATGAATACAGACAGAATTATAATGTGAAATACAAGAATACATATCGAATCAGGAAGAGACATACAACGGAGATTTTAACAGCAACACCAAACATACAATAAAGAAAGGATGATGAAGAGAATATAAAATCGCAAACAGATATACAGTATTACAGAGGCAATAGAACAAATATAGACAGGAAAAGACAATCACACTCATACTTACACGCAAACACACAAACACAATTGAAAAGGCAAACTCTCATATCAAATAGTAAACACATTCTTACATAAACAGACTCGCACACACAGCCAGATCCTAAAATGATTTTAGGCGCCTACATAAGACAGCGATGCCATAAAATGATTTTAGGCCACAATATAAAACAGCCATGCCCTAAAATGATTCTAGGTGGCTACATAAAACATCCAGATGCTAGAATGATTGTAGGCCACTACATAACACTCCCAGACCTTACAATGATTGTGGACGACAACATAAGTCATCCAGACCCTACAATGAATGTAGGCGACTACATAAAACAGCTATACCCCACACTGGTAGAGAAACAGAGCCGTTAGTACGAAGAGAAAGAAAGGTAGTACGGGCGTCAGTTTGGAGGTGGTGTAGGGAAGTAGGGATGGCAGTATGGAGGTGGTGTAGGGAAGTAGGGATGGCAGTATGGAGGTGGTGTAGGGAAGTAGGGATGGCAGTATGGAGGTGGTGTAGGGAAGTAGGGGTGGCAGTATGGAGGTGGTGTAGGGAAGTAGGGATGGCAGTATGGAGGTGGTGTAGGGAAGTAGGGATGGCAGTATGGAGGTGGTGTAGGGAAGTAGAGATGGCAGTATGGAGGTGGTGTAGGGAAGTAGGGATGGCAGTATGGAGGTGGTGTAGGGAAGTAGGGATGGCAGTATGGAGGTGGTGTAGGGAAGTAGAGATGGCAGTATGGAGGTGGTGTAGGGAAGTAGAGATGGCAGTATGGAGGTGGTGTAGGGAAGTAGGGATGACAGTATGGAGGTGGTGTAGGGAAGTAGGGATGGCAGTATGGAGGTGGTGTAGGGAAGTAGAGATGGCAGTATGGAGGTGGTGTAGGGAAGTAGGGATGGCAGTATGGAGGTGGTGTAGGGAAGTAGGGATGGCAGTATGGAGGTGGTGTAGGGAAGTAGAGATGGCAGTATGGAGGTGGTGTAGGGAAGTAGTTGTGCCAGTATGGAGGTGGTGTAGGGAAGTAGAGATGGCAGTATGGAGGTGGTGTAGGGAAGTAGTTGTGCCAGTATGGAGGTGGTCTAGGGAAGTAGGGATGGCAGTATGGAGGTGGTGTAGGGAAGTAGGGATGGCAGTATGGAGGTGGTGTAGGGAAGTAGAGATGCCAGTATGGAGGTGGTGTAGGGAAGTAGTTGTGCCAGTATGGAGGTGGTGTAGGGAAGTAGTTGTGCCAGTATGGAGGTGGTGTAGGGAAGTAGGGATGGCAGTATGGAGGTGGTGTAGGGAAGTAGTTGTGCCAGTATGGAGGTGGTGTAGGGAAGTAGGGGTGGCAGTATGGAGGTGGTGTAGGGAAGTAGGGGTGGTAGTATGGAGGTGGTGTAGGGAAGTAGGGATGCCAGTATGGAGGTGGTGTAGGGAAGACGAGTAATAATGGAAAAAGTCAAGGAAGAACATGGCTAACAATGCTTGATCGTATAGAAGATATTTTAGATACAAAACTGAAAAAACGAATTGAAATGATTACGAGCAGGAAAATATGGCAAAGATCAAAAAGTAACGTTCACAATTATCATATTGTATTGTTCTGGTTATTTGAACATTGATTGCGTGTCATGCACGGTTTCTTTGTGGACACAATTGGGTACTGTAGATCAACACGTACATCGCTTAACATCATAATATCGTCCAAGCAACCTGTTTTCTGAGAATTGATTGATATAATCTCGTATTATGGACGTTCCACTGTGCATCGCCATCTTTTCTGTCATTACTCGTGATATTCTCTGCATACATGTAAACAACAACCAAGAGATGATGCAGTATTGTCTACCTCCTTTTTGGAATAGTAATATTCTGATGTATCTCCATTTGTCCCTCTACTCTGCTTCAATATATGTGTACAATGTGAGACTAACATGTGGTCTAACTTTATTTTTTTTTTTAAATTTGCGTTCGCTTTTTTTTTCTATTCGGCAAAGCGTTTTGCTTTGTTCTGTAGTTTTTATTTTGCGTCTATCGGCGCAGTGCATCCGACGTCAGGATGAATTTTATGTAAGGGTCTGCTTCCTACTGCATTTTCTAAGGTTGTGCTTTCCCGGTGCTGTGGCGGGGATCGAACCCGGTAACTTCGGTTTTGAGCTATGTCCTTTGACCACTAGCCCAGGCCGTCCCCAGGGTCTAACCTTCAATATGGAAACATTGACCCAAAATATTGATGACATTAGATGGTAACAGGTAATTAATTTCGTTGTCGTTTAAACGAGATTTTTTCAGTATAAGTTTAAACACAACAATTTTTAAAAGATAGATTAAATATAAAAATTATTCTAAAACAAGTTCAAACACGAACATTTTTTTAATAAACGTTAAAACACTAAGATTATTTCAATATAAATTCAAACACGAAGAGTGTTTCAATTCAATTACAAAATTAGATGGTACAATGTAATACGCACCTTCTTTTTCGATTTCTTCAAAGAATCTGAATCATTGAAATCCTTGTTACTTTGTTCACTTTTGACTGATTTACGATCCTCATTGTTCTCGTCCTGCTGGTTCTCCTACAAGAAAAAATGGCGGGTGTGGGGTGGGGGTGGGGTGGGGGGTGGGGGAGGTGTTTTACATTACTCAATTTGAGAGGAAGGGGAAGAACTAATTTTACATTCCAATATCAGTTTATGTCATTTCTGGTAAACTGCTATTCGCAGCAGTATTGTACACGTAGGGTCACTATTCCTCATCCCCACGTGGATCACTATTTCCATCAACATCCACAATTTCCATTACAATCTTAATTACTATCACCATGAACATCTCCATTTCCACCACTATCTCCAGCAACATCAATACTCAGTCACGATCACAATCTTCATCTCCATAAGAGCCACAATCTCCATAACAATATCTATATCCATCACAAACACAGTCTTTATATCCATCACAATCACAGTCTTTATATCCATCACAAACACAGTCTTTATATCCATCACAAACACAGTCTTTATATCCATCACAATCACAGTCTTTATATCCATCACAATCACAGTCTTTATATCCATCACAAACACAGTCTTTATATCCATCACAATCACAGTATATATCTCCATCACTATCACAGTATATATCTCCATCACAATCACAGTCTATATCTAAATTACCATTTTTTCTCCTTCACAATCACAGTCTCTATCTCCATCACAATCACAGTCTATATCCCCTTCACAATCACAGTCTTTATATCCACCACCATCTCCATCATCATCCCCCAAATCATTTGCAATTCCATTGTTCTCACCATCTGTATGACGATCACCATATCAACGATAATCACACGTTCCATCTACCTCATCACCACCACCATTACCTCCATTCTCTTGACTATCTCTACCACAAAACGTTACATCCAGCACAACCACTTCCTCCATCTCCATCTCTATTACAACCACTACCAATATCTCTATCTCCCTCATCAGCACCACAAATATCTCCATCTCCCTCTCCACCACTACCAGCATATCTACTTCCAGTACAACCACTTCCAACATCTCCATCTTTCTTATCACCACTACCACCATCGCCATCTCCTTCATCTCCCAGCCCCACTACCACCATCTCCATCTCCTTCATCTCCCAGCCCCACTACCACCATCTCCATCTCCTTCATCTCCCAGCCCCACTACCACCATCGCCATCTCCTTCATCTCCCAGCCCCACTACCACCATCTCCATCTCCTTCATCTCCCAACCCCACTACCACCATCACCATCTCCTTCATCTCCCAGCCCCACTACCACCATCTCCATCTCCTTCATCTCCCAGCCCCACTACCACCATCGCCATCTCCTTCATCTCCCAGCCCCACTACCACCATCTCCATCTCCTTCATCTCCCAGCCCCACTACCACCATCGCCATCTCCTTCATCTCCCAGCCCCACTACCACCATCTCCATCTCCTTCATCTCCCAACCCCACTACCACCATCTCCATCTCCTTCATCTCCCAGCCCCACTACCACCATCTCCATCTCCTTCATCTCCCAGCCCCACTACCACCATCTCCATCTCCTTCATCTCCCAACCCCACTACCATCATCTACATCTCCCTCACGCTACCACCAATATTTACACTTCCATCACCACAACTACCCTCACCTCGACCTCCCTCTCGCAACTACCACCATCTCCATCTCGATAAACCACGACTACCATCTGGACCTCCATTACCACCCCTATCACAATATCCCTCTCCCTCACTACTACCACTACCATCATCTCCACCACCTTCATCAGATTATCCATGGTGAGAAAGATAAACATATTAACGTTACACATAACTGCATTAACAACAAAACCAACATCATCTCCATCCCCAATACCCTAAGCAACAACACCGTCACCTCCCCCCCCCCTTTTTCACAAATACTACCACCAGCAACATTACCAGCACATGAACTACCAACGTCCCCATCACCACCCACAATGCCACCAACGTAATCACTATTAACATCAGCAGCACCATCACCAGCACCAACACCATCACCATCTCCATCTCCTTCGCAGTCAAGTCACCAACTTTCTACCTGTTTATCAAATTCACGACTTTTTTCACTTGTCAATGACTTGCCGTCCTCATCCGTTTTTCGGACTTTCTGCCAATGTGAGATAAAATAGAGAGATCAAATAAAGAGATAAAATAGGGAGATAATATATTTATATATATATATATATATATATATATATATATATATATATATATATATATATATATATATATACATATTAAGATAAAAGGGAGATATAACTAAAGTTAGAGATAAAATAGAGATATAAAACGGAAAGATAAAACAGGGAAATAAAATAGAGGGATGCAATAGAGAGATACAATAGAAGAACAACTCAGATTAAAGTTGAGGAAAATACAAACACAAGCTGTGGCAGAAGTTAAAGAATGAACATATAATGCTAATAACTATAGAAACACTGACAACGGAGGAAGAGAAATACAAGAAAGCCCTGCTTGTGACGGATGTGTCAGACCGAAACGTGGAAATATCGCAGACAAGCTGTAATCTAGAGACAACGAATCCCGTTTTCTGGACTCATTCTGCTACTTGCAAAGCCTTGTCCAGGGCCCGTCACCCTCGGTTGTGAGCTGTGTCCCTTAACCACTAGCCCAGGCCGTCCCCAGGTTCTAACCTTTAATATGGAATCATTGTCCCAAAATATTTATGAAATCAGATGGTAATAGGTAATTAATTTCGTTGTCGTTCAAACGAGGTTGTTTCAGTATATGTTTAAACACGACGATTTTAAAAAGATAGTTCAAATATAGAGATTATTCTAAAACAAGTTCAAATATCTATCTCCATCTTCAAACACGAAGATTTTTCTAATATAAGTTAAAACACAAAGAGTGTTTCGATATAAACTGAAACACGAAGATTGTTCCAAAACATTTAATAAATTTGATGGTAAAATGTAATACACACCTTTCTTTTAGATTTCCTTACAGAATCTGAATCATTTAATTCCTTATCATTTTCATCAATTTTGACAGATTTACGATCCTCATTAATCTCGTCCTCCTGGTTCTCCTGCAAAAAATTGGGGAGGGGGGTGGGTGGGGGTGGGGGGGGGGGGTGTTTGGTGTTTTAAATTACTCGATTTGAGAGTAAGGGGAAGAACTTATTTTACATTCTAATATCAGTTTATGTCATTTCTGGTAAACTTCCATTCGCAGCAGTATTGTACACATAGGGTCACTATTCATCATCCCCACGTGGATCACTATTTCCATCAACATCCACCATTTCCATCAACATCCACCATTTCCAGCAACATCCACCATTTCCATCAACATCCACCATTTCCATCAACATCCACCATTTCCATCAACATCCACCATTTCCATCAACATCCACAATTCCTCTTACAATCTTAATTATTATCACCATGAATATCGCCATTTCCAACACTATCTTCTTCGTCTTCTTCGTTCGCTTTCAATCTCCCACTAGCAACCCTGAAAGGGTAAGTAGCAGAATGTAGTCCAGAGAACATAATGCATTGTCATAGTTTACAGCTTGGCTGTGGTCTTTGCACCTTTCGGTCCAACACATCCGACTTAAGCATGCATTTTTTGAGTACCGGGTTAGCATTCCCTCTTCGATCCCTTCTCCTTAGCCAGTCTGACCTGCTGCAGCCTGTTATCCAGGATCACCGAGTAGAGGTGTAGAAGGGTCTTGGCAGCTATATTTCGCTGGGCCTGACACTAGCAGTCAGTTATGGGTCGCTGACTACTGCAGCTCATGCGCTGCTCAGCATCTTGATTCCCAACACTATCTCCATCACCATCAATTCTCTGTCACAATCACAATCTTCATCTCCATCATAAATAGCTCTCTATAAAAATCAGAATATGTATATCCATAAGAGCTAAAATCTCCATCACATTCTCTATCTCTACTACAATCTTTATCTACATCACAATCTTTATGTACATCCCAATTTTTATATCCATCACAATATTTATCTTCATCACAATCACAATCTCTGCCTTCATCACAATCTTTAGCTCCATCACAATCACAAACTCTATCTCCGTAACAATCGCAGTATCTATCTCCATCACAATCACAGCCTATATCTCCATCACAATCACAGTATCTATCTCCATCAGAATCACAGCCTATATCTCCATCACAATCACAGTCTCTATCTCTATAAGACTCTTTTTTCCATTACAATCCCATCATATATCTCCATCACAAACACATTTTCTATCTCCATCACAATAACAGTCTCTCTCCATCACAACCACAGTCTCTATCTCCATCACAACCACAGTCTCCGAAACCATCAGTTATCCATCTTAATCAGAGTCTCTTTCTCCATCAACATCTTCATCATCATGATATGTTTCTCACCATCTGTATCACGATCACCATCTTAACTATAATCACACGTTCCATCTCCCTCACCACCACCACCATTATCTCCATCTCCCTCACCACCACCACCGCCACTATCTACATCTCCCTTACCACCACCAACATTAACTCCATCTCCATCTCCCTCACCACCACCACCATTATCTCCATCTCCCTCACCACCACCACCGCCACTATCTACATCTCCCTCACCACCACCACCATTATCTCCATCTCCCTTACCACCACCACCATTATCTCCATCTCCCTGTCCACCACGACCAGCATATCTACTTCCAGTACAACCACTTCCAACATCTCCATCTTTCTTATCACCACTACCACCATCTCAATCACTTTCATCTCCCAGCCCCACTACCATCATCTCCATCTCCCTCACCACTACCACCAATATTTACACTTCCATCACCACAACTACCATCACCTCGACCTCCCTCTCGCAACTACCCCCATCTCCATCTCGATAAACCACCACTACCATCTGGACCTCCATTACCCCCACTATCACAATATCCCTCTCCCTCACCACTACCACTACCATCATCTCCACCACCTTCATCAGATTGTCCATGGTGAAAAAGATAAACATATTAACGCTACACATAACTGCATTAACAACAAAACCAACAGCATCCCCATCACCAATACCATAACCAACACCACCGTCTTCCATCATCCTCCTTCACAAACACCACCACCAGCAACATCACCAGCACACGCACTAACAACGTCATCATCATCACCCACAACGCCACCTACGTCATCACTAGCTCTTCTACCATCACCAGCACTATCACCATAACTAACACCATCACTATCTCCTTCGCAGTTCAGTTACCAACGTCCTACCTTTATATCAGATTCGCGACTTTTATCACTTGTCAATGACGTGCCGTCCTCACCCTTTTTACCGCCTTTCTTCAAATATGAGATAAAATAGAGAGATCAAATAAAGAGATAAAATAGGGATATATACTTATTGATATATAAGAGAGATGTAAATAAAGAGAGAGATAAAAATAGAGATATAAACAGGAGAAATAAAACAGGGAAATAAAATAGAGGGATGCAATAGAGAGATACAATAGAAGAACAACTCAGATTAAAGTTGAGCAAATACAGACACAAGCTGCGGCAGAAATTAAATAATGAATATATAATACTAAAAAATATAAGAACACTGACAACGGAGGAAGAGAAATACAAGAATGCCCTGTTAAGACGGATCTGTCGTACCGAAACGTGCAAATATCGCAGACAAGCTGTATTCTAGAGACACAACGCATTCCGTTCTCCAGACTACATTCTGCTACTTGCAAGGCGTTGTTCAGGGCTTGGCAGAGGGGTGTTGAGAACGAACCCAGAAGAAGAAGTGAAAATAATGCTTATAGAATTATAATTTGACATTCAAGAATACAGAAATAGTGAAATACAATAATGCAGAATTAATTATGGTGTGAAACACAAGAATACCTAAACAATTAGAATGTATAATACACAAATACATAAATAATTAGGATGTGAAATACACAAGTACAGAAACAATCAACAGCAGAACTACATGATGCAGAAATAACGAAGAGATACATGAGTACAGATATAATTATAATTTGAAAAACAAGAATACATATCGAATCAAAAAGAGAAATACAATGCAAATATTAACAGCAACACCAAACATGCAAAACTGACGGGATGTAGTAGAGTATATTAAATCACAAAAAGATCTACAGTATTACGATGGCAATATAACAAATATAGACACAAAAATACATTCACACTCATTCTCAATCGCACACACATAAACACAATTCAAAAGATAAACTCTCACATTAAATAGTAAACACATTCTTACATAAACAGACTCGCATACACAATCACACAATAACTCATTCACACATATACTTAGTTACTCACAGTCCCAGTCATACACTTGCGCGAAAATCATACCCACACACAGTTTCACACGCATTCCTTCAAAAAGTGACACAAACATAGGCATACTAACGTAAACTCTCATGCCCGAATTAACTTACACTCCATATGAAACTCACATACAACTAACATATCAGTGCACACTGACATATCTTCTTCTTTCTTCTTCGTACGCAGTCAGACATTAACCATTATTTTTTCGAAAAAAGCAGCGGTCATCCTGAGGCTGTCGACACTGCCATAGAGCTTGTCTTGTGGTTCCACTGGTGATGGCCACATCTGCTCTCTCTGATCCTTGTATGTTGGGCAGTTCTGCAGCAGATGTTCAGCGGTCATTTTCTCGGTACCACACGGGCATTCGTCGGTACCACCTATCTTCAATTTGTTGAATAGGTGGTACCTCAGTCTATTGTGGCCAGTGCGAAGTCTGAAGACAACGACCTGCTCTCTTCTGTTCAACTGGTAATAGGCATAATTTTTGGTGTAACCAGTATGTTCGGTTTCCCATTTGGTCATGTATCTGGCTTTAATAAGCCGTTTTGACTCTTCGTACGTCATACTAGTATCTGTTTGTGGTAGTCTTGCACCTTCTTTTGCCAGTCTGTCTGCCTCCTCTTTGCCTTGGATGTTGCAGTGTGATGGAACCCACTGTACAACTACCCTTGTTGGTGCTTACTGCTGGCACAGTTGGCAGAGTGCTGCTCTTAAGTCATTAAGCTCAGAGTTTTTCTGGCTTTTTAGCGCTGTGACTACGCCAGAGCATCTGTAAGCAGGACTGTATGGCTTTCATTTTCTTTATGTGTCACCATTTTTTCCACTGCCACCCTCAGTGCCTCTGCCTCCGCTCTGAAATTGCTTGTGTACTTACCAGTAGCGAATGACAGTGTTATTTTTCTGCCATTTGGTAGGTTCAGGAATGCTCCTGCCCCTCTGTTCTGTGTAGTGTTTGTTACAGAACCGTCGGTGTATGCATGGGTCCAGTCCATGCTTGGGTAGTTTTTCGATATAAAGCTTAGGGTAGTATCTCTCCTTTCTTTTTCAGTCTGGCAGTTTTTATTTCCAATACCTGGTATATTTTCTACCACCTCTGGAAATATATCCTGCCTCCAGGTGGGTTTTCGTACAGTAGTGATGAGTTTTGGTGTTGTTAGTGCGTTTATGGGATCTTCGGCACACTGACATGTAAACTCACACACACTCATTCACACATAAAATCACACACAAAAAACGCGTACACATACACACTTTAAAATAAAAACCATATTTATATGATAAAACATTTATCTAGAAACACGCACGCACGCCGATGTAACAGTCGTATGTATCAAGCAGGATGTAACAGGATACCAACGAGGAAAAGCATAAAATACATTAACAGCTTATTCCACGAAGTTAGAAATCTAGTATTAAAAGAACCCAAGTCAAAGTGGTTATGATTTGAGAAAGCGAGAGATGTAGTTAATAGTGAACGCCACTTGTTTGGTAAAGCGACCACAAATAATAAGCTAGGCCCAGTTAGACTAGGTCAAGGACTGGAGCAGCCAAAGATGATTGACAAATGTCCGATCAGCTCAGAGCGAGGATTGTAATTTTGAGAAGGCGAAAATTAGGCCATAAAAGGGACGGAGAAGATTCGATTTGGAGATTCAATTTTCAGAGCAGATATAGAAGGCTGGATGACAATACTCCAGAGGAATTGTTCATGTGCATTTTGGAGTGAAATGGTGACACTTTTATGATCGAACAGAGAACATATCTGTAGTCTCCACATTGATTGCTCTGATCTGTGGAGACAAAAGAAAAGAAAGAACGTTGCGAATACGGTGGTAAATGAGAACGTATCTATAGTCTCCATAGTGACCGCTTTGATATGTGGGGATGAAACGTAAGAGATAAAGTTACGCATGCAGATAAAAAGAGATATTTATATTAAGACTATTCAGGGAGCACACGCACGAAAATCGTGAGAAGCTATCATCACACTACCCAGAACCGGCTACCACTGGAGACCATCATCACCAACTGTCTGGACCGGCACACGCAATTGCAGACAAGAGAGTATTTAAGAAGATATGACACGATTTGTATATAATTTTTATATGTATATTAAATTAGACTACAGAGCTGGGATTTATAGTTTCAACGAATCCATCTAGTTCATATGAATATTCTCTGGGTTAGCTAAGTTCATAATTATTTAATAAGTTAGGTTAGGCTTATCAATGTGTATCTATTACTTATTTTGGGATAAATAAATATGATTTTCATATTTAAGGGAAAACCGAAGCGTTTTGCCATGAGGAAGTCTTATTTTTCAGTGTTAAATGGTGAAATACTCCAGCAGCACAATCTTCAGCAGCTATCACATGCACACGCACGCGCTCACACACACACACACACACACACATACACACACACACACACATACACACGAGCATGCACACACATACACATACATTCCCACACACACACGCTTCTTACTCTCACCTTCACTCAAATAAAACATACACACACACACACACGCATGCGCACTCAAACCCACTCATGCGTAACATCCCTATCACACAGCTACACGAAAACTCATACAAACTCATACAAACTCATACAAACTCATACAAACTCATACACACTCTTTAAAGTTTTATTTCTTCGGCCTTCGTTAAAAAAAATGATGTGGCCTAGTTCAAAGCGAGGCTGTGGTATGTGCGCCTTGCTGAATAGAATATCCGATTTAAGCACGCCATTTTTGGGACCGGATATGTCTTCTCTCTTCTACCTAAATCACTTCTGTTGCTATGGTTACGGAATGTTTTCAATGTCGTCACTTGTAAGCGAAACGGGTCATGACCAGTTAGATACACTGACCCTGATGCAATCATCCAGCTATAAACAGCTGACTGATGTTATTCCATTCACTACAGCACCCCCACCCCACCCGCAGCTCTCGATTTTCTAACATTACTACCCATGACTTCGCATAAGCTACTAACAGCTGAGTAATACTGTTCAGTTAGGCCCATAATGCCCGTTGGCTCGATAAACCACTACCATGTCCAAATACTAAGGCTTTTAGCCAAACCTCGCTCAGTCCTGAAGGCAAGAATGCTATATGCTGCAAACATGTAGAACGGATCCATCTTTCCCACGCCTCCAGACGGCTAGTGGGAGACCATTGTTACACATAGCTGATATATTCATGATCTGGGAATCCAGAACTTCCTGGTCCAGACGAACCACGCGTCCGAACACAGACATGCGGCGACGGACCTGCGTGTCCGAGATGGAAGGAAGACTCGTCATTGCAGAGACCTCGACATTGCAGACAAGATCAAACCACCGGATACCGAGGATGCGTCGCTGGTTGCGCACGTGAAAGGCATCGAGTCTTGATATGTCCTGTTTCAGTAGAGGCCACGTCTCTGAACTATACAAGAGGGCAGGAATGACACGCATCTGGTAAATTCGTATTTTAGATCTGCCATTATCCTACGTATGGTTGAGTGATCTAAGAGGGAGTATGCTTATATTCCACATATATTTGAGTGATCTGAGAGGGAGTCTGTCATGATTCCACGTATAGTTGAGTGATCTGAGAGGGAGTCTGCCATGATTCCACGTATAGTTGAGTGATCTGAGAGGGAGTCTGTCATTATCCCACGTATAGTTAAGTGCCAGGCCCATAACAAGTTGAAGATATGTCTAGGTCTTAAACGTTAATTTCCCTACGTGGAATAATAGAGTTGGGTCACTTCACACTTCTTTTATCGTCATACAAGATGACAGAGAAAGGGGGTGGATGGGGCTTGCAACCTTTAATATGCAGATTCACTTCAAGTGTAATCTCCGTATCGAACGTCGGCTGCAATGGTTTTTTAGTGTACTCTATTACTTATTGTAATGGTGAAATCTGACAGGCTTTTCCCAGTCTATATCCTGATGTCACTCAGTCACTTATAACATTGTGCGACTCTTGTACGACTCCTCCCCTCCCCCTACTTACTAGTATTGTATTCTTCTTGTTATAGGGCTTAATTAACTTAACAGCCTAACTTTGATCTCAAGCATTAGTTTTCTTTGCACCTCTAACGATTTCAATACATCCACATTTGTTTTCTTCTGTTTCCAAGAAATGTCACCAAACTCCTATACACCCACATTACGAAGGCTTCAATACTATTTTCCAGATTATTTTGCAGCGTCCATGTGTCTGTGCCATAAAGTAGTGACGAGTCTGCATAACACCTAACAAGTAGATTCAATTACAACATAATAGGCAATTACAATATATTATATAAATTAGTACCTATGTGGTCTCTAGTGGTAGCCACCCACAATAACAAGAGGGCATAGCTACAAGCTGACTAATAGAGGTCCAGATCGGATATTAAGAAATATTTTGTTAGTCAGAGAGTGGTGTCTGCTTGGAATGCATTGCCAGGGGAGGTAGTGGAGGCGAGGACAGTTAATGCATTTACGAATAAACTGGATGCGCATAACTTTTACAGCAAGGTGATGTAAATGTAACTGGCTGTATACATACTCTGCAAGGTCTTCTAAACCAGTATAAAGTCGTTAAGTTAAGTTGTTCTTAAAGTACACTACCCGTATTGATGAACATAAAATTGTGTTTGAGGGATAATGACTATAAGATACTTCTTTGCAATCCTTCATTCAAACGCTATTGTTGCGACTGCTTTTGTTTTCAATTCATCTGTAGTTGTACACATTGTATGGTAGTCAGACTATTGGCCTCGCACAATTTTTGAATAATAGGACAAAATGTCATTAGGTAACACATTTGGTTGATCGAAACTTAAATTCGTACACTTTTTAAACTCGTCAAACAAAATGAAATCGCGGTACAACATTAGAAACATGGAACATAAGAAACAAGTAGGTACATTGACACATTGATACAACAATGACAAAAATGTACATGAATTACAAATTGGTACTACAATGACAAATCAGAATAAAAAACCGAATGCAAGGAACTTACCTTCCCCTTTTTGCCTTTCTTCTTCTTTCCCTATAAAAAAAAAGGACCAATTATGGGACCAATTTTTTTTCTTTGACATTTCATTTCATACGTTGTAAGTTTCCAGTAACGTTAATGTCATACGGCAAGTGAAGCCAGCCATATGTTGTTTTTGTTGGGGATGAAATAAACAGATACAGCCAGTACACAATGTGGCGACAGCAGAGGCGAAGCGGCCTTAGTCCTCTGCATACAAATCTCTTGACTACCCCAGCGATTGGAATCAATTCGTTCATTTTGTTTTTTGTGATACTAAATCGTTAACTCTTTGAACAGGTATAGTCACTATTAATGCAGTTGAATTTCGAGTTCTCAACGTCTAACCACTTTAAGTGGTGTTGCTTGTTTCTTTGATAAGCTTTGACGTTTTTAAGTTAACTTTTAGAAACTAATTTCGGGTTATTTTGGCTTCTTTCGTTCTCAATCTCCCGCTACCAAACCCTGAAAGGGCTTAAGTAGCAGAATGTAGTCCAGAGAACGGAATGCGCTGTGTCGTAGTTTACATCTTGGCTGCGATATTTGCACCTTTCGGTCCAACACTTCCGACTTCAGCAAGCATTTTTTTAGTACCGGGTTAGCATTCCCTCTTCGATTCCTTCTCCTTAGCCAGTCTGCCCTGCTAGAGCCTGTTATCCATGATCCCCGCGTGGAGGTGTAGAAGGGTCTAGGCAGCTCTGATTCGCTTTCTCTGACGCTAGCAGTCAGCTATGGGTCGCTAACCACTGCAGCTCGTTTGCTGATCAGCATCTTGATCTCCTTTCAGGTTCAATTAAGAAGAGTTCTTATTTAATTTGCAGTGTTAAAGAGCAGCGTGGAGCCGCTTTTAATTGCATACGATGTAAATGCCCTCTACTGTTAATGTCATACGATGTAAATGTCCTCTACAGTTAATGTCAGACGATGTAGATGTCATCTACTGTTAATGTCATACGATGTAAATGTCCTCTACTGTTAATGTTATCCGATGTAAATATTCTCTACTGTTAGCTTGACACCAACCAAATCGGATATTGCTAGAATGATTTTGGTATACAAATACAAATGTTTTGTTGTTGCGGTGATGTTACTTTCAGACAAAATACTGGTGACAACAGAAAAGTCACATGCGAGGCTTTCAAACATATAGTTTCAATTTCTATTTCAAGTCTTCCGTGAAAATACTTCCAAGTCCTGTTTACGTTTTGCCTAATTGTTACAAAAGTAAATAGTGTTCTGTTAATTTTAACAGTTTTCCTCTGTGCGGTGCTAAACGTTTAATTGTATATTTCACAAGCTTCGAAAAGTGCATACGTGTTTTTTCTAGAATATCTTGGTCTTAATAAAAAACACTTTGCTTGTCTGTGATAGTAGTTCTTCGCTTTCCGTATTGAATTTCGTTCAGGCAATTAAATTTGATTAGCTAGTATTGTTGATAGTTTGTTAATGTAAGCTTTGAACATCATTGGTGAAAGCACACATCCTTATAGTGAGCTTATTTTAAGAAGATTTTTGATTTAATCAGCTGTTTTTTCTACATTAGTTTTTGTGATGGAATGCTATTAAATTTACATTATCCAATAGTTGTTCTCGAATGACATAGTCCTTTATATTGCAGAATGTTGATTGCTCTGTACTCTATCAAACTTACTTGATAATTTACCTTGGACGTCCTCTTAACATGCACGACTTAAGCCCAAACTTGACAAGATGCGGTCGCACAGCGATAGCATCATGGTACCCTAGAGACTAGAGACGACCACGGGGACGACCACCAACACGTTGGTTGACTCCCTTGCGTCTCGTATCAACATTCACGATGCTAAAATAAGAGGACGTATTATCCATTGGTCTACTGTGGCCTACGACAGAGACCTTTGGGACCTGCAACTTGAAACCGCCGCTGAAGAACGGGTCGTCTAGTAACTATATCAAATGATATCTTCAGATATATAACATGCTATATTTAATACAATGTGTTAATTAGTTTTCTAGACCTACTTCCAGGAACGTCAGTTGTGTAGTGAATAGCTGATTTACCTTTATATGAGGAAGTTAGCTGTTAATACCACAATAATACAGCAGTGAACTGGAAACGACGGTCTGCATGAATGCTATATGTATGCGTCTAATCATGCAAAAACACTACCAGCAAATGAAATGTTTGTTTACCCACCTAATTACATGTCTGCAAAGAAAGAAAATACAAAAGACGACGAATTAGCGAGAAATAGGGACTAACATTGTTGGAACGCGGAAAATTAAAGGCAACTAAGGAAAGGTGAAGACGTTCATGGACAAGATCCTCACATTGTAATCCTAGCTCTCACACAATCTAAGGATAAATGACAGGTGGCCACGCATGTTGAAGATATTTGCTTCTCTACAGCGGAGGTCATGAGACGCAAACAGTATAGTATCCAGACCACTAAAAAGACCTAGGCTATTTGTGATGACAACCTGGAACAGTATATTATAGAACGGGGAAAAGACTGGAAACAGGCCAAGAGGGAGTTCAGTTCAGTTCATTTCCTCCCGTAACCCATCAGGTCGTTGGGGCACACATGAAGACACTCCCAAAATCCCACGCCATCCCTCTCTGTCTGTCGCCGCCTGACGTATCTCACCGGGACGAAGGCTTGACCACTCAGTGATGTTGTCCACCCATCTCTTCCTTGGACGTCATCGCCCTCTCTGCCCCGGTACGGAACCAAAGTGTATCGAGTTGTTAATTCCGTTGGACCTCGCAACGTGCCCGCACCAGGCCATCTTTCGTCTTTTGATAGCTGTGAACATATCTTCAAAAGGACCAATATCGTCTTCAACTCTCTGACGTATTACTACGTTCGTGACACGATCTTTATATGTAACATTTAGGAGTTTCCTATAGCACCTCATTTCCATTGCATGTATCCTACCCTGGATATCTGCTGTAATGGTCCAGGTCTCGCAGGCATATAGAACAATTGATAGCACCAAAGATCGCACTAGTCTAACTTTTATGCCGAGGGCGAGCCGCTTGTCTTGCCATATAGGTTTCAGCCGAGTCAGCGCCGCTGTTGTTTGTGCTATTCTTGCAATTACCTCTGGCTTCGATCCATTTTCACTGATCAATGACCCCAGATATTTGAAACGTTTTACCACCTCAAGTTCCTGCCCATTTGCCTCTATTACAGATTTAAACCTTGCTACGTTATTGGTCATGATCTTTGTTTTATCTGCATGTATGTCCATACCAAAACTCAGGGCCGTTCTATCCAATCTACCAATCAACTCCTGGAGTTCCCTTTCTGTGCCTGCCAATACATTAATATAATCAGCAAATCGGATGTTTGTGATAAGCCTGTCATTTATTTTAACCGTGCCAACATGTCCTTTTAAGGTCGTTTCCATTTTTCTCTCCAAGAATATATTGAAGAGTGTTGGGGAGAGTATACATCCCTGTCTCACTCCCACCGTCGTACGGAACCAATCGCCTAGCGTTCCTTCTACTGAGACTGCGCTTGTCGCCTGCTCATAAAGGTTTGCAATTACCCTCACAATATCACGGATGTACTTATAATGCTTCATTGGTGACCATAACGCTGCATGCCACACTCCGTCAAACGCCTTTCTAAGGTCAATGAAGGCATGGTAGAGTTGTTGTCGATACTCTGAGTACGTCTCATTCATTAGCCGAAGATTAAATATCTGCTCGATGGTACTCCTTCCCACTCGAAAGCCCGCTTGTTCTTCGGCAATTATATTCTCTGCCTGTGGTTTCAGTATGCGAAGTATTATTCTCAAGAGAACTTTACTTGGACGACTTATCAGACTGATTGTTCGATAGTTCTGACACATATTTAGGTTTCCTGATTTATGCAGTGGAATAATTACTGATTTTGTCCAGCTGGTGGGCCACTCTCCTGTCTGCCAAATTCCATTGCAGATGTATGTCAGGGTATCAATTGTTGCCTCACCTCCCACTTATAGGAGCTCTGAAGGAATATTAGGCAGTGGGTATAATAGCCAGACACATTTATGCAGACCTCTACACACCAGGGTAGAAGTCTATACACCCCGGGATAGAAAATGAGCAAATATGTGCATAGAGTAGAAGACTCTACACCCCAATGTAGAAAAAGGGTGACTAAGCTAGAAGACTCTACACCCAAGGGTAGAAGAGAGGTGACTAAGTAAGGTAGAAGACTCTACACCCAAGGGTATAAGAGAGGTGACTAAGTAAGGTAGAAGACTATACACCCAAGGGTAGAAGAGAGGTGACTAAGTAAGGTAGAAGACTCTATACTCCAGGATAGAAGAGAGGTGAATAAGTAATGTAGAAGACTCTACACTCCAGGATAGAAGAGAGGTGACTAAGTAAGGTAGAAGACTCTACACCCCAGGATAGAAGAGGAGTGACTAAGTAAGGTAGAAGACTCTACACCGAAGGATAGAAGAGAGGTGACTAAGTAAGGTAGAAGACTCTACACCCAAGGGTAGAAGAGGAGTGACTAAGTAAGGTAGAAGACTCTACACTCCAGGATAGAAGAGAGGTGACTAAGTAAGGTAGAAGACTCTACACTCCAGGATAGAAGAGAGGTGACTAAGTAAGGTAGAAGACTCTACACCCCAGGATAGAAGAGAGGTGACTAAGTAAGGTAGAAGACTCTACACCCAAGGGTAGAAGAGAGGTGACTAAGTAAGGTAGAAGACTCTACACCCAAGGGTAAAAGAGGAGTGACTAAGTAAAGTAGAAGACTCTACACTCCAGGATAGAAGAGAGGTGACTAAGTAAGGTAGAAGACTCTACACCCAAGGGTAGAAGAGAGGTGACTAAGTAAGGTAGAAGACTCTACACCCAAGGGTAGAAGAGGAGTGACTAAGTAAGGTAGAAGACTCTACACTCCAGGATAGAAGAGAGGTGACTAAGTAAGGTAGAAGACTCTACACCCCAGGATAGAATAGAGTTGACTAAGTAAGGTAGAAGACTCTACACCCAAGGGTAGAAGAGAGGTGACTAAGTAAGGTAGAAGACTCTACACCCCAGGATAGAAGAGAGGTGACTAAGTAAGGTAGAATACTACACTCCAGGATAGAAGTGAGGTGACTAAGTAAGGTAGAAGACTCTACACCCAAGGATAGAAGAGAGTTGACTAAGTAAGGTAGAAGACTCTACACCCAAGGATAGAAGAGAGTTGACTAAGTAAGGTAGAAGACTCTACACCCAAGGGTAGAAGAGAGGTGACTAAGTAAGGTAGAAGACTCTACACCCAAGGGTAGAAGACATATTTATGTAGAAGACGTCACACATCAGGGTAGAAGAGGAGTGACTGAGGTAGAAGACTCTACACCCTAGTGAAATTATCTTAAGTTGAAAAGGGTAAATGCAAATTATATTCGTTTAAAAATTCCAAAATGAACTTAGATCAACTTAAGTTCGATAATTGATCCTATTATAGTTTTCAATATGTGTGCGTAAATTTGTCATGTATGAATTAGTAGTATTATGCTCATATGTTTATTACCATATCTTTAACTGCATTGAATATTTCAAGTGGGAATGTTTGTAGATTGTTGTAAATCATTGAACACTCTATTATTGTCTATGTTTTTTTTTCGTTTATGTTTGCCATTGCAGTCCTATGTTTATAACAACCTTGGTTTGCTTTAATTACACGCCGTCCATAAAAGGTGACAAATTTCTAGGACGTTCTGTAAAGCCCTTGTAACAGTTCCAGCCGGAGCATGAGCGTTTAGGGCAGGGATGATGTGGTCGGCGACTCTGAGAACAACGGTACCTGAATGTGTGCCAAAATCACTCACCGTCTCGATACTAAGTCAACATGAGAAAACGGGGTTGGAGGAAAGAATGTGTTTTCAGGTAAGAGGCTAGGTGCTAACCACTGGCGTTCCGATTTGGGTAGTGTGGGATGAGGGACAGACAAGAGACCATCCCCCAGAGCCTTTCCCCAGAGATCCATTGGACTACTCTGATACTGCTTGAGACTATATAATACTAGACAAAGTTTAGCTCAAGCAGACTGGCCATCGAGAGTGAGAGCAAGAGAGGCGAAAGAGAGAGAGAGAGAGATAATTTAGCTAGGAGTCTGGTTAGCTCGCCGACTTAATAGAAGAGTGATTGATAGGCTGTTTTTACGAATGAGTGAGAATAGGGTTGCTGAACCAGCATACACCTTCGAGTCTTTGCCAGTCGCTCTACAAGGTGTGTGTTGTGCATCCTGTGTCTAAGAGAGATCTAGATTTGTGTGTGGTGTGTGTAGACATCTTGTGAACGAGGTAAGTTCCGAAGAGTTACGCGAGTGTACAGATCGACTAGGGAGGATCTGGATGTGTGTGTGGTGTGTGTAGACACCGAGGAAACGATGTATGTTCCGGAGCGTGGGTATACGCAGATCAATTTTGTGTGTGATCATTTGTGGGTATACGTTGAATATTGAATGTAGTATGTCCAGATCCCACACCTGAGGGGATCTGAGTGCCACAGAATACGAACGTGAGGTGGAGTTTGTGAGAGTGTGTTGAGGGTGCAGATAAGAGGAGGAGAGTGTGCGGCTAGAACTGGGCTGGACTAGTTGGGAGCAACATCAATAGCTTATGCTTATAAACTCCGATTATCTATTTAGATAATATTGTATTTATTATATTGTTGTAATTGCATTGCACTTACTTTAATAGTTTTTGTAAGAGTATGATATAATACATATGCCACCTGCTGCGTGCTATGCTATTTGATGTGTGTGGTCGTGAATGATGTGGATGAGTGTGGTAATATTATAGATATTGGGAACCTGGACTCTGCCACACCCTGAAACAATATATCCGGTTAGAGATGATCCCTTTTACTTTGGACACACAAAGAAGTTGATTGTTTTGGAGGGCACTGTACGCTGACTAGTGAAAGGTGAAACAGACTGCCAGGTGAGTGATGCAGTAGAAGTGATTTTTTGGATGGATGACATGTAAGGTAAGGGTGATAACGGTATACTTACCAGCAGTCCAATTAGAGATACCTTTACGATTATTTGAGCGATACTCTCTTCACGTTAACAAAAGAAGCCGTGGCATGGCTTCGTTCGCTCTCAATTTCTCGCTACCAAACCTTGAAAAGGGCTTTGCAAGTAACAGAATGTAGTCTAGAGAACTGCATGCGTTGTGTCGTAGTTTACAGCTTGACTGCAATATTTACTTCCGACTTCAGCTGGCATTTTGAGTACCGGGTTGCCTTCCTTATTCGCTCCCTTCTCTTTAGCCAGTCTGCTCGGTTGCAGCCTGTTATCCACTGTGACCACGTGGAGATGTTGAATGGTCTTGGCAGCTGTGGTTCGCTGGCCCTGATGCTTGTGGTCAGTTATGGCTTGATGGCCGTTTAGCTCATGGCTGTTCAACATCTTGATCATAGTTGAAGCCGTACACAGATTATATTGCCAATAAGAGATATATGCACGATTATTTGAATGATAAACTCTCTTTACGTTGACAAGATATGCCTTACACATACTAGCATGCTGATGAGAGAACCATATTAGATTATGTGAATAACCATACGTATGTTGATAAAGGGAAAGACATTCTTCCAAAGTACAGATAAATAGAAGTGAGAATACAGCAGTGAACGTTGACAGAGAATAAACCTTTCCCAATGTATTCTCTGCCGTTTCTTCATGATTGTAGCAGAAGCAATTATAAACATAAACAGACGTAACACAAGGACCGTACCTCTGAAGCTGAACCAGGTTTCTGCTCGTCTTCATCAAAAGCTATGTCTTCTGCACCGCCTTTCTCTTTGTTTTGTGTCACCTCTTCCTCTTTACCAAGAAGCTCATCCGAAGGCTGCAAAATGAATAGTTAATGTATAGTTCTTAGTTCTTAGTTCCTCCCGTTTTTCGTCAAGGGTTGGTCACCATTGTTCGAGTCCCAACTCAGGATCAAGTCGTTTCTGTCGCGGGCGCGTGTCGTTCAGTGT
Source organism: Ariolimax columbianus (assembly GCA_036924085.1). Classification (NCBI taxonomy): domain Eukaryota; kingdom Metazoa; phylum Mollusca; class Gastropoda; order Stylommatophora; family Arionidae; genus Ariolimax; species Ariolimax columbianus. The sequence continues at coordinate 82,792,103 of JAVGWX010000012.1, forward strand.
GATAGTATTTTGTCTGTTGTGGGGTCATGAATGTGGTTTTACTAGTGAATCTAGCCAGCGAGTTGAGGGCCGTCTCTGAGGTCTCTTTTTATCGCGCGGGTTCCACATGGTAGTTCTGGTACTCCATCTTTCATCTTGCCTTCTTGAAATATGACCAGCCCAGCGGTGTTTCGAATGGTTGACGTACTGTAGGACATCCTTGATGTGTGACATTCTCCAGATGTCGCTATTGTATAGTTCGCTCTGTCGCTGTTGTCTGAGAGTTATGCCCACCAGGCTTCTTTCGAGAGATGCGTGTGCTGGTCTCAGTTCGTTCTCTGCTGCTTTTTGTTAGAGACGAGGTTTCGCTATCATAGCAGAGCGCTGGCAGGACTACCGAGTCGAAGATGTCCGCACGTAGTCTGGTGTCCTTTGTGGCGTCTGTTGCTGTCATGGTGGAGATGAAAATTGCTCATCCTGCCCGTTTCCGTCTGGTGATCTCAGGTTTTATGGTGTTCTCCAAGTTGAAGAGCTCTCTCAGATAGACCTATTCGTCAACATCCTCTATGGGCGTTCCCCTCAAGAGTATCGGGTTGGGTTCTGTATAGTCCAAAACGAATTCGCCGTCCTTGTCTAACTAAAGCAACGTTCAAGGGCTGCAAAATAAAGAGTTAATGGACAGTCATTACGTATTCGCCTTCCTTGTCTAATTATCCATTTTCGAAGCATCTGATGACCTCCACAACTAGCTCCTACATGGCAGCCTCCATTAACGAATTTCTAGTCTTCAAATATTCGTTCCCTGGTAGATCCTCTTCAAACAAAGAAGTGTTAAAGACGCCAATGTATTAAGCCCTACATTATTTAATGTGGATGTGTTATATTCCGTTCCTCAATGTCTTAATTTTACTAAAAGTAAGCCAGGTGTACATTTGCAATTGTGTCGACTATATTGAAGCAATAAAGGAGATCGAATCTAGTAAGTTCCGTCATACGAAGCAATGATGCTACTACTATGTTACTTAGACAGTCGTCATCATCATCAGGTGCCTTGTCGGTTGGCGTTATCGATCATGGAGCTTGATCTGCTTATATTACGTGTGTCGTTTCCCAATTATGTTGTTGAATGTCACCCGTGCCTTTCTATCAGGGTGTCCAACATTTTATATCTCTGCCTTCCTCTGTGTCGTTGTTCTGCTATCTTTCCTGTTGTCTCACTTAAGACATTTCATTTCTGTAATTGCACCATTAAACTAGTTAACATGTCATGTATATATGTAGTGTAAATGGGTTATTGGTTTTTTTAGCAATGGGTCACAATTCCAAAATTCCCGTTGACCATCCTGGGAAAAGATGAATGGTGAAGCGTTCCACTAAAGTAAAATACTGAAGAGGTAATATAAAAAGTATATGGTAGATTGTAAAACATTTAAAAAGAACGTTTATTTCTACCAGTAAAACTGAGTTGATGCACCAAGCAGCCACAAGAACTGAGCACAGAGAACCATCTATGACCGAAATTAAAGTCCGTGGAACGCTTTGTATACCCTGGCAGCACACTCTCCAGAGCAGTTCATATTGATGATGAAGTGAACTCGAGAATTGCCCCACATAGTGCAGCATTTGGAAAACTAAGATCATCAGTTTGGGACCGGAGAGGAATTAATCACAAAACCACATTGTAGGTATATGGGGCAGTCGTCCTATCAACGCTTCTGTACACCTGTGAAACCTGGACTGTGTACAGTCGTCCTACCAACTCTTCTGTACGCCTGTGAAACCTGGACTGTGTACAGTCGTCCTATCAACGCTTCTGTACACCTGTGAAACCTGGACTGTGTACAGTCGTCCTACCAACTCTTATGTACGCCTGTGAAACCTGGACTGTGTACAGTCGTCCTATCAACGCTTCTGTACACCTGTGAAACCTGGACTGTGTACAGTCGTCTTATCAACGCTTCTGTACACCTGTGAAACCTGGACTGTGTACAGTCGTCCTACCAACTCTTCTGTACGCCTGTGAAACCTGGACTGTGTGCAGTCGTCCTATCAACGCTTCTGTACACCTGTGAAACATGGAATGTGTACAGTCGTCCAATCAACGCTTCTGTACGCCTGGGAAACCTGGACTGTGTACTGTCGTCCTATCAACGCTTCTGTACACCTGTGAAACCTGGACTGTGTACAGTCTACATGCGAAGAAACTTGACCACTTTCATCTAGGCTGTCTAAGGAAACTGCTGAACATAAAATGGCAAGATAGGATAATATATGTAAAAGTTATTTCTCGGGCTGGCATGACAAACATCCACACAACTCTGCGTAACTTGCAGCTAAGATGGACTTACTATGTTGTCGACATGTCAGATAAACGCCTTACAAAGAAATTATTCTATGGTGAGCTTGAGTAAGGCAAGCGAGCTCGCAGTGGCTAAATACAACGTTTCAAAGACACTCTGAAAGCCTCAGTAAAAAGCTGCGGCATTGACCTTGACAATTAGAAGAACATTGCTGCTGACCTATCTGCCTGATGTAGTAAAATATATACTGGCACGACACATATGGGACATACACGAATTAAGGAAGCTGCAGGGAAACGGGCGACAAAAAGAATGCAAAAGACTAGTTGCCTTCGCTTGACGGTCGGACAGTGTTTCTTTGACCTCAGTGTGACAGCCGCTTTCAGGTAACGGTTGTTTTGATCAACCAGCTACGAACCTATCCCATAATTGACATATGACAATGCCGTTCTCTTCGGAAACGATGGACAAACACAAATATTTATGGAAAACAGAGCAATATAAAATTAAATGTTGGTAAGTAGTTACAAGGGGAGTGGAAACTGATTTCCGGTTAAGCATCAAATACTGAAAAGTTTACGTTGTCATGGTCATGTGAAACACACGAATTAGACTATGTCAGTCAGCTGAAATATGCAGATCAATCTATGTTAGTCAGGATCAGGTCATATATGGTGATCAATCTATGTTAGTCAGGGGCAGATGAAATATGCTGATCAATCTATGTGAGTCAGGGTCAGATGAAATATGCTGATCAATCCATGTTAGTCAGGGCCAGGTGAAATATGCTGATCAATCTATGTTAGTCAGGGTCAGATGAAATATGCTGATCAATCTATGTTAGTCAGGGTCAGGTGAAATATGCTGGTCAATCTATGTTAGGGTCAGGTGAAATATGCTGATTAAGACCCCTACCTTCTCCCAAACAATTCTTGCAGGAAACATGTTGTTTCACGGCAGCCTGACTTTCTAGGTTTGGATCAGCACTAGATTCCCAACAATGGTGAGTTAAAAAAGGGTCTCGCATTGCACTACAGCCTGGAGTAGCCTGGTCATCCTTATCAAGTACGAAGCGGGATGTAATGAGAGCCACTGTAACCCGTCACCAAAGAAAATCGCAAAGAGAACCTAATTCAAATGACACTATCAACAACAACAACACCAGTGATTAAAAACGAATGTGCTCAGTTTAGTAAAATATTGGATCACCCGATCTGCCAGCGTTATATTTTACCTAGCGCTTTAAGGCTGCTGTCATGAATATGTTTTTTTCTGGCTCAACAATTGTATGTTACAATCGGAGGATTTTGGGGAAGGTAGGAATAATCCTGTGCTTGAGAGTCTAGCAGTGCATTGATGCTGAGCATGCCAGCTCTCGAGAGAACTTCGATGTCAGTGACATGATTTTGACATTGAGTGTGGCATATTCGCCTCAAAAAATATATGTATAAGTGGTTTAATCTCCTTGCGTATCCACAGTATACAGTCCAGCTTTTACAGGCGGAGAGTAGGGTTGGCATGATGGAGAGTCAGTCCGATGACTGTAGTCTTTAGTTTTGTGTACGGCGTGCCTGGTGCTGGTTGGTTCATGACCTCTGGTTTTGTGTACGGCACGACTGGTGTTGGTTGGTTAATGACCTCTGGTTTTGTGTACGGCACGCCTGGTGCTGGTTGGTTCATGACCTCTGGTTTTGTGTACGGCATGTCTGGTGCTGGTTGGTTCAAGACATCTGGTTTTGTGTACGGCACGCCTGGTGCTGGTTGGTTCATGACCTCTGGTTTTGTGTACGGCATGCCTGGTGCTGGTTGGTTCATGACCTCTGGTTTTGTGTACGGCAAGCCTGGTGCTGGTTGGTACATGACCTCTGGTTTTGTGTACGGCATGCCTGGTGCTGGTTGGTTCATGGACTCTGGTTTTGTGTACGGCATGTATGGTGCTGGTTGGTTCATGACCTTTGGTTTTGTGTACGGCTTGCCTGATGCTGGTTGGTTCATGACCTCTGGTTTTGTGTACGGCATAGCTGGTGCTGGTTGGTTCATGACCTCTGTTTTGTGTACGACATGCCTGGTCCTGGTTGGTTCATGACATCTTGTTTTGTGTACGGCATGCCTTATCCTGGTTGGTTTATGACCTTTATTTTCTTGACATGCATGGTCAGACCAAAGTGTTGTAACGCTGCAAAGAATCGGTAAATTCCGACCGGCATGTTTAGTTCTAAGAAAGCCGCCCTATAACGATCTTAGAGATGGATGGTGCAAGAAAGGGATCCTAAGGAAACGTTTCAAAGACAGCCTGGGGGACTCATTGAAAAGTTATCAGAGAGATATAACCACATGGCAATGTCTTGCGCAAAACGGATATGAATGGCGAAGCGTAGACAAAGCGCGTGTAGCTGGCAGGGATGATCATCTTCTTGTGAAAGATCAGAGCAGACGCGAGACCAGGAAATCACGAACAGCTGGAACACCATCACCTTCTCCAGACCTCGTATGCCCGTTATGCAGCAGATGTTTTCGTGTTCGCATTGTCTATTCTGCAATATGCAAATCCACACCCAACAGGGAAATCTGTGACAATGATGTCGACGGTCCTCACGGACAACGATGGGGAACTAGTATTATTATTTTACAAATATATTAACAAATGGACTTATTTTCCTACAATTAAAGATGTGATTTGTTGTATCAAATAAATAATTGCATTTTTCTAACAATGGAAACACGATTTGCTGTCTTATCACCAGCAAATTGTTTATAATAATTGAGCGTGTTATATTTACAAACGTGTTTTTTTTAAATTATAAACATTAAATATTGAGAGAAAAAATAGAATTCGTGCCAAGTGTAATATACTGATCAAGGTGAGGAGAAGAGTAGCCAGGGTTAAGTTAAACATGCTGATCAAGATGGGAGAGAAGAGTAGCGAGTGTCGAGTGAAACATGCTGATCAAGATGGGAGAGAAGAGTAGCCAGGGTCAAGTGAAACATGCTGATCAAGATGGGAGAGAAGAGTAGCCAGGGTCAAGTGAAACATGCTGATCAAGTCGAGAGAGAAGAGTAGCCAGGGTCAAGTGAAACATGCTGATCAAGATGGCAGAGACGAGTAGCGAGTGTCGAGTGAAACATGCTGATCAAGTCGAGAGAGAAGAGTAGCCAGGGTCAAGTGAAACATGCTGATCAAGATGGGAGAGAAGAGTAGCCAGGGTCAAGTGAAACATGCTGATAAAGATGGGAGAGAAGAGTAGCCAGGGTCAAGTGAAACATGCTGATCACGACCGGAGAGATGAGTAGCCACGGTCAAGTGAAACATGCTGATCACGACCGGAGAGAAGAGTAGCCAGGGTCAAGTGAAACATGCTGATCAAGATGGGAGAGAAGAGTAGCCAGGGTCAAGTGAAACATGCTGATCAAGATGGGAGAGTAGAGTAGCGAGTGTCGAGTGAAACATGCTGATCAAGATGGGAGAGAAGAGTAGCCACTGTCAAGTGAAACATGCTGATCAAGTCGAGAGAGAAGAGTAGCCAGGGTCAAGTGAAACATGCTGATCAAGTCGAGAGAGAAGAGTAGCCAGGGTCAAGTGAAACATGCTGATCAAGTCGAGAGAGAAAAGTAGCCAGGGTCAAGTGAAACATGCTGATCAAGATGGGAGAGAAGAGTAGCCAGGGTCAAGTGAAACATGCTGATCAAGTCGAGAGAGAAGAGTAGCCAGGGTCAAGTGAAACATGCTGATCAAGTCGAGAGAGAAGAGTAGCCAGGGTCAAGTGAAACATGCTGATCAAGTCGAGAGAGAAGAATAGCCAGGGTCAAGTGAAACATGCTGATCAAGTCGAGAGAGAAGAGTAGCCAGGGTCAAGTGAAACATGCTGATCAAGATGGGAGAGAAGAGTAGCCAGGGTCAAGTGAAACATGCTGATAAAGATGGGAGAGAAGAGTAGCCAGGGTCAAGTGAAACATGCTGATCACGACCGGAGAGATGAGTAGCCACGGTCAAGTGAAACATGCTGATCACGACCGGAGAGAAGAGTAGCCAGGGTCAAATGAAACATGCTGATCAAGATGGGAGAGAAGAGTAGCCAGGGTCAAGTGAAACATGCTGATCAAGATGGGAGAGTAGAGTAGCGAGTGTCGAGTGAAACATGCTGATCAAGATGGGAGAGAAGAGTAGCCACTGTCAAGTGAAACATGCTGATCAAGATGTGAGAGAAGAGTAGCCAGGGTCAAGTGAAACATGCTGATCAAGTCGAGAGAGAAGAGTAGCCAGGGTCAAGTGAAACAGGCTGATCAAGATGAGAGAGAAGAGTAGCGAGTGTCAAGTGAAACATGCTGATCAAGTCGAGAGAGAAGTGTAGCCAGGGTCAAGTGAAACATGCTGATCAAGATGGGAGAGAAGAGTAGCCAGGGTCAAGTGAAGCCAGGGTCAAGTGAAACATGCTGATCACGACCGGAGAGAAGAGTAGCCAGGGTCAAGTGAAACATGCTGATCACGACCGGAGAGAAGAGTAGCCAGGGTCAAGTGAAACATGCTGATCACGACGGGAGAGAAGAGTAGCCAGGGTCAAGTGAAACATGCTGATCAAGATGGGAGAGAAGAGTAGCCAGGGTCAAGTTAAACATGCTGATCAAGATGGGAGAGAAGAGTAGCCAGGGTCAAGTGAAACATGCTGATCAAGATGGGAGAGAAGAGTAGCGAGTGTCGAGTGAAACATGCTGATCAAGATGGGAGAGAAGAGTAGCCAGGGTCAAGTTAAACATGCTGATCAAGATGGGAGAGAAGAGTAGCCAGGGTCAAGTTAAACATGCTGATCAAGATGGGAGAGAAGAGTAGCGAGTGTCGAGTGAAACATGCTGATCAAGATGGGAGGGAAGAGTAGCGATGGTGAAGTGAAACATGATGATCAAAATGGTAGAGAAGAGTAACTAGGGACTTTTTAAATATTCTGATCAAGTTGGGATTGAAGAGTAATCAGGGTCAAGTGCAACATATTGACCAATGCCCTACCTCAAGTCCTTGTACGCGCTCATGGAAACATATTGTGTTACAGCAGTCTTGACATCAAAGTGGGGTCAACACTTTAATCGCCTTAGTCGTGACCTTACTGAGAAGCCCTACATTGCATTACAGCTAGGATAACTAGGGTCCACCTTCACAAAAACTCGTTGGTGGTTTAACTGGAGTGATTGTAACCGGATACTAAAGAAACGTTGCCAAGACAACAACACAACAAAATTTATGAAATTTGATTTGTCAAAGTAGTATACGTTTAACCAGCAACCGTGTATACATTTAATATACGATGTTCACATTTAACCAGCAAAGTTGTACATGCTTAACTGTGACAGCTGATGCAAGAGCATGCGCTTTTAGAGCAGCGGAGATTGTGCTGGCCACTGTGTTTGCTTAGAATTAAAGGTTGTGTGAATGCTTTGGACGAACGCAGATCATGCCAGGGTCAAGCACCGTTTTGACACGAAGTTGACAATGAAACGAGGGGATAAATTCACGATAGGTAGAAGTCTGTCTGTTGCAGGTGTGGGTGTCAGAATTGACCACTCTGGCTTCAGACTTGGCAGGAATGGTTGGTTGTTGACAAATCTGATAGTTACATGACAAGCTACCCCATTTAGAATGCCAGTGACTCGTGGATAGACAGGCTACCCCATTTAGAATGCCAGTGACTCGTGGATAGACAGCCGATAACATTTTAGTTGGAGTAGTTTCAATTTGGAGTGATGGCTAAATTAGCCGACCCAGAGAAGACCATTGGGCAGTCGTTTTGTTGCTTGGCACTATAAAAGACACCGTAGACATACATTCCCCAGACTGGCTGTGAGATTGGGAAGGAGACTGGCAGAAAGACTATGAGTGAGTCTGGAGGTGAGAGCGTTTTCAGGGTGGTTGTATCATAATAAACCTCGACTTTGGAGGCCACCTTGTGAACGATGCATGTTCTGAATTGTTACACAAGTGTGCAGATTGTCTAAGGACGCGATCTGAATGTGTGTTGTATGTGCAGGACACATTGTGAACGATGTATGTTCAGATTATGTGTGATCGTACAGATACGCCTGCGTAGGTGAAGTTATCTGATGCTATGTGAATGCACAGATCGCCAAATTACACGTGATTTGATTATATGTGAGTGAACATATCGACTAATTTACGTGTTCTGATCGCGAAGACGAGATTGTGATTGTGTGTTGAGTGTGCAGATAAAGGACGGCGAGCTAACTAGAGCTATTAGGTTTGGGCTAGAATTTGAAGTTGGGATTTGTTGTTGGGTTGTTCTGTAGTTACAGAAGTGACATCAACAGCAATTGGTAATGTCTTATGTGGTAGTTACATATATATATATATATTATTAGTTTATAAGCTATTTTCTTGTGTTGATATTGTGCAACAATCATTCTTGTTAATAAATGATATTAAGTAGTTTTATTGTCAGAATAGTGTTTCCTGTGTTTACTGTGTTGAAGATGTGTCGTGGTGTAGATGGATGTTGTAACTCTTAAGATAAAAAAACTACTCAACTTAAATGCATATGCTGCGATATAACTAGCAAACCTTTGCACGCGCAATCAGCAAAGGTGAACTCATTACACCATCAAGGTTGTACACGCTTTACCTGCAAAGTTGTGCACGTTTAACCAACAAAGTTGTACACGTTTAACCAGCAAGGTTGTACACGCCAAACAACCAAAGGTGTGCACGTTTAAACAACAAAATCGTACACGCTTAACCAGCAACGTTGTACACGTTTAACCAGCAACGTTATACACGTTTAACCAGCAAATTTGGAAAAGCATTTCCAGCAAAGTTGCACACGTTTACCCAGAAAAGTTGTACACGCTTAATTAGCACAGTTCTACACGCATATCCAACAAAGGTGTACACATTTAATCAGCAAAGTTGAGCACATTGACATACCTGCTCTGCCTGGGTGTCCTGTCCTAATTCAGTTGTGTCATGTTGCTGACTCTCACTTTTCTCGGGTTTCACTGATTCATTGGAAGACTGTTGTGTTAACATGGACAGAGATGAATTAGATTAGTGGAATACTGTTGTGTTAACATGGGCAGAGATGAATTAGATTAGTGGAATACTGTTGTGTTAACATGGGCAGAGATGCATTAGAAATTGAAAGACTAGGATGTTACCATAGACAGAGATGCATTAGACATTGGAGGACTGTTTTGTTAACATGGACAGAGATGCATTAGACATTGGAGGACTGGTTTGTTAACATGGACAGAGATGCATTACACATTGCAGGACTGTTTTGTTAACATGGACAGAGATGCATTAGACATTGGAGGACTGGGTTGTTAACATGGACATAGATGCATTAGATTAGTAGAATACTGTTGTGTTAACATGGACATAGATGCATTAGATTAGTAGAATACTGTTGTGTTAACATGGACAGAGATGCATTAGATTAGTGGAATTCTGTTGTGTTAACATGGACATAGATGCATTCGATTAGTGGACGACTACTATTGTGTTAATATAGACAAAGATGCATTCGACATTGGATGAATGTTGTGCTAACTTGGACAGGGGTGCATTCGAATAGTTAGAAAGTTAACTCTTCACAGCCCTGCCTAAATTTATAAGAATCAGACCTTAAAACTGTATAGTCCGGCCATTTTATGGATCAATGCATGTTTGGTTTGTAATTCGTGCTACTAATCGCTGCGTTACACATCTCCCATTCGTCCCACCACCTTTTCCTACCGTTCTAACCCCTCACTCCTCCCCCATCCCCACATATACACATATATATATAATTGAGACTGTGTAAAATGCACATGCACTTTCCGGAAATCACACAGATCAAAGGAGACATACCAATTATTGCTTACATACTTCTTCTTCTTCTACTTCTTCTTCGTACGCTGTCAAATGTCAACCATTATTTTTTCGAAAAATGCAGCGGTCATCCTGAGGCTGTCGACACTGCCATAGAGCTTGTCTTGCAGTTCCACTGGTGATGGCCACATCTGCTCTCTCTGATCCTCGTATGTCGGGCAGTTTTGCAGCAGATGTTCAGCGGTCATTTTCCCGGTACCACACGGGCATTCGTCAGTGCCACCTATCTTCAGTTTATTGAATAGGTGGTACCTCAGTCTGTTGTGGTCAGTGCGGAGTCTGAAGACCACGACCTGCTCTCTTCTGTTCAATTGGTAATAAGCATCATTTTTTGTGTAGCCAGTATGTTCTGTTCCCAATTGGCCATGTTTCTGGCTCTAATGAGCATTTTTGACTCTTCGTAGGTCACATTAGAATCTGGTTGTGGTAGTGTAACAGTTCCCGCCGGAGCAAGGGGAGTTTAGGATGCCTGAACATGTTAAAGCTTAAAGCTACATGAATGCATGTCAAGGTCACTCACTGTCTCAGCAAAGGAGAACAGAGTTGGGTTAAGGAATGTGGACAGGTAGAAACTGACCACTGGCCTTCCGATTTTGGTAGGGGGAGATTGATTGACAGACGAAATTGGCAACGGGGCTTGCTGCGAGAGAATGAGTGACAGGTGTGCAAAGTGTTTCGTTCCAATTGGAATTGAAGATGACCATACCTGAGATCGATTGGTCAAGCTCTGGCCTTGCTTGAGGATATATAACTCGAGACAAAGTTTAGCTTGAGAGGCTGGATGAGAGATGGAGAGGGCTGGAGAGAGAGAGACTGTATGGAGGAGAGTGAGAGAGAGAGAGAGACTGAATGTGGATAGTATGTTTAACTCACCGACTTAGATAGAGGAGCGATTGATAGACTGTTGGACGAATGTTTAGTGATAGAACAGGATCGCTCAAATAGGTGTGTGAGTTTTGCATTAATAGATAATCTGAACGTGTGTTTGTAAGCAAGGATACATTGTGAACGAGTATGTCGAGATCGCCCGCCTGAGGGGATTTCAGTGAGGAAGAGTATTTGATAAGGTGTTTTGATGACGCAGTTAAGGCGATATGTGTGTGATGTAATTGCAAGGCAATAGAACTGGGTTTTTAGTTAGTTGGGAATTCCATCAATAGCTAATGCTTATAATTCCCGTTTTAGTAGAATGTTTAGTTAAGATATGTATTATATTGTGTTTGTAATTTCTCTACTCATTGTATGATATGAGTATGATATAATAAATATGCCACCTGCTGTTTGATATGTCATTTACTGAGTATGGTCATGATGATGTGGATGAGTGTGAGAATGTTCTAAGTTAGATCACGGCCAAGGCAAACAGTGGGATCTGCTACAGTAGTCTTGCATCTTCTTTTGCCAATCTGTCTGCATTCTCATTACCGTGGATGTTGCAGTGGGATTGAACCCACTGTACCACTACCCTTTTTGGTGCGGTCTGCTGGCATAGTTGACATAGTTGAGTACTGATCTTAAATCATTAAGTTCAGTATTTTTCTGGCTTTTTAGTGCTGTGAGTACGGCCAGGGCATCTGTAAACAGGACTATCTGGCGTTCATATCTTTTGCCTGTCAGCATTGCTTCTACTGCAGCCCTCAGTGCCTCTGCCTCCGCTCTGAAATTGCTGAGAGCCAAAACAAATTCTTACCTTTGTAAATGCAGGTTTTGATTGATCACGCTGGAAAGAAAAAAAAAAAAGAAAGTTTATTGTAATGGCCATATCAACGGGTCCATGACAATAATCCTACCTCGCCATGTCTGCGCGTTAATTATTTCATTCATCAAATTGTATTTCATTCGTTCCGTTAATCCGTCCCCACTATAATATACATAGATACATACATAGATGCATTAATACATGCATTCATACATACATATTGTTATGACTGTGGCCAAGGCTGGTATATTGGCAACGGAAATAGTTCATTAAAGACAAGCTGTGATGGGAGCGCCTTTTTTCTAAAGGACATCCTACATGATGATGATGATGATATATATGTACATATGTATATATATATATATATATATATATATATATATATATATATATATATACACATATATATATATATATATATATATGTATACATATATAACAAAGAAAATGGCATTTACTTAATTAAATTGTAACACACAACTTATTGTATTTTTGTTCTAATAGATATTTACATCACAAAATATGAAATGTATGTTTTCAGATATTACGAAGTATTGTGATAGAGACTCCATGTCATCTTGTCGCTTTCGTAGTTCAATTACTTTAATTTCAAATTGTAAAAAAAAATTGTAAAGCTACGATCAAATGAATTTAAAAAACATGCTATAGTTAAAAATGAATTGTAACAAATGTCTTTTACGCTGCTGTATGCCTACAAGACAACTGGTACTTTCGTCTGATTTATTGCAGGAACGCTGTAAGGGCCTGTCGTCATTGGTTGATCTCTAACCACTCCATGTCGACACTTATTGTTCGATTATCTTATGTTATTCATCCATCACGGATGATGAAGAATCATTCTCTGATAGTTCCAACTAGTCCTTTCAGTTGAGCATTTTGTGGGGTTGGGTTGTGGTTGTGTGCGAAGATGGCTAACGAGTCCAATATCTTATCTGCATACTCGCAGGCAGTGATGGCACGGAGAGCTCGTTTCACGAGACGGTTATAGTTCACGGGCTGTTCTAATCTCTTTCCGTTGTTCTTCTGCAGTCGTTGTGGAAGTATCACATGGTGTTTCTCCTCTGAGGTCAGCTCTGCCCCGTGCGGTGCGGTCTTGCGTCTTAAAATAACTTTTTGGCCCGCCTGGTGTTGGTATGCCTTCTATATCTTACCAAAGACGATTATTGTTAGTAGTCGAGTGTCGGGAAGGCAAACCGCATGACCTGACCAGTGAATCTGTGATTGCATATAAATCCACCATCTAAATCCACCATCTAAATTCACCTTCTAAATCCACCATCAAATGCTGATAACCTAGATTCATTCGTTTAAAACAAGAACCAAAAGATAACGTACTTAAACATTACATATCGGACTAACAACAGGACATGATTTATGGTTTAGCTTCAAATAAAAACTAAAACTTATAAATTATACAAAATAGAAAGAAACAGCGAAACAAAACTATTAATTCGAATTGAATTATAAGATAATAACCATTATCTGGTGATTAAATATTGACTGATCTCAAAATTAATAAAAAGAGGGTTTTCCCCAATTTCAAGTTCTCAAAATGTGGGTCGTTTTATATTCGATTAGTCGTATATTCAGATAAATATGGTATATACTGTCAATTACATACACTTCTGTCGGAGATGAAGAGTTAGGTCCTTCTTTGTACGAGGTCCCATATTGTTTATGAGGTGGTATTTTTTGGTTTCCCTCCTGGTTACCTTTCCTTACCAAACAATATGCCTCGTACTCATTGACAGCTAGGTCGACTGGGGCGTGTCGAGAAACTGGAGTTGAACTCCGTACATATGCCGTGATCAGAATTTGGTAATTAGAAAATAGAGTGACTTAAAAACGCACACGGAGTGAAACTATACCTAATGGTGTGGGACAGGTGGACAGAAATATACAAGGATTAAAACGATATGTATTAGTGTGGGATAGGTGTACATAAATATACAATGATTGAAACTATATGTATTAGTGTGAGACACGTGAACATAAATATACAAGGATTGAAACGATACGTATTGGTGTGGGACACGTGAACATAAATATACAAGGATTGAAACTATACGTATTAGTGCGGGGCAGGTGGACAGAAATATACAAGGATTGAAACTATACGTATTGGTGTGGGACAGGTGGACATATATATGCAAGGATTGAAACTATATGTATTAATGTGGGACAAGTGGGCAGAAATATGCAAGGATTGAAACTATACGTATAAGTGTGGGACAGGTGGACAGAAATATACAAGGATTGAAAGTATACATATTAGTGTGGGACAGATGAACATGAATATGCAATGATTTAAACTTTACGTATCAGTGTGGGACAGATGAACAGAACTATACAATGATTTAAACTATACGTATTAGTGTGGGACAGGTGGAAATAAATATTCAAGGATTCGCTTGGCTTCGTTCGTTCTCAATCTCCCGCTACCAAACCCTAAAAGGGCGTAAGTAGCAGAATGTAGTCCAGAGAATGGAATGCGTTGTGTCGTAGTTTACATCTTGACTGCGATATTTTCCTCTTTCGGTCCAACACATCCGATTTCAGCAAGCATTTTTTGAGTACCGGGTTAGCATTCCCTCTTCGATCCCTTCTCTTTAGCCAGTCTGCACTGCTGCAGCCTGTTATCCAGGATCACCACGTGGATGTGTAGAAGGGTCTTGGCAGCTTTGGTTCGCTGGCCCTGACGCCAGCAGTCAGCTATGGGTCGCTGACCACTGCAGCTCTAGCGCTGCTCAGCGTCTTGATTCCATACACGGATTGATACTAAACGTATTGGTAAGGGACATTTCATTTCAGTTCATCCCGTGTCCTCTTGAAATCGACGAGGCACCTCTGCTGACACCTCTAGAAACCTGCGCATACCGCCATGTCTGCGGTTAATGTGTGTGACTCCTCGTCTCGTAAGTTAGTCCATTCGAGGATGTTGTCTTCCCATTATTTTCTCGGACGTTCTCTTCCCATTATTTTCTCGAACGTTCTCTTCTTCGCTTACCATGTACTGTGCCCTGTAGTATGGTATTGACAAGGCCCTTGAATCTCAAGACGTGGCCATAACAAGTCGGTTCTGTCCTTTTGATCGTTTTGAGGAGGTCGTCGTACAGTCCATTTGCATTCTCAATTCTTTGACGTACTTCATCATTTGTGATACGGTCTTTCTAGGTGACAGGTGGACATAAATATACAAGGATTGAACCTATACGTACTGGTATGGCGTGGGACAAGCAGACATACATATACACGGATTGAAATTATACGTACTGGTATGGCGTGGGACAAGCGGAAATACAAATACAAGGATTGAAACTATACGTACTGGTATGATGTGTGACAGGCGGACATACATATGCAAGGATGGAAACTATACGTACTGGTATGGCGTGGAATAAGCGGACATACATTTACAAGGATTACAACTATACGTACTGGTATGGTGTTTGACAGGCGGACACACATATACAAGGATTGAAACTATACGTACTGGCATGATGTGTGACAGGCGGACATACACATGCAAGGATTGAAACTATACGTACTTGTAGGATGTGTGAAAGGCGGAATGTATAAACGTCTCTTACCTTGGATTCACTGGACTGACTTTTCTGAGACAGACTCTGCGTCTCGGAGTCCTTTTCAGATTGAGTCTACAAATGTGAGTGCAAAAAATATCAGTCGTCTTAAAATAACAGTACGATGCGTGTTTAAATAAAACCGGAACTACCTACACCAATCGAACTTTCGTACGATGCCATGATGACGTCACATATGATGTAAACAGCACATATCAACCGTCAAGTTTGAACAATGTCATTACATTTCGTCTCATAGTTTCCTCAGCAAACCGCTGAAAACATAGCTGGTTTGATATGGAATACTTCAATAGTTGATCAGAGAGCGGTGATTCGGTTTCTAACAGCTGAAGGATGTCGACCAGTTGACATTCATCGCAGAATGCAGGCAGTGTATCGTGACATAAGTGTGTCGAAGACAACAGTGAAGAACTGGAGAACGATGTTTAAAGAAGGATGTGAGTTAATAAAAGATCTTCCGAGACCAGGTCAGATGCAAATAGTTAATGTAGAAGATGCCATCGCCAAAATTGATGCAGCAATTCGGGTGGACCGTCGCCGGAGCTTACGTTCGCTACACTTTTGTCACCCTAAACTGCCTGCACTCTGCGATGGATTTCAACTGGTCGAAATCCTTCAGCTGTTAGAAACCGAATCACCGCTGGCTAATCACCTTTGGACGGATTCCATATCACACCCGCCATGTTTTCAACGGTCGCTGAGGAAACTATGAGTCGGACGATAATGAAATGTTGCAAACTTGACGGTTGGTATGTGATGTTTACATCAGCAGTGACGTCATCATGTGCATCGTATGTATGTTCACTTGGTGCAGTTAGGTCCGGTTTCATTCGAACACGCCTCGAATTTTATAAATGTATCATTATTCATGTATTTCCATTAATGTGGTTGCAGGATGAATCTAAAAGGGCTTACAAATAATGGTCGCTTACCGAAACAGTCGTCGACAAAGCGTATAAGCTATGATTTGCGTTGCAAGTTGGTCAGGAGAATGTTATCCTAACCTCTCGACCACCCGAGGTACTTATTCTAAATTCGTTTTTATTGTTATTGACAATGTTTTATTGTCATGTGGAGACCGGGGCTCTTTCTGGGGAACAAGTAATAGCACCACTGCACCTGTTAGCATGTCAGTAAAATGTGGTTGACGAGGGTTATTAGTCCAGTGTCATTTCCAGGGCAATTTGAATATGACCATTGTTTCCTTCCTTAACAGGCAAGTGAACAGGGGTGTGCATGGGGGTAGTAATTTCATCACATGAAAACTATTGATAAGAAAGCGAACTGGAAATGCGAGGTAGCATGTTTTAATAAAAGCTGGTTATTGTAAGTGAAATGTGTTAGATCAGTGATTCAGCAAATGACTTGAATCACTGGAAGATGGTTATTGTCAGCCAATGGTTGTGTTGGATCTTTACTTCAACAACTGACTCGAATCACTAAAAGATGGATATTGACAGACACATGATGTGTTGGATCTATACTTCAGCAACTGACTTGAATCACCGAAAGATGGTTACGGGCCAATACATGCAGAATGGAGCCGTTGCTTAAAAAAATGACTTGAATCACTGAAAGTGTGTTAATGTAAGCCAAATGTCGTGTTGGACATTTACTTCAACAAATGACTTGAATCACCGAAAAAAGGTTATTGTAAGCCAAATGTCGTGTTGGATCTTTACTTCAACAAATGACTTGAATCACTGAAAGATTGTTAATGTAAGCCAAATGCTAAGTTGGATCGTTACTTCACGAAATGTGGTAACGGGGCAACTAGTAAAGAGAAGTGCCCTAGGGCTGGTGTCCTCATAATGTATGCCCATTTCTGCAGAAACCACATGGTAATGCTAGCTCTCAGCTTCATTGTGAGGCTGAGTCGTCCAGAACCCTTTCTCTCGGACATGGCTTTCTATCTGATAAGTTAGATCCCCATATACAGACTGATAAACTGCAACGTGTCGTTACACGAGAGTCAGACTTATATGTACGGTAAGAAATAAACACGTTAAGATACATTTCATTAAAGAATCCAGAGGAGGGGTGTGTGTATGGATTGCAACGTCCAGGGATGAACACTTCCCAACAGCCAAGCTTATACAGTGTACCTATTATTGGTGAGATTTGCAGCCTGAAAGGAAGATCTAGATAAAAGTACTTCAAATTGTTTATTAGAAAGGAAACTACATTGTGAATAGCTTGATGTCATCTTTGGGGAACGATGAAGATGAAGTGACACATCGATGGAGAAGGTTGGTGTAAGTACGTTATTTGAAATACAGGAAACAAAAACAATAATTAACAGAATACGCCCACATGAATGTTACAAATATGTCGAAAGGGAACTAAAGAAGGTTGTGCATAGTGGTAGCAGCCTCATCATTTCAATGTGTTGCCTTAAAAACCTATGGGAGCCAAGAGTTGTCAGAATCAGTTAAAACAATTTGATCAAGGTGGGAGCGAAAAGTAATAAGGGTCAGGTGAAACACACCAATGAAGTTGGGAATGAAGAGTAATCTGGGATAAGAGAAACAAACTGATCAAGGTGTGAATGAAAAGTATTGATGATGACAGTGAACCAATTGAACAAAGTAGACGTGAAGAGAAATCTAGTTGAAGTAATATACACTGATAAATATAGGGAAGGGTGAAGAGTAACAGGATACAGAAAAACATATTGATCAAGGTGAAAGTAACTTTTAATAAGGCTCAGGTCAAACACACTGATCAAGGTTGGCGCGAAGAGTAATCATGGTCAGGTGAAACATACTGATCAAGGTTGGCGCGAAGAGTAATCATGGTCAGGTGAAACATACTGATCAAGGTTGGCGCGAAGAGTAATCATGGTCAGGTGAAACATACTGATGAAAGTAGGAGCATATAATGTTCAAGGCAATGTGCAATATACTGGCATAGGTTGGAGCGAATAGTAATCTGGGTCAGGTAAATCATACTGGTCACGTAGGTAGAAGTGAAGCGTAATCAGGTGCAGGGAAAACATTCTGAACAAAGTCGGAGTAAAAACTAATCAGGGTCACGCCAAACCTACTGAACAAGGACGGAGTAAAGACTAATCAGGGTCACGCAAAACCTACTGAACAAGGACGGAGTAAAGACTAATCAGGGTCACGCAAAACCTACTGATCAAGGCGAGAGCAAAGACTAATCAGGGTCACGCAAAACCTACTGATCAAGGCGAGAGCAAAGACTAATCAGGGTCACGCAAAACCTACTGATCAAGGCGAGAGCAAAGACTAATCAGAGTCACGCCAAACCTACTGACCAAGGCCGGAGTAAAGACTAATCAGAGTCACGCCAAACCTATTGATCAAGGCCGGAGTAAAGACTAATCAGGGTCACGCCAAACCTATTGATCAAGGCGAGAGCAAAGACTAATCAGGGCCACGCCAAACCTATTGATCAAGGCGAGAGCAAAGACTAATCAGAGTCACGCCAAACCTACTGACCAAGGCCGGAGTAAAGACTAATCAGAGTCACGCCAAACATATTGATCAAGGCGAGAGCAAAGATTAATCAGGGTCAGAACAAACGCACTGATCAAGGCCGGAGTAAAGAGTAATCAGGGTCACGCCAAACCTACTGATCAAGGTGAGAGCAAAGATTAATCAGGGTCAGGACAAACACTCTGACGAAGACCGCATCTTAGATCGTAGACTGTGAACCTTGAAATACGATTTGTCACAGCATTCTGTACCGAACGAGGTGGGGATCGCTGTTGTAATTCCAACATTCGGAGCTCTCTGAGAATCACAAGATACCGATTTACCTTCTCAAATGTGCCAAGGGATGTAACCGGTACCGAAGAGATAACTCTGCACGAGTAGCGTCGAATAACACTTATCATGAAAAACATCACAACCAATATTACATATGTTCCAATGCGTGGATCATGTAGATAACCTGGTGTAGTGGCAGAAATAAGATCCTAAATCGAAATAAAATATGGAAATTAGCTGTGCTCGAGAACATATAGCGTTAACTGTGTATCCTTCAAAGAGATCTTCTACTAAGCGTCGTAATCTGGACTGGGAACAAATTGCTACAGTAAAATCAAGAAATATATGCTTTCTATGTAGAGATGTAAAAAGAGGAGTGAGACAAGGCTGTGGATTATCCTCTTGTCTTTTTAAAATCGACAGATAACAAATATTCAGATATAGGGGATGCCAGGGTTTGTCATTGGATGAGTGGCAATAAATAGTCTTAGATGTGCGGATGATTCAGTTTTGATGACAACAAGAATTACATGAACTTGTGACATCAATATATACAATAAGTCAAAAGTTTGGATTGGACATAAGCATACAGAAAACAAACACTATGATATTTGGGAAAAGTGACAAGAAACCATGTATGCAGAGAACAATAAAAGATCAATTACTGGATCAGGTACAGAATTACTCCTATCTAGGTCATATAATAACGTAATAAGGCTGATGTGAAAAAAAATCAGTAAGAGAATAGGTATGGCCAAACCAGTATTTATCAACATGCGACACATACTGACATCCAAACAGATAAATCATACAAGGAAAATGAGAATGGTCAGATGTTATGTATACTCGTCACTACCTCATGACGCAGAAACATGGACAATCAATAGCAAGTTTAAAAATAGTATTGACGCCTTTGCAATGTGGGCATATTAGGTCGCATATCTTGGACAGAGAAGAAAATGAATTTAGATGTATTGAAAAAGTTCGGAGTGAACAGAGAATTAATGACCGAAATCAGGGTTAGACAGTTACGTTATTTTGTTCATAATACAAGTTTCCTTGTTGAAAAACCATTATATAGCGTGGGGTGGAAGGCAGTTGTTCAAGGGACAGACACCGTTTTAAGTGGATGGATAACATCAGCGAATGTACTGGAAAACGTATATCAGATTACATCATTGTGGCATGAGATTGAGTACACTAGAGATCCATTTAAGTTGACCTTTGAGCGAGATGGCTCTAGAACTGGGCTGAAATGCTGCTTTCAAGATCCTACCTAGCGACATAAATTACCTTGCTTGTAATGATGTTCAGGGGATGATCTAACCACGGAGGGCATTAACTCAAGGACAAAAGGAAAACTCCGAAGGAAGTTTGAATCAACTTTGAGCTGCAACAGACACATGAGCCAAGACCTGCAGCTTGTCCCTAACTAGGAAGTCTGCATCAGAACATCGCTTCGAAGCAATGATGAATTTGCTTACCCATGCACAACCTCTTTATAACTTGGTTGGGTGAACACAATGGTCAAATTCTTAACCCACCGCTCCACTCGGCGGGCCGATGGAAGGTACTCACTATATTATTATTATTATTGGAAGATGTGTGCTCCGATGTATTAGTTAACGGGTTTTCGCCAACTGATGTCTCTTCTTCATTGTTCTTAATATCTGGCGATGGTACGACGGTTGATGTAATATCTTGACCGGGCTTTATCTGTGGTGAATTTTACCCACTTTTTGGCCTGGATTCAACGTGTTCTATATTTTGATAACGCGCAAGGTCTTGCATTATCTGAAATAATAATCGAAGAGACGAACATAATGCATTGTATCAATTTTTGGAATATACTTCGATAAAACGTGGAATACAGAACCCAATTATTATTTTAAAAAAACGTAGACTTCTTCTTTTTCTTCATCGTATGCAGTCAGACAGTAACCATTATTTTTTCGAAAAAGGCAGCGGTCATCCAGAGGATGTCGACACTGCCATAGAGCTTGTCTAGTGTTGCCACTGGTGTTGGCCACATCTGCTCTCACTGATCCTCGTATGTCGGGCAGTTTTGCAGCAAATTCTCAGCGGTCATTTTCCCGGTACCACACGGGCATTCGTCAGTGCCACCTATCTTAAATTTGCTGAATAGATGGTATCTCAGTCTATTGTGGCCAGTGCGAAGTCTGAAGACCACGACCTGCTCTCTTCTGTTCAACTGGTAATAGGCATCGTTTTTTGTGTAGCCAGTGTGTTCGGTTTCCCATTTGGTCATGTATCTAGCTCTAATAAGCTGTTTTGACTCTTCTTATGTCATACTAGTATCTGATTGTGGTAGTTTGTTTTGCACCTTCTTTTGCCAGTCTGTCTGCCTCCTCGTTGCCTTGGATGTTGCGGTGGGATGGAACCCACTGTACCCTTTTTGGTGCGGACTGCTGGCATAGTTGACAGAGTACTGCTCTTAAGTCATTAAGTTCAGTATTTTTCTTGCTTTTTAGCGCTGTGACTACGGCCAGTGCATCTGTAAGCAGGACTGTATGGCTTTCATTCATTTTACTTGTTACCATTTCTTCCACTGCTTCCACCAGTGCCTCTGCCTCCGCTCTGAAATTGCTTGTGAATTTTCCAGTAGCGAATGACAGTGTTATATTTCTGCCATTTGGTAGGTTCAGAAATGCTCCTGCCCCTCCGTTCTGTGTTGTGTTTGTTACAGAACCGTCGGTATATGCATGGGTCCAGTCCATGCTTGGGTAGTTTTTCGTTTTATAGCTCAGCGTAGTATATGTTCTTTCTTTTTCAGTCTGGCAGTTTTTGTTTGCTATACCTGGTATATTTTCTACCACCTCTGGATATATATGCCGCCTCCAGGTGGGTTTTCGTACAGTGGGGATGGGCTTTTGGTGTTGTTAGTGCGTTCATAGGTTCTTGGTGCATCTTTGCTTTGGCTATTTCTGCTAAGTTTCTCCGCTTGTTCCGCATTATGTAACATTTCATAACTATCTGTAATATATGCAGCCAGAGACAGAGACACGCAAATTACCATTATAGCATGATTTGCGATGTACACATACAATAGTACTGTAGAAGGATATGAATAATACACAGCAAATATATATATGTATATTTATTGAAAACATCTTTTTAAATTGTATGTGTTTGCCTTACTAGTTTCTAATCGCGTAGGCGTGGCTTTTTTACTCTAGACCGTAGTTAATTTGGGCGATATTAAGACGCATAAGCCAGTACTTGAATGTATGTGTACATCTGTATGTACCTATGCTAGCTTTGTGCGCTCTCACAAGCTAGCCCAACCAAAGTGCAATGGGAGGGCCTCACCCTGAAGGCGCATTGCGAAAGTTATGCAAGAGTGTGACGGTAGGACAGTGTCAAATGAAACAGAATGAGGTAATATGAGAGAGAAAATATGTGAATGCCAATCTCCGACCAGAGGAGGCACAGGTCGCTACCGTGGACAGAGAAGGTTGGTGTGGATGATGTGTTTACTTGTGCTCCAGCGACCTCACCTGTTACGGGATGACATTATCTGATATATATATATATATATATATATATATATATATATATATATCGTTCAACACGTGTTATATGTAGATCTCCGCCTGGGCTGTGTGTGGACATCACCATCTCTAAGCGCTGGACTGTTACTATCATTCAAGTGTATGCACCAACATCAGACACAGACTATATAGAAGACACGGATTTCTTCGACAACCTCAATGAAGTCCTCCAGGGACTCCACAGCTACTACAAGCCAGAAAAGGACCTCGCTACATGGTCAAACCTTTGTGGGACCGCACTCATGAGAAGCAAGGAACATCGCAGGTGACAGACTTGCCACTTTATGTGAATCAAATCTACTGTTTCACTGTAACAGCTTTTTCCAGAAGCCCTTTCTCAATAAATATACCACATGTGAGTTCCAGTGGACTTCATCGTCATGAAATTGACCATGTATTGTGCAATCGTTGATCGCAACATATGTCTCAGTGGTTGGTTCCTTACGCATAAGAAGCAGCTATCACCATCTTCGTGACCATTTCCTTTTCGACCTAAAACTTGCAAAACTCCAGCAGCAGCGACCGTATCTGGGTCCAGAGACCCTCATCAACCTTCCGCTTGCTATCACCCTCACAGCTAGCAAGCGACTCGGAGCTTTCCTCGACATTGACATCAATGATGACTATGCAACATGTGATTGCAACTATTACATCCTTTTAAAAGGCTCCCATTCACCCAGCACCCAATCACACCACGAATCGAATGTCAGATGTCGCTGAGGTATGTTAGAGGAGCTGCGTAGAATGACTCGTTCTCCAGACAACCACATGCTCTTCAGAAACCCTAAGCAATATCTCCGGTCAAAAACTTAAGAACGATCCTGACACCTTTGTCCCCGAACGTGTCCTAAAAGCTGTAGCATATCGGCGCATGATGAAAGTATCTACTCCTGGCCTGGTTGAGCACCGAAAACTCAAGCCTGTCTGAAAGCTGCCGATGCGTCTCACACAACGTCAAAGCTGGGCATGGAGTCAATCATGACATATTACTATAGCGAATTGTTCAGATCGTCAGATCTCAGTCCAATCGCACTTCCATCTACTTTCCCGTCTCGTTCAGAAGTCATGTCCTCAGAAATTCGTTATGTGGTCGAGTCAATGTCATTTAGAAAACCACAAAGTGAGGACTACATCACTGCAGAGGTCATCAAAGCTTGTGGTGCAGAGGTGATCCAGGCTTTCTGTGCAGAGGTGATCCAGGTTTGCGGGGCAGAGGTCATCCAGGTTTGCGGGGCAGAGGTCATCCAGGTTTGCGGGGCAGATGTCATCCAGGTTTGCGGGGCAGAGGTCATCCAGGCTTGCGGTGCAGAGGTCATCAAAGCTTGCGGTGCAGAGGTCATGCAGACTTGCGGTGCAGAGGTCATCCAGGTTTGCGGGGCAGAGGTCATCCAGGCTTGCGGCCAGAGGTCATCCAGACTTGCGAGCCAGAAGTCATCCAGGCTTGCGAGCCAGAGGTCATCCAGGCTTGCGGGCCAGAGGTCATCCAGGCTTGCGGGCTACACATTTACCACGCTGTAGACCAACGTTTTACACGTTATTTTCATTCGTGATGAATACCTGCGGCCTAGCACAACTCGAGGACAACACCTGCCGCCTAGTACAACTTGAGGACAACACTCTTACACAGCAATGGTCCCAGAGAAGACCTCATAATGTATCGCCCAATTACTCTTCTCCCGGTCACTTACAAGTTGTTTACCGAATTCATCCTTGCCAGAGTTCGCACGACACTCGAAGACTCGCAACCAGTCCAACAATGAGGCTTTTTGCGTTCATACATCCCAACAGATCCCATTACGGCCAGCTGTCGCCGAATTGAAGCAGACTGAGAGTGCCAGAGGAACTTATAATTCGGCAGAACCACATGTTGCCTGGCGACTACTGTTGGAGCAAGCAATCGATCCTGGTTATATCATAGCTCTTGCCAACAGCTATACGAACTCCACCACCACATTTCGTTCCTTCCAACGTCCAATGATGGTACCAGTTTAAAAGGAAGTCCGTCAGGGGGATCCTATCTCAGCGAATCTTTTATCCGCATGATTGGAATCAATCATCAGCCGCTGTAACTGTGACACCTTTGGCGTCAATATTGGCGGCAGAAGTCTTAATCATGTTCGATTTGCCGACGACATAGTGTTCATTACAGTCAGCAGCAGAAGCCAACAATAGGATGCGGCGACGTGATGGAGAGGCCAGAAAATAATGACTGGAGATGAATGTCTTGACGACAAAATTGTGCAATCTTGTCGCCAATTGTGATCCAGTCTTCCTTGGCGGGGAGCAATTAGATGATGTTAAGGAGTAAATCTATCATGGGAGCCTCCTCAATATGGAGAATAACATAGAACCTGAATTCACAAGACGTTTAGTCCATTCACAAGGTTCTTGACAGTTGATAAAATCAAAACCTTCTAGCCACTCTCTGTAACTCCACTGTGCTCACGGCTATATGCTACGGTGCTGAGACATGGACACCAACAAAATCACTGGAGGACAAATTGAGAGTGACCCAGGCCTGTTTTGAGAGACGATTGGTCGGAATCACTGCCCGGAACCAACGTAGACAAAAGCTCCACAATTCCAACATACAATGACTGCCCTATGTGAACGATGCGATGATATCGCCCTTGATAAATGCAGTAATTCATTCAGACATGGCAAACACTATGTAGTCAGGTCACATGTTACGACGAAACGATTGTCGATGGAGCACGGCGACATCAATTTGGTACCCACGAGGTAAAAAGAGACCGGAGTGAAAACCTCCAATGCGATGGTCAGACTCCCCTCCTGTACACATCAACATCAGAGACGACTCTGGAGATGGGCGTGCCATGTACTGGACTTCTGTGGCCCAAAACAGTGTCCTATGGAGACGAAGTTTGGAGCCGATGAATGGGTCATAAAGGTCAAGATCAAGCATATATAAATATATATATATATATATATATATATATATATATATATATATCGTTTTGTCTTAACATGTAACATTCCCATCCATGTTTTCTCCTTGTCTGGTTGGATTACCGCATCCTTCACCAGGGACAATCGTCATACGTTATAATTACATTGGGTTGGTTCCGGACAGTGATTCCGATCAAGTGTTTCGCAAAGAAAGTCCTAGTTAACCAAGTTTTCGTTTCCCAATTGTCCCCTAATGATTTTATGAGTGCCCACGTCTCAACACCGTAGCACGTGTGATACTATATACATATACATCACGTGCATGGGAATTCTTTTATTTAGAATACGCGTAACAATATCGCACACAATGGTCATCAGCTCTTGGGAACATCTCCGCAGACAATTTCAGCTACAAAGGATCTCAAACGAGCTCTGTATCTTGCCTTCCATGTAAATTCTGCCATACATTTCCTTGTCCAACATTTGAAGTCGCCCTCTCACTTTCAGCGTTGTTCATCTTTGTAGCGTCTACCCTCCAACTTTCATTCCAGTATTGTTTTCATCATTTCTCATTACTTTCCCAATTTCTGAAAGGCTTCTTTTTTGTTTTCTTTTATTTTCAGGATATATCACCCCATTCTTCGATATAACCCCGTTATCAATTATCTTCTTCAACTTTTAGTTCAGTGTCAGTCTATACACACACTAGGACATTCTGGTATATAAAATACACGTATAAGCAAACCCATATACGAATACATTTTTCGTTTTTAAATACACATTGGACATGACACATACTATGACATTCTCCTAATTAAATTAAACATACAAACATAACACTTATCATGACTTTGTGCTAATTAAAATACCCAATACACATCACATAAACAGGCCATTCTCTAATTAAAATACACCGTTAAACATCACACAAACATGACATTCTACTAATTAAATGAGCTGACAGCAGCCATCTATTCATAGCTGGTGTTGAAGATGAAGCACAGTGAATGCGATGACAGCAGACATCTTCTCATAGCTGGGATCAAAGACACATCACAATGAATGCGATAACAGCAGCCAGCGACTCTTTATGTGGTCAAGAAGGCCACCCAGTGACAGCTGACAGCAGCCAACGACTCTTTATGTGGTCAAGAAGGCCACCCAGTGACAGCTGACAGCAGCCAACGACTCTGTATGTGGTCAAGAATGCCACCCAGTGACAGCTGACAGCAGCCAACGACTCTTTATGTGGTCAAGCAGGCCACTCAGTGACAGCTGACAGCAGCCAACGACTCTTTATGTGGTCAAGAATGCCACTCAGTGACTGAGCTGACAGCAGCCAACGACTCATTGCTGAATGTTTGCATTAATCAGCGTACTAGAGATAATCAAGACGCTATATGGCTCCAATGACGGACCTGGAAGGAAACTGCGCTTTATTAGAGAATATGAACCGTACTGGGACGTCAAACCAGGTACCAAATATTGAAACCTGTGTCGGACTGAAAGACCCAGAACTGGAAGCTTTCCTGTAAACGTCCACTCAAAGTCCCACAGTTTTTTTTCAGGGCTAACGTTGAAGATCAACAATAAGACATTCATGCAATCATTCAATATTTACCAAGACTGCATTATTGTATCAATCATAATTTCGTCCAATTTCAATTAGAGCCACAATTTACCACGTAGACAAGCGACAAAATCATTTAAAGCAAAGGAAGAATCTTGTGATAGTTAACAAGAAATACCTTTTTAGACTGCAAATCATCATCCTCTATGTCACCTCCTGTTGACTCATCCAGAGCAGAATCTGACTGATCTGTCTGGGAAGAGTTAGTAAGTGAATAATTAACATGATAACTACCATCTACACAAGATGTCGTCAACCAATAGCGACGGGCACCTTAGACCCGGCACCAAAAATAGTCGGTCCGCAGTCTCAAACCAATATGTATCTCATGTGGACCACATTGGCCCTGTTGATACGAGGGGCGTTCAAGTCAAACCAAGACTTTCTTTTGTACGAAACAAAATGTTTCTCAAGTAGTAAAAATACCATTTATTTTGTGACATAACCTCTTGCAACGTTTATGCACTTATACCAGCATCTACATAATGCTTGCAAATCTTCAGAATCGAAAGATTTGTCGGGATCAAAATGCTGAGCAGCGCATGAGCTGCAATGGTCAGCGACCCATAGCTGACTGCTAGCGTCAGGGCCAGCGAACCATAGCTGCCAAGACCCTTCTACACCTCCACGCTGTGATCCTGGATAACAGGCTGCAGTAGGGCAGACTGGCTAAGGAGAAGTGATCGAAGAGGGAATGCTAACCCGGTACTCACAAAATGCTTGCTGAAGTCGGATGTGTTGGACCAACACTGTAAAATGACTGACAGATTGAGAGCACTTTCTTGTGAATGCATTCTTCTGAAAAATAGTAGCAGGCTTGATGCCTTCTTTCATAAGAAACTTCATCACAACACGCTGTCGCAAGCAAGCACAAGAAGTGTTGGTTGCCATATTAATTTATCGGTAACGTGACTGGCGCCTGTCAAGTGAATTACCTAGCAGTAATAGGACACAAGTGACCATAGCTAATGATAGTAGTTCCAAAACGCTATATATATATACGGTATTAGGATATTAGGGATAACATTTTCGAATGGTATTTGTTATTTCTAATTAATAACCTACTTACTTACTCTTCCCTCCAGTGTCACCGCTACGCGTCAATGGAACTGTATGTTCCCTTACCTTAATTAATATTTACCGTCGGGTGTTATGCTCCCATGTCCAATTATAGGTCTATTACGTCACTATAATAATTCTGCGAAGAGAAGAAGCACTGTCAATGCAATACATTGTGTGATCAACATATTCGAACATGATTATACATGGACACGCTAAGAAGGTGGGCAGAGAAATCAATATCTGGATCAGGAATAGATTTATTTTTCTTCTTCTTCGTTCGTTCTCAATCTTCCTCTACCAAACCCTGAAATGGCTTAGGTAGCAGAATGTAGTCCAGAGAATGGAGTGCGTTGTGTCGTAGCTTACAGCTTGACTACGATATTTGCACCTTTCGGTTCAACAGATCCGACTTCAGCAAGCGTTTTTTCAGTACCGGGTTAGAATTCCCTCTTCGATCCCTTCTCCTTAGCCAGTCTGCCCTGCTGCAGCCTGTTATCCAGGATCACCGCTTGGAGGCGTATAAGGGTCTTAGCAGCTATGGTTCGCTGGCCCTGACACTAGCAGTCAGTTATGGGTCGCTGACCACTGCAGCTCATGTGCTGCTCAGCATCTTGATCTCAGGAATATATTTTAAAATGATGTTTGAAAATTGAAAACATATCCAGGAACAGATGTCAATTACGGTCATAATTCCGTTTGCTGAAAATTGATGATCAAAGTTAAAGCTTAGGGTGAGTGTTGTATATATATGTCAGCATTAAAACAACCATATTTATGGCAGAAATATGTTGTTAATATCCAGAAACAATATGAATGCTTAATGGTAGAAATCATATTATACCACGAAAGATAATAACCAGAAGGGAAAGTAGACACAAAACGCGAAGGAAGTCCTACACAGAAGAAGCGTTGCAGAAATGTCAAATAAGGATGACAGAAGACATCCTAACTACAATGGCAAAAAAAATCAGGAGACAAATATCCTAGAACATGCAAAAGTAATTAGACATACGCTAATTTATATAGACTGGCAAAAAATAATATTGATTGGGAACAAATACAAAGTTTTAGAGGATTCGATTGTTAAAGATAATAACAAATATAAGGATGAGGAAAAAAGGATCATGTCAGATCTGATAAATGATGCCAATGGAGGAGCGTGTTATAACAATGGAACTGAGGAAATGATATTTGGTGAGGTAGCTATTCCAAAGTGATGGCCAGAATATGTGAAATAACGATCATATGAAACCCTTTCTCCGGTTTTTTTTTTTTTAATGTGCGTGCTTTTTCTGTGTGCACACATCACCATCTTGTCATTTCTCGTTTGGTTTCAGTCGGTCTATTCGGCCTTCTCATACTTGTCTCACTTCATACGCGTCTTAGTTTCAGTCGGTCTATTCGGCCTTCTCATACTTGTCTCACTTCATTCTCATTTAGTTTCAGTCGGTCTATTCGGCCTTCTCATACTTGTCTCACTTGATTCTCGTTTGGTTTTAGTCGGTCTATTCGGCCTTCTCATACTTGTCTCACTTCATTCTCGTTTGGTTTCAGTCGGTCTATTCGGCCTTCTCATAATTGTCTCACTTCATTCTTATTTGGTTTCAGTCGGGCTATTCGGTCTTCTCATACTTGTCTCACTTCATTCTCGTTTGGTTTCAGTCGGTCTATTCGGTCTTCTCATACTTGTCTCACTTCATTCTCGTTTGGTTTCAATCGGTCTATTCGGCCCTCTCATACTTGTCTCACTTCATTCTCATTTAGTTTCAGTCGGTCTATTCGGCCTTCTCATACTTGTCTCACTTGATTCTCGTTTGGTTTCAGTCGGTCTATTCGGCCTTCTCATACTTGTCTCACTTCAATCTTATTTGGTTTCAGTCGGGCTATTCGGTCTTCTCATACTTGTCTCACTTCATTCTCGTTTGGTTTCAGTCGGTCTATTCGGTCTTCTCATACTTGTCTCACTTCATTCTCGTTTGGTTTCAATCGGTCTATTCGACCCTCTCATACTTGTCTCACTTCATTCTCATTTAGTTTCAGTCGGTCTATTCGGCCTTCTCATACTTGTCTCACTTGATTCTCGTTTGGTTTTAGTCGGTCTATTCGGCCTTCTCATACTTGTCTCACTTCATTCTCGTTTAGTTTCAGTCGGTCTATTCGGTCTTCTCATACTTGTCTCACTTCATTCTTATTTGGTTTCAGTCGGTCTATTCGGTCTTCTCATACTTGTCTCACTTCATTCTCGTTTGGTTTCAGTCGGTCTATTCGGTCTTCTCATACTTGTCTCACTTAATTCTCGTTTGGTTTCAGTCGGTCTATTCGGTCTTCTCATACTTGTCTCACTTAATTCTCGTTTGGTTTCAATCGGTCTATTCGGCCCTCTCATACTTGTCTCACTTCATTCTCGTTTGGTTTTAGTCGGTCTATTCGGCCTTCTCATACTTGTCTCACTTCATACGCGTCTTGGCCAGATACTCCCGCTAGTTGGATTCACCCTTTTCTCATCTAAGCACTGGCGAGTTCACTCACGATTATACAATGGACGAGATCTCATATTATTTCCAGTTAAGTTCACTTTCATACTTACGAGTATCTATGTGTTCATTTCTCAGCTGTATGATTTCATCTCCTCCTCTGTGATTCATTAGCTCATTTATATATTTTAAAAAATGTTTTGGCATCGTCTTATTCCTCTATTCCCCAAGGCGGTGTGCGTTGCACTGCGGTTTTAATTTTACACCTGTCGAATCAGTGAATCTGACTTCAGCAAGCATTTTATAAAATGGTTTGCTTCCTCCTGCATTATCTAAGGGTTTGCTTCCCCGGGGTAACGGTCCGTGCTGTGATGGGGATCGAACCCAGCACTTTCGAATTGTGCGCCGTGTCACTTTCAACTAGTCAACGCCTTCCCCATTAGCTCATATGTTTTGTTTGTTGTTCCTCAAGATCTAAACGTAGTTTTTCTATCTGAATTCACACTAGTCTGGTGTTGAAGGACAACACCTATAAATGTATGTTACACTTTAAAAGCGGACAATATGAGATGAAAGCTTCAAATTAGGCCAACATGTGAATGACTACAATTAATTTGGGCCTACTTCCTTTAAAAAGGACCAGCTAAAATGGACTAGGCTCCACATGAGAATAAACAGAATGCGGATGATATGCTTACCTCTGCTTTATTTTTTTTTTTACTTTTGCCCTGTAATGTTCAAACAAAAGCAACGTTTTAATATTAACCTCAAATTGCGGATATAGAGAGGACTGCAGCCAAGGAAGCTGCTGGGAGACGGGCCACACGAAAGGGAAGAGACGAGTCCTCGGTCTCACAGTGTCTGGCCTAAGTGTGACTGACGGTTTCGAGCTCCGATTGGTTGGATCAGCCACCGACAAACCTACTCCAGGATTGACAGATGACAATGATCCCCTCTTCAGATTCGATGGAAAAATAACAAATTTTATAAGAAAAAACAATTTTTATTATAACTTTTTGTTCTACATTCTTTCACTCTCTTCAGCTTTTCTCTTCTTTTCCTTCTTTCTGTGAGTGTAATTTTCTTTTTGTCCTACTCTTTCTTTCATTTATTTAAGTTTTTTTCTCTGTCTCTTTCGTTTATCTTTACTTCTAATTTATTTATTTTTTTCATTTATAAACAAATCTTTATTTATGTATTCAAATATATTTTTTTCTGTTGTATTGTTTCTTCCATCTTCTGTCGATCACCATCTCTGATTTCCCTTCTTTGTTCAATTTCTTTCATTCTCCCATCTCACGCTGTCTCTCTCTTCTCTATCTCGCTCTCTCTCTCTCTCTTTATCTCTCTGTCGCGCTATTCCTTTAATCATTTTCATGTATAATTCAGTGATGCGAAACTACTGATATACAGTGATACACCTGGACGCCTCAATGGACCCACACTAAGATGATGTTGCTGTTATTGTTTCAAGCTATTCACGATGTGTTCACATAACTCGTGACGACGTTTCTGTGGCTGTGAGTTACAGTGGATCTTCTTTCAATGCGAGGTATACTTGAAGTTGTAGACCATAGTCCCATGTTTGTAGTGCAATACGAGGATATTAAAAGCTTACCGATGTGGGGATTGCAGTGCCCATCTCCATCTAGAAAATCAGCTGTTTCCAAGAACAAGAAAGCGAATATAAGGTGTGGGCCTAGATCAGTATGTTTCACATTACCCTGGCTAAGAAAGTCTGATCAGTACATTATATCTGACCGGACGCTAGTCTCCTCACCCCATGGTATGAGGGGTGAGAGTTTGGTGAAACGACATTTCAACTATCAATGCCTGCAAGATGACATAACCAATCACGCACCAAACACCTTCTGAGTCGTTTCACCTCCACCTTGGGGAGCAGAGAGCTGCCTTACTGTATCTTCTCGCAAACAGTTTCTACAAAACAGGACAGCCAATCCCATGTTCGAATGTCAATAGTCGCCTCGCACGACATGTTTACATTAAACAGCTGAGCTAACTCAGCAGGCTGCTCGCGATGAAGTGGCAGGACAAAGTACATATCTGGGTTAATTCTTAGCAAGCCAACTATGTCAAGCTTCTGTAAAAAGTACAGAACAGATGGACGGGACATGTTGTTAGCATGCTCAGTGAGCACCTACCAAAGCAGCGGCTATACTATGAACTCAGAACAGGAGACGTTAGTCCTGCGAAACATAAGAAACGCCACGCAAAAATATATCTGAATGGTTTCAACATTGATGCCACTTCTGCCTCTGAGATGTTCCGTCTGACGAGCTAGGATCACACGGGGTGCTCAGATCGCGCGAGAAATATAATCGATGAGGCACAGAGAAAGCGATATGCCCATAAGAGAAGAACGCACGACTATTTAACAATCGACTCCACACGTGTATCCCATGCACGGAAGAGACTGCCTTGCTAGAATTGGACTTTACAGTCATGTGAGAAAACACCTCGTTTCACACGTCTCATGCAATGATGTAACTGAATTAGGGAAAAGACAAGCTCAAAAAGCAAATAGAAATGTAGTTGGTGACATTGATAACATCACGTCCTGACAACATCATCCTGTTGAGTCCATATTCACGTCATTGATTTACTTCCGTCAACACACATTCATCATATCATTAATATTAGTTGATAAAATGTGATGAACATTCGTACAGTTGTATAGAATTACTAATCAACGTTTTGGGAGTTTATATAAGTGTTTAAAGTATCCATCTTTTGCAAAAACACAAGTCATCAGTGGTGATCAGTCTGGGATTCAGGGCAGTGACACAACCTACATCCTAGCTTCACCTACACCAACTACTGGTACACTCGATGTGAATAGGAGTGCCAGTTTGAAGTATGTCATTGACCGTCTGCTAGATAACGATAACGATAGACGAATCATAGCAACTTACACACTGGAGATTTTGTTATGTCGAACGACGCTCACATTGACCGAAGCGGGAGAGAGTGAAGAAAGCGGGGGGGGGGGGGGGAGGCAAAGAGAGAGCAGACGTGTGTACAAAAAGCAAGCTGCAAGAACCATCTTAATACACGCCCGTCCCCATTTACCAAGAGAGACTGAGCACCTATGGGTATTTCTGTTTTCTGGAGTACCGTGAACTAGATTTTTAGAAACAGAACAGAACACGCTGAAACAAACCCCACGTTTTCACAGAAATGAGATTGTATCTCCTCACGTCATCTCACGACACAAGCAATCATATACGATGATGATGATGATTAATTTTGCACCAGCAAACAAGAATAATGTAGACTATTCAAACCGACAAAGAAATCGTTCATCTGACAACAAATCGATGTCCTATACACGAAGATAAATTGCATGCTCTAGCGACAGGAATGAAACAATGCAGACAACAAGAAGAACGGCGGTAGGCGTATCACAACGCGGTGGCAACACAGCAAGACCGCCATAGAACCTAGAAGGGACAGGACATAATTATAGATATAATTGGAACAGACAGGAATGATTCATGCCATCATTAGCTCCGTCTTGTCAGACGATACTAAGTGTGCTTTGAAATTGTATGCAACTATGGTCCATGACGGTAACGAGTGTGACTCGTAAGACCAATCCGGGCAGAGAAGCATCTTCCACGGTGTGTGCAAGAAAGATCAGGACCGTTTGTGGCATCGCATGGTGTGGTGTGTCTTTCTAAACTATGTGTCTTTAGCCTGTCAGCAAACAATATCTCCTTTGTCTGTATTCCATGCTTAATCATGTCCCTCCATGTAACACGATCCATGGCGTCATGTTCCCATGATTCCAAATCGATGCATACATCCTTGTACCGAAGTAGTGGCCGGCCCCGAGACCTTTTCCCCAACTGTAATTTCCATAGAGAAGAGATTTTGGTATTCTGCCATCATTTATCCATCCTCTGTGTCCCAGCCAGCGGAGCCTTCGATGACTGATCATGGACAAGATTGTGACACGTGCCTGTTCTCTCCAACACGTCCTTGATGATCTTGTCGTGCCACCCAACGCCCAGGATTCTTCGCAGGCACCTCATGTGATAGCTGCTTAGCCGCCTCTCCTGGTGCATGTAGGTAGATCATGTCTCACTGCCGTAAAGAAGAGTGCTGATGACACAGGCCTGGTATACAAGTGTTTTTGTTTTAACAGTGAGCTTATTGTTCTCGCATACAGGAATAAACAATAACTAAATCTTTAGCACGAACCTTGAGTAGTAGTCAGCACAGGAGGCAACTGTATGGCAGTTAAACAAAGCTGTTTAAGAATGGTAATAGATTCCCCTTTCAGTCATGGCTGACTACGGCATGATTTGACATTGGAGAAACCGCTCTAATGGGATTTCAGTTTCCTTTCTCCTTGCTACGTTGTCGTTTACTTTTCCGTGTCGCAAGATCTTCTTTTCTCTAGCCTGCCGTGGCTCCTCGAGGTACATCTCCACATAGACAGGTCTGAAGGTTT
The DNA here is from genome assembly GCA_036924085.1 of Ariolimax columbianus. Lineage (NCBI taxonomy): Eukaryota > Metazoa > Mollusca > Gastropoda > Stylommatophora > Arionidae > Ariolimax > Ariolimax columbianus. The sequence continues at coordinate 82,827,433 of JAVGWX010000012.1, forward strand.
GTCTTCCCAGAATGTCAGACTCATGTCCATGTTTCTTCATGTCCCGATCACAGACATCTTTGGACATCAGTTATGGTAGGTTGGCTGTCTTCGAGGCATCCACAAACTAGTCGTAGCGGATATCTTTGGGGACGCAAGTATCTTCCACGCGATGAACATGACCAGACTTTCAGAGGAGAGTGAATAAGCTTGGGAGACCAGAGTGAGAGTGCACCTATGTGTTTGTTCCTCATGAGTTTCTAAGAATGAATCACGGGTGCCGTAGATAGATAGACGATGTTACGCCTGTCACAAACAGGAGACTGTGCGGCCATAACAACATGTCTTGTACTTGGTTAGCGGAGCGGCACAGATGATGTCTGACAGGCTGCGGGTCTACATTGCTCTAATTTAAACTTCCACGTCCAACAGTACGAAAAAATAGGCGATCGCATATTCCAGGGGCTAACATATACTGGGATTGAGCTGGAAAGTAACGAGCCAATTTTCGCCTGCCAAAATATATGGGAGAAGGAGGTCACAGCATTACACGACTGACGACACTAGTTGACTGAAGATACTAGTTGACTGAAGATACTAGTTGACTGAAGATACTAGTTGACTGAAGATACTAGTTGACTGAAGATACTAGTTGACTGACGATACTAGTTGACTGAAGATACTAGTTGACTGAAGATACTAGTTGACTGAAGATACTAGTTGACTGAAGATACTAGTTGACTGAAGATACTAGTTGACTGAAGATACTAGTGGACTGACGATACTAGTTGACTGAAGATACTAGTTGACTGAAGATACTAGTTGACTAACGATACTAGTTGACTGAAGATACTAGTGGACTGACGATACTAGTTGACTGAAGATACTAGTTGACTGAAGATACTAGTTGACTGAAGATACTAGTTGACTGAAGATACTAGTTGACTGAAGATACTAGTTGACTAACGATACTAGTTGACTGAAGATACTAGTGGACTGACGATACTAGTTGACTGAAGATACTAGTGGACTGACGACACTAGTTGACTGAAGACACTAGTGGACTGACGACACTAGTTGACTGAAGATACTAGTGGACTGACGATACTAGTTGACTGAAGATACTAGTTGACTGAAGATACGAGTGGAATGGTAGATAGATGGCATTGTGCCGGTTGTGACTGTGTTCTTACTAATAATGCAATGTTTGAGGTTTAGTTTGCAATGCTATTGTAATGTTTGTCGATTAGTTTTCAATGATATTTTAATGTGTGTGGTTTAGTTTTCAATGATATTGTAATTTTTGTGATTTAGTTTTCAATGATATTGTAACGTTTGTGGTTTAGTTTTCACGTATATAGTATTACTTTAATCTAGGTTTGACGAATATTGTAGTGTGCTGCTGGTCTAGGTTTCTCTTATAGTGTATTGATTTGGTCTAGGTTTGGCTTATATTGCGGTGTACTGGTCTAGATTTGGCTGATATTGCAGTTTGTTGGTTTATGTTTGGCCTATAGTGTGGAGTACTGGTCTAGGTTTGGCTGCAATTGTGGCATACTGGTCCAGATTTGGCTGATATTGTGGTGCACTGTTCTAGGTTTGGCTGATATTGTGGTATTCTGGTCTAGATTTGGCTGCTGTTGTGGTGTACTGGTCTAGGTTTGCTGAAATTGATCTGGTTAATCAACAAAATAAAGCCAGACATCGTGGAACAAATGTGGATTCCCATGTTTTTTCCTAAACCTGGCAACATTATTAGTGCCACGAGCTCAAGCAAGAAGCGGTCTCATAGTTAATACATGATTCCATGCCCTTAAATAGATAACAAGTTGCTTAGAAAATCACCAAAATATTAAAAAAAGAAAACAAAACTACGAAGTGAGCTGTATGGGACGCTAAAGAAACAAAGTGAAATCAATTATAGTAAATAGGTATTGCGAAAACACAAACGAAACCAACACTTTGACCAATAGGCCTTCATCGACGCAACGAACAACAATATCATTTAGTATTTTAATTATTAGATGCTAGAAGAAAAGTTAGAAGAAATATTAGATGTGAACATCATAAAGAAATTACTAGGAAATCAAGGAGCAAAATGAGAAAGATGTGGGAGAAAAACGGATTGAAAGTTTCCCAGAAAAGCGAAACAAATAGCATATATAAATAGAGAACAAGAAGGATTGAAGGAAAGATAAACGAAGAAATGAAAATACTGAAAAAGGATATCTAGTAGGAACGAATGAAAGAAGTATAGATGGATAAGATAAGCGGCAAACAGGGACATGAAAAAGAGAATTTTGTAAGAAAGAAAACAACACCACAATGACAGTTATGAGGAAATGTGGGGGAGATGTGGGAGGAGATTTAAGAGGAGATGTGGGAGGAGATGGATGAGGAAACGTGGGAGGAGATGTGAATGAGGATGTGGGAGGAGATGTGGGAGGAGATGGAGGACGAGACGTGGGAGGAGATGTGAGAGGAGATGGAGGAGGAGATGGAGGAGGAGATGTGGGAGGAGATGTGGGAGGAGTTGTGAGAGGATATGTGGGAGGAGAGGGAGGAGAAGATGTGGGAGGAGATGTGGGATGAGATGTGGAAGTAGAAGTGGAAGGTCATGTGGGAGAATATGTGGGAGGAGATGTGGGAGGGAGGAGATGTGGGAGGAAATTTGGGATGGAGGAGATGTGGGAGGAGATGCAGTAAGAGATGCGGGAGGAGATGTGAGAGGTTATGTGGGAGGTGATGGAAGAGAAGATGTAGGATGAGATGTGGCAGTAGAAGAGGGAGGAATGTGGGAGGAGATGTGGGAGGAGATGCGGGAGGAGATGCGGGAGGCGATGTAAGAGAGATCTGAGAAGTGATGAGAAAGGAGACGTGGGAGGAGTTGCGAGAGCGGATGTGGGAGGAGATGTGGGCGGAGATGTGGGAAGAGATGTGGGAGGAGATGTGGGAGGAGTTGTGGGAGGAGATGTGGGAGGAGATGTGGGAGGAGATGTGGGAAGAGATGTGGGAGGAGATGTGGGAGGAGATGTTGGAGGAGATGTGGGAGGAGATGTGGGAGGAGATGTGGGAGGAGATGTGGGAGGAGATGTGGGAGGAGATGTGGGAGGAGATGTGGGAGGAGATGTGGGAGGAGATGTGGGAGGAGATGTGGGAGGAGATGTGGGAGGAGATGTGGGAGGAGATGTGGGAGGAGATTCAGAAGGTAATGCGGGATGATATGAAGAAAGAGATGTGGGGGGAGATGTAGAAGGGAAGGGGCAGAAGATGTAGAATGTGATGTGAAAGGAGATGTACAAGTGATGTGGAGCAGATGTAGAAGTTGAGGTTGACGGAGATGCACAAGGATATGTTGAAGGAGATGCAGAATGTGGTGTGGAAAAAGATGTATGTTATGGTTCCCTCTTGCTAACTTCTCAAACAGAGCAGGGGAATGATCTCTGATGCGCGGGTCTTGGTAACCAAGGTGACGCCTGAGATCGTTTGCATAATGTTTATTGTTTCCTAACATTGGATTTTTGAGTGCTTATTTGCATACTTCTGCGTCACAACGAACACATTGGATGCTCATTTAACCATGGGTGATATATGTATTTGGCGTTGCCATTTATTTTCTTGGTCATTTGGAGGTTCGCTGCGTAGATGGAGGTGAGGTGGGGTGTCAGAGGCAGGGGGGTTCACAGAGTGCATTTACCGCTAGCAACGGGTGCTCTCATTGCAGATCACACTTCTCTATTCTGTATTTATACCGTTTTACGTCTTTGTGTCACGTCCTGCCCACTATGCGTTCAGGATTTCTCCCACCCAATCCCACGCCACAACAGCTTCTACTTTTCAATGAGAGCTAATGGCTCCGCCCCACCTATCGACCGTTAGAGTCTGAGCGTAGTCCGACGGTAGTGCAATGTTATATCATCCGCTTCTCTCGCTGGAGCTGGGATGTTGAACTAGGCCCGGATCCTCTCTGGGTGCCTCTACCATTACGGATGTTGGGCTAGGCCCGGATCCTCTCTGGGTGCCTCTACCATTATTGGATGTTGGGCTAGGCCCGGATCCTCTTTGTGTGCCTCTACAATTATTTGATTTTGGGCTAGGCCAGGGCCCTTTCTGGGTGCCGCTACCATTATTGAATGTTGGGCTAGGCATGGACTCTTTCTGGGTGCCTCTACTATATTAGATGTTGACCTAGGCTCAGATCCTCTCTGGGTGTCTCTAGCATTAATGGATGTTGGGCTGGCCCGGATCCTCTCTGGGTGCCTCTACCATTATTATATGTTGTGCTATGCTCGGATCCTCTCTGGGTGCCTCTATCATTATTGGATCCTTGGTTGAGGTCTCGTAGGTTGGACAAAGAAAACATTTTTAGAAAGGCAGACGTTAGATGAATAGAACATTTATTCCATTATTGGGGTTTGGGTTGGTAATAGCAAGAGCATATTCCACTCGTCGGTGGGTATTGCACTGTCACTTTAAGGGTCCCCAAAAATGCTCCACTCCTGGTTATACCGCCAGGCACTCGGTCAGCCATAGCAAAAACAGTTAACAACAAAGTCACCCACGAGACGTTGTTACTATCGACACGTTTCTGCAGAAAACGCCCTATGCCAGAGGCTTCCTGTCAGCCGGACAGCAGCTTCTGCGGCGATCACTGCACCCTGGATGTGAGAGGCTGTTGATTGGCATCAGCATCCATTCGATGTAGGTGGTACATTTTGCCCTGACCCTAAATCGACCTTGTATATTATATATATATATATACGTATTTATTACACACGTTTTTTGTTCAATCTATTTGTACAACTAGTGCTAAATTTAGTTTCACTCTTGATTATTTTTATAACAGTGGGGGTTACAGTTGCACTTGCTACATTGCAATGTGTACTGGAGAATTGTACATGGCTCATCCTGGCTGTAGTGTAATGTGAGGCTTCTCAGTAAGCTGACTCCTATGTGTGATTACAACGTCCATCCCATCCTCGTTGACAAGGCTACTGTTTGCAGTAGAACAACCCAGAGATACAGTCTTGATGAGAATGATTCACCTGACCCTGTATACGTCGCTGTCCTTTGATTGGTCTAAACGGAGACGGTCGAGCTACTTACCTTCTTTTTCTTTTTCTTTGTTCGTTTATTATGGGCAGGTTGTTCTTCCTCCTGTAGAGGTGGATAGAATGGTATCGGTTAGCGGAACGTCACAGTAAGGTATGCAGCATTGATTTATTCCAACACATATAGAAACATTTAACTACAATCATAGAAACACAAACCACAGAGACAAAAACACACACACAGTGACACACACAGCGACACACACATTGACACACACAGTGACACACACAGCGACACACACATTGACACACACAGTGACACACACAGCTCCAGCTGTGGATAGTACGCGGGTTCCCTGCTGAGCGACATAGTTTATGATAAGGGATTTTGGTCCGATTGTATATGTCTCTAGTGGTGATAATGCCCCAAAAACTCAAAAGAGCAAATCTGGGAAGAAACGGCGGGCTATGAGATACGGACTACGAGATAGTTAGTGTAACTTTGATGATTCAATTAGGATCCAATACCACATGTACAAAATCCAACACAAAGTTTAATCTTGATCTTTACTTCACACACTCGCATACACACGCACGCACACATACATGCACACACGCACACCGCACGCACGTAAGCACATTAACACGCCCGATCGCACGCACACACAAACACATATTTTCACACACACACACATACACGACGTAAATGCACGCACATAAGCGTGCACACACACACACACATTATATAACAAACAGGCATACATACACCGAAAAACACACACTAACTCCATCATGCAAAACTATAAACTAACCAACACACTAATACGTCGACCTACACGTACATGCACTAACACACAGACAGACAGACAGACAGACATGCACACACACGCACACACACATACACTCAACCAGACACACATGCACGAACAAGCAAACTATCGGATTTTATTATATTTGGATAATGTAACTCTTACATCACGTCATGTTACAAATTAATGTTTATTATATTTTATTTAAAGAGTAAGGCAGCGGCATTTGACAGAAGGGTGGCGTTGTGAGGATGTCTTCATGTATGCCCCAACGACCTCACCGGTTACGGGATGACCTGATCTGATCTGATTTTAAGAGAAGACATCATGGCATTCCAGACAGCTAAACCGTTTCCACATGAGCAGTCAGCCCGAACCGCTTGGTATCAGATGGTAGAACTAAGTTGTGTTAATACCAACAAAGAACATGCTTACTATTTAGTGCACCCAGAAAAAAGCGTATTGTAGCGGGTTTCATGCGCCATCATCACATTACAAGCGCACTGAAGAAGAAGGACAAGGGTCCATCAGGCTGTTGTGCTATGTTTGGCTTTATCTGGGTGTCGAACATATAAATTCACATCTCATTGGTTAGATTGCCTTGAAAACAGCCTTTGTTCCAAGGAGCACTACATGAAAATGAGGTGCGGTCTTGATCATCATATTGTACTTCATCCGACGATGCATGTGTGTTTGTTTGAGTGTATATGTATGTCTGCCTGTGTGTTAGTACATGTGTGTGTGTGTTTGAGTTTACGTGTATGTGTATATCCTCACCTCATGCGATTTTTGCAGTCCAGCTTCCGACTCAACCAGTCGCTTAGACAGACTGAGTCTACTATCAGATAAGTAGACCATTTTTTCCTTTTATGTTGATTTGATTTGCTAGTTCAGTATTGTTTGTATTTGTTTTCCCTGATGAAGGCATATTGGTCGTAACGTAGGTTTTGTTTGTGTTTTCGTCTTGTTGTGGTATCTGACAATACCCATTTTACAATTTTCATAAAACTTAACTTTAATCAACTTAAACATGTTTTGCATTCATTATTTCTTATCCGTCTAGCATCTTAACTACTTATTCTCATTTCCTTAATTCGTCTAATATGTTGAGCAATCATACATTTCTGCAAATAGTATAGATAAGAAGCACTGTGCATGTTTGTCGCCTTCCTGAATAGTGACCCTACATTACACTGCTACACGGTGAGATCAGATCAGATAGGCGTCCGGAAATGGGACACAATAAACTCTACATACTGCTTAAAAGTCTCGGAAAAGCTTCAACAGTGATGTCACCTTCTGGGAGATGATCGCACATGACCGTTCAACATGGCGCCCTAGTTTCACACAAGGCGCTCAGATACCAGAGCGAAACATCAGAACCGAGGCTCAGAAGGAGTTGTCAGAAAGCACGACGACCCAACAAGCGATTTCTCACATGTGTCCCACGTGTGGTAAAATCTGCGTGTCAGGATTGAACTTTGCAGTCATATGGGATGACATATCCCAGCAAATGTCTGATGATGTCGTCATTGTTGTGAGCCATAGACAACTTAAATCGGGATTATTATGTTTTGTTTGTAGTTGAACGCGAGTAAATGGGCAATATATATATATATTTACTCCTCCTCCTCCCCGCCTTACACAGATAAACGAACAATAGTGTAATACAGGAATGGGGGATAAGAACCAATGAATTCAATACAAGACTTACTGGTGGTTCATCGGTTCGCGTGTTGTTGGAAGTAGCAGTCGGTGTTGAATGGTTCTGTAAGCAAGAAACAAAGAAATAAACAAACAGGTGTGAGAAATTATATTTCGGGAAGTATTGTTCACGTCAAAATGTGTGTTTGATAATAACTTACATGCATATACAATTGTATGCATAATAATGTGTAGTTATGCCCATTACAATTATACGTGCTTAACGTGTAATGGTTACTTGGGGAATCAACTCTATTCTACTTCGTGCAATGCCTTTTCACTTGTCCGTTTTCCAAAATCGTCCATTCTTCTAGTGTGATGACGATATACATGTTACATCTCCATTTGGACCAATCTGAAGCGATCTGTTTGCAGGATATCAGATCAATGTCCTAATGATTTAAGAGCAGTACTCTGTCAACTATGCCAGCATTCTGCACCAAAATGAGTAGTGGTACAATGGGCTCCATCCCACTGTAACATCCAAGGCAACGAGGAGGCAGACAGACTGGCAAAAGAAGGTGCAAGACTACCATAACCAGACCTTAGTGTGACCTACGAAACATCTGTGGCACCTTCATCCTGTCCCGCAACTACATCAATAAGAAATGCACCTTCAGTTCAGTTCAAGTGTCATCTCCGCAATGAAGGCCGGCTGCAATTGTTCTCTAGTGTACTATATCTTTTGCCGCAATGTTGCAGTCTGAGATGCTTTTCCCAGTACATCTCCTGATATTATCCACACACTTAAGACATTGACTGTCTCATGACGGACTGCCTTCCATCCTACCCTCTAGTATGATCCTCAAAAGTTTTGTAATATAACCAAAATAACGTAACGTAATTGTCTAGCCATGATTTCGATCGTTAATTTTCTTTTCAATCCCCACCATTTTCAAATATGCTTTCTTCTCTTTCCAAATAATGCGACCTAATCTTCTATATACTTACATTTGGAAGGCATCAATACTTTTTTCCAATATATTTTTCATTGTCCATGTTTCTGCGCCATAAAGCCGTGAAGAGTATGCATATCCCCTAACAATTCTCATTTTAAAATTCTTATTTATCAGTTTTGATGTCAGTATGTGTCGTATGTTGTCGAATACCATCTTTGCCAAACATATTATTTTAAAAAGAATTATTTTTAACAGCTGCCTTCTTCCGTTATTATATAAGATCTAAATAGAAGAAACTATGTACTTTTTCAAGTAGTTGATCTTTTATTTGTATCTGCATATCTAGTTTCTTGTCACTTTTCCAAAGTATTACTGTCTTTGTTTTCTTTATGTTTATGTCTAATCCAAACTCCTGACTTATTGTGTACATTGTTGTCACAAGCTCCTGTATTTCTTGCTCACTTTTTGCAAACAAACCTGTATCCCCCGCAAATTTAAAATTATTCTTTGCCACGCCACCAAAGAACCACAAATAACACTTCAAATTCAACATCTTTTTTGCATTCTCTTTAAATTGTGTTACCTAACATGCATCAACAACATTTCGGGCAATTTATATACAACAAATAAAACAAATTTCTTCCCATCAGTCGTACAAATGTACAAAAAGTTAAAAATAAACGACTGCTTTTTTTAAAAAACATGTATGAATCGTATGTCAGTCCCAAATTACCATAATTTTCTGTCAAATATTTTCCGTGATATTTATTTTAGAACTAGTCCCAGAACTTTATGGACGGACTCTAAGAAAATAAATGTACATTTCCATTTTGACGGATCGATTGACTTCAATGCTGGTACTGCAACCGTCGAGTTTTGTAATACAACAGAGTAGCGCACCCTTGCGTTGCTTGGTAACAAAACCTAATCAATGAAAAATGTGTACACATTTTCGTTTCCTTTTTCTGTCAAGTGATACTTTCCATTCTGTGCTCCTTCTTTGCTTCCATGATCTTTCGTCATGATATATCTGCAGGCTAGCCGCCATGATGAAGTATGTAGTCTTGACCAGGTCGGAGCTGCTGCCTCACAGCTCTTTTTCACAGCTTTACATCCTCTGGCCAGGTCTGGTACCTCATTTTTCTATTGAGTTATCATTCCTGTAGATTGTGTTCAAGATTCGGGCCTACTGTTCCACATGTCTGCTCCTGGGTAGAGAAAGATGTGTTGCCAGGGCTTGTAATTGGAGGAGTAGCAATGAACAATCCAAGACATGAGGAGGATACAGTTTTGTTTGCAAAAAGTGAGCAAGAATTACGGTAACTTATGACAACAATATATACAATAAGTCAAGAGTTTGGATCAGACATAAAGAAAACAAAGACTATGATAATTAGGAAAAGTGAAAATAAACTTTGCATGCAGATAAAAATAAAAGATCAACTACTTGAACAAGTACATCATTTCTCCTATCTAAGACATATAATACCGAAAGAAGGCAGCTGTGAAAAAAAAATCAGAAAGAGAATATGTATGACCAAGATGATATTCAACAACATGCGACACATACTGACATCCAAACAGATAAATCAGGATTTGAAAATGAGAATTGTCAGGTGTTATGCATTCTCGTCACTACTTTATGGCACAGAAACATGGACAATGAATAACAAGTTGGAAAAGAGTATTGAAGATTTCAAAATGTGGGAATATTGAAGATAGGGACGCATTTCTTGGAAAGAGAAGAAAAAAAAACAAGTTTACAGGAACTTGAAAAGTCGGGGGGGGGAAAAGAGAATTAACGACCGATTTCAGGGTTAGACAGATACGTTATTTTGGTCATATAACAAGACATACCTCCTTGTTGAAGACCATACTGGAGGGTAGTGTGGAAGGCAGTCGTTCAAGAGGAAGACAACGTTTTAAGTGGGTAGATAACATCAGGAGATGGACTGGAGAAAGCCTCTCAGATTGCACAATTACGGCAAGAGATAGAGTACAATGGAGATCCACTGCAATCAAGCTTCGATATGGAGATGGCACTTGAACTGAACTGTTGTACATGGGCACTCATTGAGATCTGTAGTCGTTATAGAAGTTCTAGTATCCTGCTTTGACTAGTTCTCAGGCTAAATGAGGCAGTTTATTGTTTTCTTTTGGGTTGGAGAATTGGATCTGATCTACAGCCTTTGTACATGTATTTTCTCCATTGGTGTAAATACATATTTTTGATTATGTTCTTGAACTCTTTGTATGGTACTCGTTGAGTAAATTGTGCCTTTTGACTTTCACCGTATGCTAGAGCGTTCATCTCTCTCGTTTCCTGTGATTCCGTAGTTGGAGAGTAGATATTGGAGCGTTTTCCTAGTTATGCTCTGATTTCCGATAACATCGGATGACATTGTTCGTACATTTTTGCCAAATTAAACAAGGACAATACCTTAATGAAAACAGTTTGGAATATACAGCAAATGGGGCAGATGAGTACACCGTTGTAAGGGAGAATTTAATATTAGGAGACGGGCAATGGAAAGGATATCAGGTTGTAATAGTATTAGTCACCCGTCGCAAGCCAACATGGCTACGCTATAAGAGTTGTGCTACGAGATGTGTTCCCACTTGTCAAAAGAGACCAATCCTGACAATGAAGGCTTTGCAGCATCCGGGGCATCATTGTAAGGAGTCGGTTGTGCTCCTTCGGGCGGAACTCCTTTCCTTGATCTTCAGTGTTAGAGTTTAGCTCTGGGATATGATCATCTTAGGCGATGCTAACGCGCCAGGCGGATCGGTTCTGTGCAAGCAATTCCCAGCAGGTGATATCAATGTTGAACCTTTACAGAGACACTTTCAATGAGTCTCTATACCGTTTCTCCTGATCCCTTGATAAGCATCTGTTTTTATCCCACTGCTAAAAAATAGCTGCTTTGAAATGCCCTCATCTGGCATGAGAACAACATATCCTGTCCATCTTACGTTGGCTTTTCGCAGAAGCGAATGGATGCTCAGCATGTTAGTGTTACTATGCCATGTAGAAAGAACAGTTGTCTTTTCACCTCCAGTTAAGTGCCACGTAGAGAGAACTGTTATCTTTTTGACCTCCAGTTAAGTGCCATGTAGAGATAACTGTTATCTTTTTGACCTCCAGTTAAGTGCTATGTAGAGAGAACTGTTATCTTTCTGACCTCCAGTTAAGCACCATTTAGAAAGAACAGTTACATTTTCACCCCCAGTTAACTGCCATGTAGAGAGAACTGTTATCTTTTCACCTCCAGTTCAAGAGCCATATAGAGAGAAGTTCAAACGGTTCAAGTGATGTCTCTAATGAGCATTCTTTTCTGTTTACAGAGGTGCCAGTAATAGAACTACTCTGACCTTATATGCCTAGTTACTTTCCAAGTGTTAACAATGCCCAACAGGGAAGCACATAATAGAAACGCATAGCCTGCCATGTATGTCATAATGGTCAATTTTAGAGGGCTAGGCTTAGGGTTTGGTACTCTATGCTGCAGGAACAATATGACCCTCAAAGGTCAACCGATACAAACAGCTCAGCCTGTGATAACTTGGCATGTATGGTTTGACGCTATTGAATCGGCAAGTATCACTTATAATACATGACTTCGCGTGTAATTTTAACAAGAACTATGTTCCGCATGGAGTTGAACAGGCATTGATGCTGAGTGACACGTGCCAAAGCCTGTGGCTTTTATCAAGGCATATATGATTGACAACCACTAAGTTCGCTTTTAAAATGCTTACTCTGCCCCCCCCCCACCCCTTTTAGTTGAGATCCAGAGACCGAAGCTCATTTTCAAATTATCTTGTCTAGATGTTTCTTGGTCTACCTCTCTTCCTCTTCTTCTGTGGATTCCATGTCAAGGCATGTCTGTCCAAGTTTAGTGGTGACTATCGTAGTTTGTGTCCTACATAACCCCATTGTCTATGTTTGAGTTGTTCCTTCACTGGTTGTTGATGGCTCCTTTCCTTCTACAGCGCTTCGTTCTTCGCCATGCCCTGCTACGTTTTACCCAGAATCCTATAAAGGCATCTGTTAACGAACGACTGGAGTCTTTGTTGTACCACCTTGGCCAATTTCCATGTTTTCCCTTCATATAAGAGGGCCTGATCAACTCACTTTCAATAAAAAAATCCCTGCATTTTTAACAAAAAATTGTCCATGAAGCCCTAAAACCTGCGAAATTGGACAGCATGTGATAAAACTGTTAACATATAATACACCATTCAATAAATTAAACTAGACTGGAATGCTACCATATTCAATTATAATTTTGCACATTTAAAATACAAAATCTGTCTTTAAAAGCCTGAAAATATGTTCCTATTGAGTGTAATTAATACATGTGTTTAATTACGTTAAGTACAATGAAGACATATCGTTGATCAGCCTTTACAGCCATAGCAGACAGTGTCGAAATACATGAAATAGAGCTGAACACAAGTGACATCGCATGGTCTATTCAGACTGAGACGCCTATAAAGACGACAGAGAACGATATAGAAAGATATTAAACTGGTAGATAAAAGACAAAACAGATCCAATGGGATACAGGCCTATCAGCCTACTGAGCTGTGTCGGCAAACTGATGGACCGTATGATAAACACCAGACTGATGTGGCATATGGAAGAAAAACGCATACTAATTCCACAGCAGGCAGGCTTTAGACAGAACAGATCCACTGAGGATCAAGTCATCCTCATAGCCCAAGAAATATAAGATGCCTACCAGGAGCAAAAACACACAGTACCGGTTTGGGTGGACCTGGAAAATGCATTTGACAAAGTCTGGAAAGAGAGAGTCAAGCTAAGAAGAAGTGAAGTTTGTGGAAAAATGTACAAATGGATTAGCCACTACCTCAAAAACAGAACGGCCAGAGTCCAAGTACAAGGGCAGATGAGCAAAAAGACGAAACGTGAGCAGGAAGTACCCCAAGGGGGAGTACTGTCACCCACACTCTTCCTGGTGTATATAAATAATAAAACAGAGAATATACCAAAAAGAGTTCATAGCTCAATGTTTGCAGACGATCTGGCTATGTGGACCTCTGAAAAGAATCTCACTATAGCAAGAAATCGGATGCAGCAGGCCCTAACATCGCTGGAAGAGTGGGCGAACTCATGGCTGGTCAAAATAAACGAGGAAAAAACGACATGTACAATATTCTCGCTATCAAACAAACCCCAAAACACCAAATTAAGTCTGAACGGCAAATACCTGCAGCCAAACGACAACCCAAACTATCTGGGAGTCACATTTGATCGGCGCATGACAAGGAAAAGTCAGATCGAGAAAAACCGAATGAGAGCCAGAGAAAGAATGGCAATCATGAGGAAACTTGCTGGCACAAGCTGGGGAGCAGACGAAAGTACACTAAAGAAACTGTACACTGGAAGAGTGAGACCAGTTCTCGAGTATGGCATTGCGGCATGGACAACATCAGCAGAGGCGAACTTTGATAAAGTTAGCAAACTCCAAAACCAAGCCATGAGAGTTATAACAGGAGGCATGAAGTCAACGTCAATTGTAGAACTGGAAAAGACTACAAAACTGCAATCCATGACCGATAGAAGAGACTGCAGAGCCCAGCTGCAATCAGAGAAACTCAGAAGTCTGACTGACCATCCAATACAGCAGAGACTAAACAATTGCGGAAATGGGAAACTAATGCGGAGAAACTTTGCAGAATTAGCCAAAGCAAAGGTGCACGAAAACCCCATGAACGCACTAACAACACCAAAGCCCATCCCTACTGTACGAAAACCTACCTGGAGGCAGCATATATTTCCAGAGGTGGTAGAAAATGTACCAGGTATTGGAAAAAAAAAACTGCCAGACTGAAAAAGAAAGAAGAGATACTACCCTGAGCTACATATCGAACAACTACACAAGCATGGACTGGACCCATGCATAAACCGACGGTTCTGTAACAAACATAATACAGAACGGAGGGGCAGGAGCATTTCTAAACCTACCAAATGGCAGAAAAATAACACTGTCACTCGCTACTAGAAAATACACAAGCAATTTCAGAGCGGAGGCAGAGGCACTGGGGGCTGCAGTGGAAGAAATGGTGACAGGTAAAAGTAATGAAAGCCATTTAATCCTGCTTATAGGTGCCTTGGCCGTAGTACCAGCACTAAAAAGCCAGAAAAATACTGAACTTAATGATTTAAGAGCAGAACTCTGTCAACTATACCAGCAGTTCGCATCAAAAAGGGTAGTGGTAAAGTGGGTTCCATCCCACTGCAACATCCAAGACAAGTAGGAGGCAGACAGACTGGCAAAAGAAGGTGCAAGACTACCACAACCAGATACTAGTATGACGTACGAAGAGTCGAAACGGCTTATTAGAGCTAGATACATGACCAAATAGGAAACCGAACGTACTGGCTACACAAAAAACGATGCCTATTACCAGTTGAACAGAAGAGAGCAGGTCGTGGTCTTCAGACTTCGCACTGGCCACAATAGACTGAGGTACCACCTATTCAACAAATTGAAGAAGGGTGGCACTGACCAATGCCCGTGTGGTACCGGGAAAATGACCGCTGAACATGTGCTGCAAAACTGCCCGACATACGAGGATCAGAGAGAGCAGATGGCACCAGTGGCAACACTAGACAAGCTCTATGGCAATGTCGACAGGCTCAGGATGACGACTGTTTTGTTTCTTCTATGTATCCTTTTCAGCATGTTTATATCCCTTTTACGGTAAGGACTCTACAAATGTACACAGTACTCCAATCTAGGTCTAACTAAAGCTTTATACAGTTTGACTATCACCTCCTTACAACTATGTTTAATATTTCTTTTTATCATACCTAACTTTGCATTTTAATTTTTCACTGCTACCTGGACTTGCTTACTCACTTTACTTGAATGATGTATTATAACTCCTAGGTCCCTTTCCTTTTTATTCATTCTAATATTCTTCTAGTGTGTGTGTGAAAGAGAGAGAGAGAGAGAGAGAGAGAGCGAGAGCGAGAGAGAGAGAGAGAGAGAGAGAGAGAGAGAGGAAGAGTGTAACAAGTAAAAGGAAAAGAGGAAGACGGAGACAAATAACGTTCGAAAAAATTAACTAACCAATCAAAACAATGATCTCAAAAGCAAACAATGAAACAGTAGATCTAAAACAACTAGGATATGAGGGAAGAGTTGCCTTACAAAGTCTGTGTCAGTCGTAGGTTGCATCACGGACAGAGATTCCTGAAACAAGATCGCCAAGAACAAATGATAAAACCTTCTGTAGGCATGGATGTGATAACCACATGTGATACTTGATGTTTCTTATGCCAGGTAATCATCAATAACATATACATTTAAAGCATATTTCAATCGTCTGGTCGATTGATCAATTAATAAAAACAGTAATAACTGAATAAATAAAAAATGTCGTCTAAGTAGTTGACGTATCGAATGATTCGATCAGGGAAGGGTTCAACCAGTCAATAATTCGGACATTCAAAAAGTACACTACATATTTTTCTTCTATAACATACCTAACAATCAACCGATATCAATAGTCTGATATTCGTTCATCACATGTTAAGAATGCCACTCTCTTTGTTCAGTCGTGTGGACAGTCTTTTCTCTTGATGTGTCCGCTGAAATTTATGACTTGCTCGGAGATCTGGATTAAAGTGAGGAAGAAATTGCGTATTTTCTCGACTTCACTATTTAGCCCTAATCTAATTTTGGCCAGTGGCAAGACATTATCGAACGCCGGAGACAGCAGAAGGATGCAGTTTTCCTCACGGTTTAATACCGAAGCCTTTATCGTAAACAGGTATCCCGAAAAATATACGGTACGCGACGACCCAGCTTACTCGATTGACAAAGAGGCTTACATAAAATGCTTCCAACAATGAAGGGGCCGCTTGGAGAAGTGTGTGTAGTTAAACAAAGCGTATTTTTAGGGGTTATGGGTCCTTCTCCCTCAGGTGGGTAATTGTATTTTGTAGACACAAATGTCGGATACTTTTTGAACAAACCTCCTATGTATATTTATCTAGTTGTCCACATGTCTATCTCTCGTTTTAACTCTTAGTCAGTATGTCTAACTATATGTCTTTATGTATGTCTGTCAGTATGCCTGTAAATCTTATCTTATTATATTGCCAAACCTCACCAACACTTTTCGTATTTTACCTGACCTTACGTTGCCTAACCGTTTATTATCTATCTTACCTCACTGTACACCTCATCTCATCTTCTTCTACTATAAATTATACTATATTATTAATATTACCGTATCTCGTCTTTTCCTGTCAATTCACACTGTATCTGTCTTTCTATCAGTCTGTGTCTATCACCATCTGACCATCTGCCTTTATATCAGTCTGAATGATTGTCACTCTCACCATCTGACCATCTGCCTTTCTATCAGTCTGAATGATTGTCTCTCTCACCATCTGACCATCTGCCTTTCTATCAGTCTGAATGATTGTCTCTCTCACCATCTGCCTTTCTATCAGTCTGAATGATTGTATCTCTCACCATCTGCCTTTCTATCAGTCTGAATGATTGTATCTCTCACCATCTGCATTTCTATCAGTCTGAATTATTGTCTCTCTCACCATCTGTAATTCTATCAGTCTGAATGATTGTCTCTCCTGCCATCTGACCATCTGTCTTTCTATATAATGCAAATGTTGTGAATAATGAAACATTGCTCCCAAATACTTGTCTAGCATATTCACTTTTCTTACATCACTCATCGTATCAACTACCCTTTCAAACGAATCAACATAGGGAATACTAACACTGAATTGAACATAACAAAACAGGTGGTAACTCATTTATTATATAGTCTAATCATTAAACCATTCCAAACTAATCGTTGGGAAGAAAGACTAACGTCTGGTCAGTCAAACTATACTGATCCGACATGTTAGTCCAGTTCAGGCAAAAGATACTGGACACGACTTTGAATTTCTCGTAGCTCTTCCTGTAAGCGGGCTGTTTTCATGGCAGCCTGGCTAGCAAGGTGAGGAATCGATGTGATCCCACAGTAGTGAGCGATACGCAGTGAAGCCAAGCATAGCATATCCGCCTGCAGGATCCCGGCCCACCTTCATCAGCACACTCGGGATGTAAGGACAGCTACGACAAACCGCCACATAACATACATTTTAGGGTGCACAAAACATTAACTCTACCCATTGTGGGCATTCAACAACATCAACAACAACAACAACAACAAGAAATCTATCTTTAACTATCAAACTAGGTCTAGACTTTCTCAACATGTGCTGGTAGAAATCTCGGAATCTTCTATCACTAACTAACAATTTGCAACTAGTTATTTTTTAAAATTTGAACATTTAACTATCGTGTGGTGCTTGTAGTGCTCTTCATCTTCTGGCAATGTGGCTGGTCTACGACGATCTGCAACTCCGCTAGACTCTGGTCCTTGCTGTGGAACAACAGATTTATCACACTAGCTTTGTGGGTGTGCAACATGGAGAGTCTATGGTACACCTCACCTAGTCTGGCCGTTTTTAGTTTACCGACTCAGCATGTTGTTCTTTCCAGCACACTCAAGAACAGAGTGTGCAAAACCTACAATCGACTATCTCACTGCTGAGTTTACCGACTCGGCATTTTGTTCTGTCACTGTCGTTCGGCTGAAGTTCTTTATTGAACCATGTCTGACCACATGTATACCGAACAAAGCACACAATGAAATGAAAATAAAACACTAAATATAAAACAGTTCAATCTTACTCTTCGTGACACATCGTCGAGGTTATCCACACTGTCAGTGGTCTGTGGTCCCATGTTATTGTCCTAGATCAAAATTGAATAATAACATACCAGCTATGATAATTATTAATTACATTTTCTTTTGTACATGAAGAGAAACATAATTAACATTTGCAATTAGCTGTGAAAGTGTTAGCTGCTTAACATAAAATAGGTGAACCATTACCACGCCAACATATATTGAATATATCAGATGGTAATGTTACAAGTCAACTAATGTGATGTTTATCAGACATTAATGGGACAATTCAACTAGTTTGATGAATTCCAGATGGTAATGTGACATGTCATCTAACATTATGTATACCATTCGATAATGCGACAAGTCAAGTAATTTGATGTATATCAGATAGTAATGTGACAAGTCAATTCTTTTAATGTATGCCATATGGTAATGTGACAAGTCAACTCACATGATGTATAGCATATGATAATGCGACAACTCAACACTTTAGAAAGAAATCAGAAAATCATGTGACAAGTCAACTAATTAGATTTAAATCGTATGATAATGGGACAAGTCAACTATTTTGATGTGTATCATGTAGTAATAGGACACGTCAACTAATTTGATGTGTATAAAGTAGTAATGTGACAAGTCAACCAATACGATGCAAATCAAATGATAATGTGACAAGTCAACTACTTGCAAATGCCAGGTAAGTCAGTAAGTAAATCACAACCTGATACGGGATATCTAAGACATGCAATTGATAGTTTACAGACGTTTTATTGTGTGACAGAAACATCTTGCTGTGTGATTACTTTAGGTGGCAGACTCTAGGTGCTGCATGTTCGTGCACATGTCAAATACAAATGGCGTTTGTGCTGACCTATTGGACAATCAAAGAACACTGTGTTGATCTGACTCTGTTTGTTAATGAAAAATGGCTTTCTGCTAAGGATATTCAAAAGGAAATGCTTCCTGTCGCGTAACTTGATCCATAACTGGGTAGATGATGTTTTTTCAAAGACGCTCAATAATTGCAGATGAAGCTAGACATGGTCCCCTACTCAGATTCTACCCAACAGACGAGTAACGATATGAAGTGTGGTAATTACATTAGGACGTCCGCGTGGTTTAGCCTAGAGCATAATGCATGGTCGATTGCATTTTCGGAAAGTGATTACGGTGGGTACCAAGACAACTGATTGACAAACAGAAAATGAATCAAATGTTTCTGTCCGAGGTACCATCTATTCAATAAACTGAAGATAGGTGGTACTGACGAATGCGTCTGTGTTACAGGGGAAGTGACCGCTGAATATCTGCTGCAAAATTGCCCGACATACGAGGACCAGAGAAAGCACATGTGGCCATCACCAGTGGCAACACTAGACAAGCTCTATGGCAGTGTCGACAGCCTCAGGATGACAGCTGCTTTCTTCGAAAAAATTCAAGTTGACGTCTGACAGCATACGAAGAAGAAGAAGAAGAAGAAGAAGAAGAAGAAGAAGAAGAAAGGTTTCTATCCAGGCAGCGTCTCTGCCTGTATTCATATGAAGGAGAAGGTGCGCTAAACATCATTGTTGAATGGAACCATCTCTACCAACCCGAATCAAAACATAACAATAACAATGTGTGCTTAGGAATCATAGGGCCGTTGATTCGATCAACCACGACTCAGCAGACGTGCTGCAGTATAAAGGACATAAGTTGAAATTCTCGCTGGATTTCCTATATTCAAATATGAAGCACTGTTGTTCGTTCATTGTAAGTGTGCCTCCTTGAATGGAGTCTAGTACGCTTTGCCATCTGAGGGACCCGCGTGATCTAACGGGTGAGCGACATGTCTTGGGCATGTTGTTATCCGGCAGGACGCAATCACTACAGGGTGATGTATTAGTCCATTTTTGGACCGTGTGTACTTATCAAGCCACACTAAAACCGGCAATGTCAGAAAGCACAGAGAAGAGCGCTTATCTCGTAAAGTTCTACCGTGTACACTGGGCCGTGAAAATACGACACAAAGTAGCCGAAGTACTATTTCTGGTAGCCGATGTCCAGGGCTCTCCAAAAGTGGTCGTCTTCTCGTCTGTGACAACTAAACATTTTTGCTTGACGAGTTAAAAAAACAGTTTTTAATTGTTAATTACGTTTTTAATCGTTACTACTTAACGAATCTCGAAAGATTGTTAATGATATTACGGTTCGAAAAGCTTGTACATAAGCTAGATTCTGATGGTGAATCTGAATTGATCTCCACTACCACAATTCAAAGATACTAAAGCCATCAATAAATAGTACTTCGGTGCTAACACTCCGAGAATTTTCAAGGCTACAAACACTATGTCTCTGTCACTCTGTCAGCAGTGTATGTTTTGTTCTCTCAAGTAGAAATAGGCTAATACTTTTTAAGTAAAACAATATATTTTGGTTTGGTACGCATTATTACGCAGAAATTGAAATGAATGAGTGCCTAGTTTAAGTTTGTTAACATAAATTGCATGCCTGTAGTCCTACCATGCTGACTGGTGACATTTATGACTGACCGGTTAGCCACCCTAAACTGTGTCAAGTCCTGCCGATGATTATGCCTGGATAAATAGGTGGAGAAACACCACAATGTGAACGAACTAACTAATCCAAATGGAAAACCGCAACACATTTCTGTGAACAGAAGTGTGAGTCGCCGACTAATGTGAATCCCGGTCAATCCGTAGTCTGGCGACATCCGTAATGGATTAAAACCCGAAAGCAACGTTTGACCCGCAACCATCAAAGCGTGATTCAATGCAATAACACAGATCTTTCTTCACTTTCTGTCAAGAACTATTTGATGTTGTTCGTCCATCACGAGTGATGAGGACCTTGACTTGTTCGCTTAGCCAGTCCTTCCAGTCGAGTATTCTGTAAATCCGGGATGTGGATGGGTGCAAAAATGGCGGAAGAGTCCGATTTGGGATCTGCATACTTGCAGGCAGTGAAAGCATTGAAAGTTCGCTCTACGAGATCATGATTGTCAGCAAATTCGTGTATCTCATCCGCTTTATTACTCAGCTAGGAGACCCACAAACGACGCAGCTTTTTGACTTAAGTTTAGCTTGTCAGCGGACTTACGCTCTCCGCTTCGCCGCTCGCCCGTCGTCACAGGGCTCGGCTGGATAAATGAAATGAGAATGATCTGAGCGAGGAATTTGATTTAAGTGAGTAAGGCGTGCGCAGTTCGTCGACCTCATTCTCACCAGTTCGACTTTAACCAGCGGCAAGACAAATCAGGACGACTGGATATGAACTAGGGTGCAGTGGATGACCACAGCTGCTCAAGTGCCTCGCCATGTTCTGTGCGGCCCGCACCGCTCAGCACATTTGCTGTCGTGGTAGCATGATAACAAGTTCCTTCTTAGCTGCCTGGGCTTGAGCAGGGAAGGGCAAATCTAAAAAAGCCTATACAAGAAATATAAGGTAACGTCATCAGTAGAGAACGTTATACTTACAGTATTTTGGGGTTCTCGTGAAATGCTTTTAAACAATTTCAAGACGAAAGGTGACAGTGTGAATGTTGCATAGTGCCGTGCAGTTCTGTTGATGTTTCAGAATGCAGCTCGAAGAAAACGTCCCGGTCTACTGACCAGAGAAGCATTGCTCCACCATGACATTGACTTACCACGTACGGCTCAATTAACTCAGGAGAACAAATCGTTCAACTAAGATGGCCACTGACCGGCACAAGATGAGGGGCACAGCCATCAGTAATTCGGACATCTACACTTGCGTTGTGTTTCTCCGCAGCTGAATACGCTGGGCCAGTCTGGAAACACTTTGCTCATGCGAAACTAGTTGATACAGCAATACAGGAGGCCGGTCCGATAGTATTAAGGTGTCACAAACCCACCCCCATTGATAAAATATCACCATAATTGGCATAGCACCCCGCCCCCACCGATATCCAAAGAAGCAAAAGGAGCACTACCCAAGGCACTCATTGGTTGGGCATCAAGTACAAAATACAAGACTCAAATCCAGACACAGCTTTTTAAAAACAAAAAAGCACAAGACTCAAATCCAGACAAAGCTTTTTAAAAACAAAAAAACACACGACTCAAATCCAGACACAGCTTTTTAAAAACAAAAAAAACACAAGACTCAAATCCAGACACAGCTTTTTAAAAACAAAAAACACAAGACTCAAATCCAGGCACAGCTTTTTAAAAACAAAAAACCCATACATACAAACCCTAATAGTCGCCATATCGAGAGTTGGCATGAATTGGCGCAGGCCCCAGAGATGGAACTTCGGGAGGAACCTGCTCCTGGACATCATCTACCATACACAACATGGAAGTCGTTGAACCAACTCCGAAATGGTGTATCACGGTGCAAGCGGAATATGAAACGATTGCGATACACAGATGATGACACGTGTGATTGCGGCGCAATACAGGACCCAGACCACCTGATGACATGCCCCAACCTCCAGGAAACATGCAATAGGCGTGACATACTGGAGACAAATGACATGGCAATCCATGTCGCTGAATACTGGATGGAAGATATATGACTTGGTGCTTGGACACGGAAATATAATATACATGGCCACTTCTTACATATGCACTTACAGTACGAAAATTAGCTTCTACACTTATGTTTATAATTTTTTTAAACGTATCGCTCATGGCGGATGATTAGAAGAGGCAGAAGAACAAGTAGAAGAAGATGAAATAGAAGAAGATGAAATAGAAGAAGATGAAATAGAAGAAGATGAAATAGAAGAAGATGAAATAGAAGAAGATGAAATAGAAGAAGATGAAATAGAAGATGAAATAGAAGAAGATGAAATAGAAGAAGATGAAATAGAAGAAGATGAAATAGAAGAAGATGAAATAGAAGAAGATGAAATAGAAGATGAAATAGAAGAAGATGAAATAGAAGAAGATGAAATAGAAGAAGATGAAATAGAAGAAGATGAAATAGAAGAAGATGAAATAGATCTAGAAGAGGAACACCAACCCCTGTTTCATCAAATTGATGTTCATGAAATGTTTAACATATTTCCTTGTACTTCTAAAATTATGGTCTCACCTCAAAAGGCATCCTCACGTGGCTTCTGTCCCGTGCAGTTTCATACTATCATAAATAAAACAATGATAATGAATCGTGTATATATTGTTATGTTTATATATTAATGTAGTTATTGTCTTTGTAGTCAAGTGGTTAAGACATTCGTCTCTCACGGAAACGTTGAGCGATCGAATCCCGCAAGTTTCAAGCGACGCCTGGTCTCACGGGAGGTAAGACCTGGTTGGTACGATAAATTATTGCGTTCAGAAGGCGTCTGTATCGTGACTGCAGACGTCATGGTGAACAGGGTCTTGCCTAGTACTCAGCATTGTCTTACCCTTTTGTTACTTCGAACAAATCTTTTTGAGTTTTACCGGATGTCGTGTGTTCGAATCACGGTGGCGATCGCGATTTTTTTCACGTGGATATTTTGGTAAAATTGTCCCTAATCTCTGGGTAGTGAGATCAGACACCTGTGTTCAGTGTCGAGCACGTTAAAAATTCCTTGGCGGTTGAAAATTGAAAAGCGTAAGCTTAACCGACGGGCGCTGCTCGGACAATACTCAAATTAACAATCTACCTGAGTTATTTGTATCTTTTCTCAGGTCGTTTGTTAAGAGCAGCTAAAGATGGCGCATCACTGGCTGCGGGTCTACTTAGCTCTAGTGTTTGAGTCTACTAATATGGACTCGCAAATCGGTGAAAAAATCCAACGTCCAAGAAACTGGTTGTATGCAGACTCTATAGAGCCTTTTAAACCAGTATAAACACTTTAAGTTAAGTTAAGTAATTTTCGAAATCATGCCCCTGACCAAAACACGAGCTAACATGCCCTCCAGAAACTTTCTTCCCAAGTTAAAGAACTTGATAGGGCAGTCAAGCGTGATCCTCCATATCCCCTCTCGTTTTACTGTAGCTAATTCTTTTGTCATGTCAATAAACATGGTTATGCAACATGGTTTCCTTCCTGGCATTTCTTTTGTAACCGAACGAGTGGCAGCGATCAAGTCCACACTTCCTATCCAGATCCTGAATTCACATTGCCATTCTGTGAGATGGAAGTTTCGTTCAAGGTGTTTGTTGAGTCGACTGAGCAGCATCCGCTTCAAGTTCGTGCCGGCTACGGTGGCAAGGATATTCTAGGGTGGTTGTCTCATTTCTGTCGATTGCCTTGTCTTGTGTATATATGAAAGATCCATGTGTCCGTCAGATCATGCAGGGATTACTCGTTCAGACGACAAGTAGCAGAAGAGTTCGATGACTATCCAGTGATGCATTTGTCAGCTGTGTGTATTCCTCAGCTGGTACAACATCAGCTCCATAAAATGTTCCAATACATAACGAATTGGTAGTCCAGTATACTATAGAAACTGTACACTGGACGAGTGAGACCAGTTCTCTAGTACGGCATTGTGGCATGGCCAACAGCAGCAAAGGCGAACTTTGACAAAATTAGCAAACTTCAAAACCAAGCCATGATAGTTATAACAGGAGGCATGAAGTCAACGCCAATTGCAGAAAAGGTTACAAATCTGCAATCGATGATCGACAGAAGAGACTGCAAAGTCTAGCTTCAAGCGGAAAAACTCAGAAGACTGACTGACCATCCAATGCATAAGAGACTAAATAATTTTGGAAATGGGAAACTAAAGTGGGGAAACTTTGCAGAAATAGCCAAAGCAAAGATGAACGAAGACCCTATGAACGCATTAACAACACCAAAGCCCATCCCTACTGTACGCAAACCTACCTGGAGGCAACATATATTTCCAGCGGTAGTAGAAAATACACCAGGTATTGGAGAAAAGAACAGCCAGACTGAAACAGAAAGAAGAGACATAACCCTGAGGTACATAACGAAAAACTACCCAAGTATGGACTGGACCCATGCATACACCGACGGCTCTGTAACAAACACAACACATAATGGAGGGACAGGGGTATTCCTGAGCCTACCAAATGGTAGAAAAATAACACTGTCAGTGGGAACTGGAAAATACTCAAGCAATTTCAGAGCGGAGGCAGAGGCACTGAGGTGTGCAGTAGAAAAAATGGTGACATGCAAAAGAAATGAAAGCCATATAGCCCTGCTTACAGATGCCCTGGCCGTAGTCACATCCCTAAAAAGCCAGAAAAATTTTGAACTAAATGATTTAAGAGCAGTACTATCTCAACTATGCCAGCAGTCCGCACCAAAAAGAGTAGTGGTACAGTGGGTTCCATCCCACTGTAACATCCAAGGCAACGAGGAGGCAGACCGACTGGCAAAAGAAGGTGCAAGACTACCACAATCATATACTAGTGTGACATACGAACGGTCAAAGAGGCTTATTAGAGCTAGATACATGACCAAATGGGAAACCGAACATACTGGCTACACCAAAAACGATGTCTATTACCAGTTGAACAGAAGAGAGCAGGTCCTGGTCTTCAGACTTCGGACTGGAGTAAATAGACTCAGGTACCACCTATTCAACAAATTGAAGATAGGTGGCACCGACGAATGCCCGTGTGGTATCGGGAAAATGACCGCTGAGCATTTGCTGCAAAACTGCCCGACATACGAGGATCAGAGAGAGCAGATGTGGCCATCACCAGTGGCAACACTAGACAAGCTCTATGGCAGTGTCGACAGCCTCAGGATGACGGCGTCATTTTTCGAAAAAAATAAAGGTTGATGTCTGACTGCGTACGAAGAAGAAGAAGAAGAAGAAGAAGAAGAAGAAGAACAGTGCAACAGTAAAAGGTTAGAGGAATGCGTATCGAACTGTGCAATGGCTCATTAAATCATTCGAGGTTCCTTAGATAACTGTGGCAATGCTAGAGCTAATACATGCTTACCAAGCTCCGACCCTCGCGGAAAGAGCGCTATTATTAGTTTAAAACCAATCGTTGTTTCGCCTCGCGGGGTTGCGGCGTCCCCACTGGTGACTCTGGATAACTTTGTGCTAATCGCATGGCCTCATGTGCCGGCGACGCATCTTTCAAATGTCTGCTTTATATAATGTCGATGGTACGTGACATGCCTACCATGTTTGTAACGGGTAACGGGGAATCAGGGTTCGATTCCGGAGAGGGAGCATGAGAAACGGCTACCACACCCAAGGAAGGCAGCAGGCGCGCAACTTACCCACTCCCGGCATGGGGAGGTAGTGACGAAAAATAACAATACGGGACTCTTTCGAGGCCCCGTAATTGAAATGAGTACACTTTGAACCCTTTAACGAGGATCTATTGGAGGGCAAGTCTGGTGCCAGCAGCCGCGGTAATTCCAGCTCCAATAGCGTATATTAAAGTTGTTGCAGTTAAAAAGATCGTAGTTGGATCTCAGGCGCAGGCGGGCGGTCCGACTCGCGCTGGTTCACTGCCCGTTGTCTCCTGCCCTACCGTTTGCCGGCTCTATCCCACGGGTGCTCTTCGCTGAGCTTCCTGGGCGGCCGGCGTGTTTACTTTGAAAAAATTAGAGTGTCCAAAGCAGGCCTCGGCTGCCTGAATAATGGTGCATGGAATAATGGAATAGAACCTCGGTTCTATTTTGTTTGTTTTCGGAACTGGAGGTAATGATTAACAGGGACCAACGGGGGCATTCGTATTGCGGCGCTAGAGGTGAAATTCTTGGATCGCCGCAAGACGAGCTGCTGCGAAAGCATTTGTCAAGAATGTTTTCATTAATCAAGAACGAAAGTCAGAGGCGCGAAGACGATCAGATACCGTCATAGTTCTGACCATAAACGATGCCGACTATCGATCCGCAGGAGTTGCGGGCAGCTTCCGGGAAACCAAAGTTTTTGGGTTCCGGGGAAAGTATGGTTGCAAAGCTGAAACTTAAAGGAATTGACGGAAGGGCACCACCAGGAGTGGAGCCTGCGGCTTAATTTGACTCAACACGGCCAACACTGAAATGACTAACAGGCCGAGACCACTTTCGTTGGGTCTAATATGGAACGGGTGCTGGAATTAGACCCTCGGAAATCTGGGGCTAAGCTCTATGTGGCTCGATTGGCCTGCACTCAGTGCTCGATAAAGGAATTGACGGAAGGGCACCACCATGAGTGGAGCCTGCAGCTTAATTTGACTCAACACGCCAATACTGTAGAATGACTGACAAATCGATAGCACTTTCGATGGGTCCAATAGTGAACGTGTGCTGGTATTAGACCCACGGAAGACAGGTCAGTTTTTTGTTTTTGTTTTTTTTAACCTCTTAATGAAAGAGCGCCTGCTACAGTAATCCTGCTTAACCCTACATAAATTGCAGGTCTCATACACTTGGTCATGACTGCCAAAAAAAAAAAAAAAAAAAAAAAAGCCCTCTATTGATACGTTGGGTCTAATAGTGAACGGGTGCTGGTATTTGACCCTCGGAAGACAGGTCAGTCTTACCCTATTAATGATAGGGCGTTGCTACGGTAATCCTGCTCAATTCGAGAGGAGACGCAGACATTTGTCCACGTAATAGGCTCATAAGCCAATAGCTCGAGGATACCATGTTAGGGAGTACGGCCGAACGGTCTCTAATCCGGAATCCCGGAATCAAAGCGGGCAGGAAGCTGCGCGATATTCACCCAATACGGCGATGAGGTAAGAAACCATTTGTAGAAGACTTAGTTCTTGGTCGGGGTTTCTTAATCAGTAGATCAGCTACTTCACTGCGAACTGCTGAGACTCAACCCTTGACCATGAGATATGTCCGCACACCAGGCGAACAACATCTCCGTGCCATGACCAGGCTTGTCCCCTGGTCAAATGCACTCCTTCGAGACATTTGGTCCACGTGCTTGGCTGATAAGCCAATGGTGCGAAGCTACCATCTGAGGGAATACGGCTGAACGCCTCTAAACCACAACCCCTCCCTATATCTCAGCACCGCTGTGATGGGAGGCTACGACATGGCTGGGACCTGGGGCTTACGTCTCAGCCCGGCCCGGTCGAGCCACAGAAATGCACCTGGTTAAATGCACTCCTGCCTTGCACTTTACCTTTGTCTGCTATCATTAATCCCAATGGACGCAGAAGAGATGCAGTCCAGCGGACATTGCACCCTCTGCCCTATTGTGACAACATCCCATGTGGCGGGGAATGCTAGGCATACCATCACTGCAGATGCGTTGAGAAAATAAAAGAAGCAAAGAGATACCTCACTCACATGCATATGCTACGTCTCGGGCAGGACGTGACGATCCTGGGACACAATCACACTGGACTGCCTCGCTTCCGGGATAGTACAAACTAGTACATAGTCCATCATATCATATCATTGCCAAACCCTATAGACACGAGTGGGGAAGACTCGATAGTCCTGCAAGACAACTTCCCAAAGAGATACAACTCTGACCAAAAACAACTGCTGCCTTGCAGTTAGGCTGGGGACAGCCACAGGCTAAGGAGGGCAACCCTTCAGAAACGCCTGTTGAAATCGGATGCAACGTAAATATCGCTGTAAACAGCGTACGATGAAGAAGAAGAACAGTGCAACACAAAATGGTTAGAGAAATGAGTGTCGAACAGGCAGCCCAAAAAAATTGGCCCACATTGGTACCTCCTTGATTGCATTCGGGCCGTTTGTTTGAAGTCTTAACAATGGCTCACACGGGCCCTTTGCTAAAGAGTCTTTACTGAGTCTCATTTGGGTCCTTTGTTAGAAGTCTTGACAGAGTCTCATTCGGGCCCTTTGTTAGGGGTCTTGACAGAGTCTCATTTGGGCCCTTTGTTAGAAGTCCTGACATAGTCTCATTCGGGCCTTTGTTAGGAGTCCTGAGATAGTCTCATTCGGGCTTTTGTTAGGAGTCTTGACAGTCTCATTCGGTCGGTTTGCTGTATGTATTGACCATGTCTCATTCGGGTTCTTTGTTAGAAATCTTCACGGTGTATCGCCACTAGAACAGACGAGAGAGTGTGGAAAAACATCACCCTTATTATAAACTACTTCACGCATAACTCGCGATATCGTGCTATTGATCAGCCGTGACGTGGCAGGGATCCCAAAAATTGGACTCTAAATCAGAAAAAATGGCATCTAATTGTTTTCGGAAAGCTGTACATACAAGACAGATAAAAACACGACTCTAAGCTCAGCAAAGAGGCTGACATAATCGAGTAGTTTTCTGAGCTTTTCGAAACATAAACTAACATACACAAATACATATATACGCATTCTTAGAACATACAAGAACATGTAATACATATACCGAAGAACATTATATTTTAATTTTCAAATCAATTTAAAAGTATAATGGACAACCTGACATACAATATCTACACCACGGAATACCTTGACATACACAACGTAAACAACATCAACACCCCGGGGATACCTTGACATACACTAGATAAACAACATCAGCACCACGGGGATACCTTGATATACACTAGCTACACCACCGGGTTAACTTGACATACACTAGCTGCACCACGGGGATACCTTGACATACACTAGCTAAACAACATCAGCACCACGGGGATACCTTGACATACACACTTGCTAAACAACATCAACACCACGGGAATACCTTGACATACACACTAGCTAAACAACATCAGCACCACGGGGATACCTTGACATACACACTTGCTAAACAACATCAACACCACGAGGATACCTTGACATACACACTTGCTAAACAACATCAACACCACGAGGATACCTTGACATACACACTTGCTAAACAACATCAACACCACGGGGATACCTACCAGCGAGCTCCTGTTCTTGCCAACTATGTAGTCACATACCTTTGTTGAGGATAAACAAGAATATCATATACCCCTAGCAGTGACCCTTGCTTGCGCTTCTAGCGTTAAAAAAAAACACGTACGATTGTCTGATCTTCAGACTTTATTATAGAGCTTATTATGATCATATAACAAAGGGATCTTTCCGATTGTTGGGGTGTACGGGGCTGATTTATTAACAAATTAAACATGTTTTTGTTAAATTAAAAAAACAAAATAAAAACTGTCATACGACTTTTTTCCACAATGCTAGGGTAGTCGAGGGGTCTTACAGGATGAGGACTACAGGCCGCTTCGCCACTTCTGTCGCCACGTCGTGGGCTGGCTATGTTTGTTTATTTCACCCTCGACAAAAAAAACAGAATATGCCATACCGCGGATTCGAACCGCTGTCCTCCTTATCGGCCAGCAGGCCTCAAATCCAATCGACCACTCGCTCCTCAACTCGGATTTATAAAACAGTGTAAATAATTATACTAGCCTCCTCCACTGAAGGTTACACTATACCTCTCCCAATCTCGTATTCTCAGCACAGCAAGAGTCTCGCTGGCTGAAGGTGGACACTCTGCAAACGTTTCGGCGGCAGAACACGTTAAAACAGGTAGTCAGACACGGACAGACACAGAAATCCTGAAACAAACATTGATCTAACAGATACTCCTCGCGCCCCTCATCCCGAGGCAGCGCTGTAGTCGGTTCCAACTGAGGAGTCTGCAGGGATTTGGATTGACACGCTACGCATGAAACACAGCCTCAGCAGTTGGGCATGGTAGTGGTCGTTTGACGCGAGTGGCCTTTGACGCCTAAGATAAAGCTATTATTATTATTATTAACTTTGATGAATACATGCCGCTTTTCCCCGTAGTTGATACGAAGTGTGCATGAGTCATGTTTTGTATTTCAGCCCAGATATAAAAAAAGACTTTACTTGATCATAACTATAAATCAGCACACATTTTGTCAATAAGAAAAAATACAGTGAAACAAAATTTAATATAGGTATGGTCAGATACCGCACCGACAAGAAAATACAAACAAATTCGTACATTTCGACAAGTAGGCCTTCATCAGGGACAACGCACAACACCAATAGTAAACTAGCGAATCATAAAAGAAGGGAAGAATTCATTAATGGAGATGTCAGCATAAAAGGAGAAAATAGGCTACTTCCTTGAGAGAACGTAACATCACTTCGTTTATCAGTAGGCTACTTCCTTGAGAGAACGTAACATCACTTCGTTTATCAGTCGAAAGGTATTTAAACACCTGTGCTCATCAGCTTGTACAATTAAGATCTACACAGTTATTGTACGTATTTTTCTTTTCCTGTTTAATGATTCGCTCGCGAGTAGTTGATTCTCTGTGTTATTCTTCTATCATTTAGGGTGTACGGTTTTTTGCAGCTTTCTTTTCCTTCAAACTCGGAAAAATGCTCACAATAAAAGGGGGTATTTGCCCTATGTAACGTATTGCACATGAAATCCACAAGTTGGAGAGTTTTCTACCAACAGAAAGCAGTTGGAGAATGTATGTCCCGTGTGGGAAGGGTGAGGCTGGTAGACTACACTGTGTGCCGTTTGCTACAACTTTCTCTCAGCATGGCAGTCGTCATAGTGTACACCTTGTCCCTCACCTAACCCTTCAATTAATGAATCACCCAGACATTATGTATATCACCAAGGTGTGTAACAGAGAGGTGATTCGTCCGCTTCCAAATGACAATAACACGAAGCAGTGGGTTTAAGACCACTATCTCTTTCCATGAAGTATTCCCTGGAAACGGGCCGTTTTCAAGGCAGTCTGGCTGAAGAGATGTGGATCAACTTGATCCCCGTGGCAGTGAGCGTCACGAGAATGATGTCAATCATAGCCCTTATCAGGGCTTGGCAGCGGGAGATTGAGAACGAACGAAGCCAAGCCAAGTCAAACACGCTGAAAGTCTTTAAGCGTACGAAAATATCCCAAATAAGATGGACGGAACATGTTCGCTTGCCTGATAAGCTCTACATCATGAAGATGATATACGGTGATCACAGAACATGCAGACGCTCATCAGGAGGACAGAAGAAACGCTACAGACGCTCATCAGGAGGACAGAAGAAACGCTACAGACGTTCCTTAGAAATATCTCTGAAAAGCTTCAACAATGGTGATGCTTGTAATAGGTAAAAACGGATGTATAATCATGTCATATTTACTGATACATAAACGCTTGTAGTGTTATGTCAGAATCAGCCGTGTTGGATACAGTGAGTTGGTCACAGTTGTGGTCAATATTCATCATCATCATGTAGCATGTCCTTTAGAACGTCGCTCCCATCACATTCTGTCTGGAAGAAATTCTTTCCCTTGCCAAAACTCCAGCATCCGCCACAGTCGTACTTATGGATTCCTGGATATCTTGTGTCTTCTTGGTCTACCCCTGCCTCTTTTTACACCGTACCTTCCAACGCTGGTCTCTCAATACCGTTGTGTCTCTTGATGTGAACAAAGTATTTGTAT
This sequence comes from Ariolimax columbianus, assembly GCA_036924085.1. Classification (NCBI taxonomy): domain Eukaryota; kingdom Metazoa; phylum Mollusca; class Gastropoda; order Stylommatophora; family Arionidae; genus Ariolimax; species Ariolimax columbianus. Next base: position 82,859,896 of record JAVGWX010000012.1, read on the forward strand.
TTACATGTTCTGGAATAAAGAGAATCGGTAACCAGTTCTCTTCTATGCTCAACTGTTGTCAAATGTTTATATGTGTCTTTTTCTCCGGATGTGTATTTTGAGGATCGTTTTTGTAACATTTTGACTCGAAAGATTCGGTTATTTGTCTAGAAGCTTTGGTAATCGCCCATAATTCGCTGCAGGAGTATGCTGCAACAGGACAAAGACAGGCTCTCAAGACTTTCACTTTTATCATTTTTTTTAATTCTTTGTCCTAATTTTGTTCAGGCTGTTAAGCATGTTTGTTGCAATGGCTAGTCTTCTTCTGATTTCTTTGATGCAGTCGCCATTATTTGTCAACTGTCGAGCCCAGATATTCAAAATACGTGACCTGAATAGTTCTTCACAACCCACTGTAAATGTATGTTGATATCGTGTTTTGTTGTTGGTCATTATCCTTGTTTTGCATTAGTTGATAAACAGGTTTTGATCTTTACTGTGTCAATTTAGGGCTGAAATTATCTGCTCTAGCCCTTCTGACCCTCCTGATAGTATCACTGCGTCATTCGCATATTGTAATCGTCAATGGTAAATGTATCGAAACTGTCAATGTTCTCGTCTTCTCGAACATTTATCATTATACACCCCGCAAAGATGTTAAATAGATACGATGAGAGGATACATCCCTATCTTACTCCGTTTGTATTGCGAATCAAACTCATAATAGCCCAGATACTCGACAGTGTCTAGTTTGTCTTGATTTGATTTATCTTTTTAATGCGATCGATAATATGCACGGGAAAACCAATTCATGTCATGGTGTTCCACAGATTCTGTTGTTTTACCCGTCAAAGGACTTGGTGTAATCAATGAAACATGAGTACAGGCCAATTTTAAATTATCTGCATTTTTCTTTTTTTTTGTTGTTTTTTTTGCGTTCTCTAATTTCTCAAATCCCCAAAGGTGGTGTGGGTCGCACAGTGGTTTTCATTTAGCGCCTATCGGCCCAGTACATTCGTCTTCAGCGTGCATTTTATGTAATAATTTGCTTTCTCCTGCATTTTCTAAGAGTTTGCTTCTCCGGGGTAACGGCCGGTGATGTGATGTGGATCAAACCCAGCAACTTCAGATTGTGAGCTTTGTCACCTAACCACTAGCCTACGCCGTCCTCATTCTCTACATTTGAAATTATTACAACTTGTAATGTGAGGTTTCGCTCGGCTGTTACCAGGCCCGAATGGTGAGCAAAGAATAGTTGCACTGCAACTTAACGCATGTATCATAATGTGTGAATCAGGATAATTGGGCAGGTGTCTTGGTACCCCATCCTGTAGAGATTTTTATTAAACGGGAACTTCATTAGATTTGGGCAGGTAAACATGTGCTAACGTCACGTGTACTTGTTGAGCAACTATTATGTGGAGGTGGCTGAAAATGTTTTGATAATGATAAATATGAGAATGGATATTTAAACCGTGTCTTCAGCTCTGAGCTGTCTATCTGAGAGCTAATTTATTGGCACATTGCATAAGTCTGTAAGCAAAGTGTGAAGGAGCTACCCCCAAAACAGATCTGAACATCACATCGAACAAGGTAAAGATAATAAGTAATGATAGCTTCAGTGGACAATTGGCTATTCGATGCCACCAATTCAAAAAAAAAAAAAAAGGAAATACATGTTTTGATTTGATTAGAATGGGACATTATGTCATCTTGAGACTGATAAATTGACTTGGCATAATAGACTCAACTGCCACTTTACAACAAAACTAGTATTATAACAGTTGGCAGGTTTCTATTTGGAAAGCATACTATGAGAGTTGAAGACATCCTACAAAACTGCATGCTCACACAGGAAGAAAAAGAACAATAGTGTCCTCGCGAGACAGACAATAGACAACGATGAACTGAGGAAAAATCATCATTCCAAATATAAGTAGAACCAGGACCTTGGTCTGAGAATGAACAAAGTTAAAGGATAAAAGAAAGAATAATGTGTCGGACTCCACGTCTCAGCTTCAGATAGTTCTGGTGATTGGCTAGGTACCAGGGCCAGCTACCAGATATTTGGTCTTTCAAAACCGGAAGAACCAACATACACCAATCAACACTTGCCATTTTGAGGGTCGTGCTGCATTCGATGGTTTATCAATAGCTGGACACTAGCATCACTTAAGTCGGGAAGGTATGGTCCATTTTGAGGGTCGTGCTGCATTCGATGGTTTATCAATAGCTGGACACTATCATCACTAAAGTCGGGAAGGTATGGTCCATTTTGAGATTGGAAGACAGTTGTGTGCACAAATAACAAAACATGTGACGTGTTTCATATTCATGACCTGTCTGAAAAAAATGCGCACGTATTGATCCGCCTGGTCTGCAGTGAGAGAGAGCCAGATAAGCAAATGATGGAAACATAGTTAATGGTATGTTGTTGTTTGTAGTTATTGGCGCTTATTGTCAGTGATGAAGGATCAAAATGTGAGGTGTTGGCCAGAATATCACAGACAATAGCGGCGCTTGCACGGCTTAACAAAATCTGGCAAGATAAACGGTTAGCACTACGCACCATATCAATGAGATGAATGCGTGCACTGGTCCTGTCAATATTGCTCTATGCTTGTGAGACATGGGCAGTTACAGTTGACCTTTACCGAAGGATACAGGCCTTGGAGATTGGCTTTTAAACCTCACGTACAAAGATACAGTTACAAATGAGGAAATACGAGATAGAATTACAACAGCAATAGGGTATTTGAAGACCTCTTCGCAACTGTCAAAAGAAGGAAACTCGCTTGGTACGGTCACGTTTCGATATCAAATGGTCTTGCAAATAAGATCCTCCATGAAAGGTGCAAAGCAGACGACGAAGAGGCATGCCCAAAAGCGGTGGGAGGACAACATAAAAGAATGGACCAATTTCCGACCAGAAGAGGCACAGGCAGCGGTCGCTGCCAGAGAGGAGTGGCGTGGGGTTGTGAGGATGTCTTCATGTATGTCCAAACGAGCTCACCCATTCCGGGATGACCTGTCCTGATATGACCTGAATTGACACTTGACAACTTGTCGTATTACGTTACAGTGGCTCTTCCTTCATTCCGAGGCGTGCTTAATAGTCTGAGTTATAATCTTTTAGCTGTAGTGCAGATTACGTCTTCTGGGTAAGCTACCCACTATGAAGATTACAATGTCTATAGCCACCTATTTGACTGACTGCTTATACAGCCTGTTTGCAGGAACACACACAATGACGTGAGGTGGGGTTACGATCAGGACATCTCACCTGCCCCTGATCGCTCATCGATCCTAAAGAAATGGATATGATGACAGATTGATAAATACATATTTCAGAACGTATAATGAAAGATGGATTAATACAGTTTGGAAAACACATAATGATAGATGGATAACTGCATGTTTGATAACACATAGTGATAGATAGATAGATATAGGGTTGATACCATATATTGATAGATATATAGATACATAGTTGATAACATATATTGATAAATGGATAAATACACGTTTAATAACAAATTATCATTCATCATTAGCTTTTTCCGTCTTGTCAGACGATAGTAATTGTGCTATGAAAACGTATGCAACTACAGTCCATGGCGGTAACGAATGCGACTCGTAAGACCAATCCAGCATCTTCTACAGTGTGTGCAAGAAAAATCAGGACCGTTTGCGGTATCGCATGGTGTGGCGTCTCTTCTCACACTCTGAGTCTTTCGCCTATCAGCAATCAGTGTCTCCTTTGTCTGTATTCCATACTTAATCCTGCCCCTCCATGTAACACGATCCATGGCGTCATGTTCCCATGATTCCAAATCGATGCGTGCGACATTCATATCCCGCATACATCATTGTACCGAAGTAATGGCCGGCTCCGAGACCCCAACTGTAATTCCCCATAGATAAGATATTTCGGTTTTCTGCCATCATCCATCCTCCGAATGTGTCCCAGCCAGCGGAGCCTTCGATGACTAAGCATGGACAAGATTGTGGCAGTGCCTGTTCTCTCCACCTCTACGTTGGTGATCTTGTCTTGCCACCGAACTCCCAGGACTCTGCGCAGGCACCTCGTGTGATAACTGTTTAGCCGCCTCTCCTGATGCATATAGGTAGACCATGTCTCACTGCGGTACAGAAGAGAGCTGTGGACACAGGCCTGGTAAACAAAGTGTTTTAACATATAATTCCAGATGGATAAATACATGTTTCATAACATATAATGACAGATGGATAAACACATGTTTGAAAACAATCACTCACATCCTGTTGATCATCACTAGTAGTGTCAGGTTTGATTAGTCGATATATTTGATTCTTGTATTCATAGGAATCGACTGTGTGCTCGTAATGTTTTGTGATCCTGCGTGGAACATGGTCTCTATGCGTCCTTTCTGTAGGGCTGACCATTACATACGTGGATTCCGTCTACAACATAAATAATAGTTAACGGAGACAAATCAGTCAACTGAAACGTGTTATCTACAGATAGATTGCAAGTCTTCAACAAAACATGCACATTCTCTTCCATTTAAATTACCAGTGGAGCATGGGTCTTCAACAAAGACACAACAATTCTGTGTGACCTTTGCATTCTATTCCAGACACGTGTGCCAGTTCATAATGGTATTGCCTCAATAATTCTTCGCCATATGTATTGCTTCCCACTGTATTTGTCTTACTCTGTAGATTTCAGAACACAGACTATCTTGTAATCACACCATTGTCTATAGATCTATGCTCAATGTGCTTGTGGTCGCACTCTATAGTTCGTACTTTGCGGATTCCACGCCAGAGACTGCCTTGTAATGTTGTCATCTACCTGTCTTAATGTTTGTAACATCCAAACCTAAGCCCAATCTGTGCATCTCCATGTAACTGTTTGTCTTGAACCTGTCAGCACTGTTCCCCATAACAGACCGCTGAATTACTTTGATCTATATCTCAGCAATGCCTGCAGTTAATCGTTATTTTGATACTGTTTCATTTTAACTTTGTTAAATTGTATTATAAATTTGCTTTGTGAATGCACTGAACTAACTCATATTTCTTCTATCATAGACAAGTCCAGATTAATGAAAGCCTTTACCTTTTTCTCTATGTTGTTATTGCTCACAGTGTAGACTTTAAGCAGCTGAGTGCAAAAACATCCGGTTCTAACCCCCTTAGAGATACCTGCTAGCAGTTCTTACTATAAATGGGCCCATTTGTTGTGCCATATATATGGGCCTTTCTCCATGAACGTGTTCATAATCTGTTCCAGGTCGAGGTGGTGGGCCTCGCTTCTTCTCCTTTAGCTCTTATCTGATGCCTAGTGTATATCCTTACCGGATGTAAAGAAACGTTTTATTTTACAAACATTGTCACTAAATGTATCGCTACAATATAACACAACGACGACAGAGTAACATGCCTATGGAATTTTCATGATATAGTTATACAATGTAGAGATGATGTAAAGGGTCTTGATTTAATATATCATGTTATTAGTAATGCACACTTTTAGCAATTTCGTATTTATAAATTATCAAAAGTTCTTCACCAGCAGTTAAAGCCGCATCGTCTTCAACTGGTTGATCATTCCTGAGACATGTTGTAAATATGTCTGAGTATGTCTCCCCATTTACTCTCTCGTCTGGTTGATCAGTCCTGAGACTGGTTGTAAAGATGTCTGAGTATGTCTCCCCATTTACTCTGTCGTCTGGTTGATCAGTCCTGAGACTGGTTGTAAAGATGTCTGAGTATGTCTCCCCATTTACTATGTCTGGTTGATCAGTCCTGAGACTGGTTGTAAAGATGACTGAGTATGTCTCCCCATTTACTCTGTCGTCTGGTTGATCAGTCCTGAGACTGGTTGTAAAGATGTATGAGTATGTCTCCCCATTTACTATGTCTGGTTGATCAGTCCTGAGACTGGTTGTAAAGATGACTGAGTATGTCTCCCCATTTACTCTGTCGTCTGGTTGATCAGTCCTGAGTGGTTGTAAAGAGAGACTGGTTGTAAAGATGACTGAGTATGTCTCCCCATTTACTCTGTCGTCTGGTTGATCAGTCCTGAGACTGGTTGTAAAGATGACTGAGTATGTCTCCCCATTTACTCTGTCGTCTGGTTGATCAGTCCTGAGACTGGTTGTAAAGATGTCTGAGAATGTCTCCCCATTTTCTCTGTTCTCTGCAGTTCTCCTCATGTCAGTATAAACTCGTACTTTAATGTCCCCGCATGCCTGAAATGTAAAAAGTGAGTCTTCGTCTCCCCATCCTCTCTTCCCTTGAACCTTGCCCTCCAGTACCTTCTGTAAAATACTTGTATGTCTCATATTGTGACCCAGTCAACTCAACCGACGTTTTTGTATCATATACAATATGTGTCTTTGTGGGCCCACATCAGTGAGTACATTGTCATTGGATCTTATTTCTGTCCAACTCACTCTTTCCTTCCTACAGTGTCACCACATTTCAAACGCTTCAAAGCTTTTTTCATCCGTCTTTGCTAAAGTCCATGTTTCAGCCCCATACAGTACCATTGGCCAAATATGAGTAGCGATTATTCTTTCTATTAGTTATATATTCATATTCTTTGAGGTTAACAATTTAGTTTTTTTTTTATCTGATTATATCTGTCTATTACAATCATTAATCATAATGCATCTGTCCCTACGGGTATATGCTGTTATGTTTGCCCCAACTATGTAAAATATATAACATATGTAAATTAAAGTCTGCAGGTACAAATAATAATTACAATCAATGTAAATTAAAGTAATGACAACCGATTTAACAATAAATAAATAAGATAAGTCAATGGACAAAACTGCAATAGTCATAATATGGTTGGCAGGGACAGTTACAACACTACTTTGGTGAAGTTTACGAAGAGGATGAAGAGGACACTAAATATGGCTATAAAGATGATATGTATGATACAAACGGCAATGATAATGATAATCTTGAGATATTTAGTATTCAAATGATGTCGAAGATAAGATTCTAGTAATGGCGATAATGATAATCATTATAAGTTAGACGAAAGTTAAGGTCGATGAATGGTCGACCAGGTGATATAATTACATATTACAACACAGTCATTATAAGTTAGGCGAAAGTTAAGGTCGATGAATGGTCCACCAGGTGATATAATTACATATTACAACACAGTCATTATAAGTTAGACGAAAGTTAAGGTCGATGAATGGTCCACCAGGTGATATAATTACATATTACAACACAGTCATTATAAGTTAGGCGAAAGTTAAGGTCGATGAATGGTCCACCAGGTGATATAATTACATATTACAACACAGTCATTATAAGTTAGGCGAAAGTTAAGGTCGATGAATGGTCCACTTGGTGATATAATTACATATTACAACACAGTCATTATAAGTTAGGCGAAAGTTAAGGTCGATGAATGGTCCACTTGGTGATATAATTACATATTACAACACAGTCATTATAAGTTAGGCGAAAGTTAAGGTCGATGAATGGTCCACTTGGTGATATAATTACATATTACAACACAGTCCTTATAAGTTAGACGAAAGTTAAGGTCGATGAATGGTCCACCAGGTGATATAATTACATATTACAACACAGTCATTATAAGTTAGGCGAAAGTTAAGGTCGATGAATGGTCCACCAGGTGATATAATTACATATTACAACACAGTCATTATAAGTTAGGCGAAAGTTAAGGTCGATGAATGGTCCACTTGGTGATATAATTACATATTACAACACAGTCATTATAAGTTAGACGAAAGTTAAGGTCGATGAATGGTCCACCAGGTGATATAATTACATATTACAACACAGTCATTATAAGTTAGGCGAAAGTTAAGGTCGATGAATGGTCCACGTGGTGATATAATTACATATTACAACACAGTCATTATAAGTTAGGCGAAAGTTAAGGTCGATGAATGGTCCACGTGGTGATATAATTACATATTACAACACAGTCATTATAAGTTAGGCGAAAGTTAAGGTCGATGAATGGTCCACGTGGTGATATAATTACATATTACAACACAGTCATTATAAGTTTGGCGAAAGTTAAGGTCGATGAATGGTCCACGTGGTGATATAATTACATATTACAACACAGTCATTATTATTCCAGGTAAGGAATGCGGAGAGTGGTGCAACGGAAAATTAGAGTTTGAGGTGATCCAGGTGATAAATTATATCACGCAGGATAGTGTTGTATACCCCGGTGGATTGGTGATTCTTGTAGCGATAGCTAGATTAAGAAGCCAGGTTGTTGCTGCGAAACGATGGACACACAGATCAACAACCTTCTGTGCGAGAATGGTGATGGAAGAAGTGACATGTTTTCTGGGGTGGCTATTTGAAGGCTCTATAGAAATAACAGACTTGAGTCAGACTCCTAATCCTTACCTTGACAGTCACGTACGTATTGGCTATGTTGTGCAGCTATAGCGACGACCTACACGTCACTGGCTACATTATTTGCACAATATGATATGGGTCGCATTTGTGAGTTATTCAGAGACCGTATCTTCGTTGGGAACACTGCAATAGATTAATCAACAATTCCTACATGACATAGATTTGAGTTCAAAAGAACAAATCAGAGTGGATCGCATGCGAGGACGGAACAAGAGTGTGTAACATCAACATGCTACAAGAACCATCAATATTCAGTCGATTCACCATTTGCTTTGCGATAGTGAGTACAACCTATGGGTATTCCGGGCGTGCAGTAAAGTCGATTTTTATATTACTATAAACAGATGATAAGAGCGATAATACTGATGTCAGCAGTTGACATGAAGATAGTGTTGATGAAAATCATAATGATTATCATTAGAAAATAATAAACCAAGCATTTGTGATAATTTAAATATTTTTGAAATGACAACTCATTAACCAACTACAATGTTACGAATGTGATCCTACCCCCCCCCCCCCCCCCAAACAATACAGAACAATGAAAAAAATGAGTATTAAAAAACAAAACTAAAACAACAATAATAAAACAAACACCACATATAATTGTCACTAATCCAACAACAACAAAAACAGTAGACTTCCGATTATCCAGGATAAGGTTAGTCGACTGAAGAACACAGTTAATATTACACTACGGGAAATTGCAAATCCCTTAATAGGGTCTCGGATAATCGATAGTCAGTTTTTGTGTTTGAAAGGCATTCTGATAGTGGTGACATTACATCAGACGTCGGCTGGTGCAGTCGTGACTTAGCTCCGCTTCGTTTCTTCTGAAATAATAAAAATAATAAAATATCCCATATATATTTATATATATATATATATATATATATATATATATATATATATATATATATAAATATATATATATATATATATATATATATATATATATATATATACATTACAGGGTAAAGACTCACCCAAAGCCACTGCTGTATACGAGGGTTGATCAGAGTATAATGCCTCCAATTGCATATCTCATATAAGAATAATTAAAACAAATTTTAAATGTGCAATTTACAACAGTGACGTTTCAAGCCTACGTGTACCAAATATGAGCATCTTCTGACAGATACCGCTGCTGTACTAGTCCGTTAAAAATGGATTATGTGTGCGACACAGATTACAAACAATGAGCTATAATTTGTGTTTGGAGGAATAGTGAAATAAAGTGTCGGAAATATTCACAAACGTTTGTGGGCTGAGTGGGAAAATGGTGCATTCCATAAAATGATCGCTCGTCGATGAGTACATCAAACCCCATTAAAGCATGAAAATGTTGAGAGATGGACCTGCATGATCGGTCCCGGCCTGGACGTTCTTCCACATCTATCAGCCCATACATGTTGCAGCAAGCCATTCCATTATTCCTGATGGTAAACTCATCATAAGTCGACAATCGGCCCTAGAGCTTACAGTAAGCGATGGAAATGTCATGCCAACTATCGAAGATCTTGGATATTCGACGGCACGTTCTAGACGTTCATGTCGAAGTCTCAGAATGGACCACACACCTCGGCGGAACATGGCCAACTGAACACGAAACGAGTTGGTATATGAGAATAATGCACACCATTGTTTCGCACTGACGTAATGTCGTAGAAGTAAAAGCTGCTTAAGAGTAAAAGCGCAAGTGTAAAGCTATACTGTGCGTGACTTTCATACATTTGTAGTGAAACTTTCCAGAAGTGAATAAATACAGGGTACAGCTTTCTGAGTATATCTCACATACACACATACTCGTATAATAACACATACGCATGTGCAAACATACACATTGCACAAATGCATATCCTGAAATATTTATATCGCTATTGCTCGAGCTACAAGTGCAATACTCTTCCCCTTTGTCGATTGTTCAATGCAGGTTACAGTGGCTCTTCTTATATCCCGAGACATCCAGGTAGGTCCTCCTGGCTGTTGTGCAGCGTGATACGTATAAGTAGGTTCATAAATATGGAGATAACATATCGTAACATCTTTATAATGGTTTAGAAGACTCTGTATTGTGTGTTTACAACCAGTTTCTAGTAGGGTTTTTAAACGATGTTCAAGTCCATTTTAAATGATCTAAACACTAGAGCAAAGTAGACCGGTAGTCTGTTATAAGCCGTCTATGATGCATTTATCAAATCACCTAACCATGGCAGGTGTTATGCCATATCACACAGTTAGTCGCCACTTACGACATGCTCTATATGGAGCAGTGATTATATTCTTGTTTTTGTCACACAAAGACCGCGGCAGAACATCCGGGCACTTGCGTTGCAGCGTCGATTCTCACTTCGTTGACAAGGCTACCGTAACACATCCTGCTTAGTGATGATGTGATGCATGTCTTGGCCAGTATGTTGCATCTGAACGTGACGTTAGTTTGTGCATACGTATATATTCTTCAACAGACATATCCATGCACCGATGCTAACTTCGCTCTTTCAGAGTTAACGAAACAACTAACCCAGCGTTCACCTAACGTCAACTTTGAGCACCTGGAAACATGCAGTGTCGCAGAAGTTTGGAGAGCTATACTGTGATCCTCTTAGCTGTGAACTTGTTGAGACACTTGCGCTGTACTCCATCTAGGAGGCCCAACTGGCTCACGAGTTGGAGAGCTACACTGTGATTCTCATAGCTCGAGGAGCTTGACCGTGTACTACATCCAGGATAAACCCGAGTGGATCACGAAGACAGTAAAATCTATCCAAAAAAATTTAATTTAACTGAATTTCATTTGATGATATGGACTTTGCCAATGACATGGATTTTCTATCCCATAATTGCAACCAAATGCAAAATAAAATAAGTATACTTGATGAGAAATCACCGATAATGGAGTTGAGAATAGCTAGAGGTAAAAAAAAAAACAACAAAAGATTATAAAGAGCGAATGTTAGCTAGTTAGTTGCCTATAGCAAAGCAATGATGGTGACGTCATGCGGTGTTTAGTCAAGATGTTATATTTGCATTACATTGAGGAAGAAACTGAACTGGTCATTAACCTAAATCTCTTTTGCAAAGCTAGAAAATAAGACATAGAAGAAGAAGAAAAGAAAAAGAAGAAAAAAGAAGAAGAACTTAAGATCTGGTTTAGTCGAGATGTTATATTTGTATTACCTTGAGGAAGAATCTGCGCTGGTCATTAATCTCAATCTCTTTTCCAAAGTTAGAAAATAAGACATAGAAGAAGAAGAAAAAAAAAAGAAAAAGAAGAAAAATGTATGAACAAAAGAAGAAAATGACGACGAAGACACTGAAGAAGAAGAAGAAGAAGACGAAGAAGAAGAAGAACAAGAAGAATACGAAGAAGACGAAGAAAACGAAGAAGAACAATACGAAGAAGAACAATACGAAGAAGATGAAGAATAAGTCTCACCAGTTCACTTCTATTGTCCAGTCCAGGTGTGTATTCCCGAAAATACATCGGGGTCTCTAATGGGATGTTAAATGAGCGATGAAATTGTTTGTGGTCCTAAAGATTGAGAACAAGGGAAGGCATATCAAGTACATCTCCATTATCGGGAGATTTGTAATTCTTAGATGAGCATTTGTTAAAAATAGATTCCTTGTGGCGTTCTCTGCGTCGAGTCATTAACATTCTGCTCACTGCACCAAATTACATTTGTTCGTATTTACGAAACAAACAAATCATACCCCAAATTCGGAATCAAGATGCTGAGCAGCCCATGCGCTGCAGTGGTCAGCGACCCATAGCTGACTGCTAGCGTCAGGGCCAGCGAACCAAAGCTGCAAAGACCCTTCTACACCTCCACGCGGTGATCCTGGATAACAGGCTGCAGCAGGGCAGACTGGCTAAGGAGAAGGGATCGAAGAGAGAATGCTAACCCAGTACTCAAAAAATGCTTGCTGAAGTCGGATCAAAAGGTGCAGATATCGCAGTCAAGCTGTAAACTACGACACAACGCATTTCGTTCTCTGGACTACATTCTGCTACCTAAGCCCTTTCAGTGTTTGGTAGTGGGAGATTAGGAATGCACGAAGCCAAGCCATAATCCAATTCGTGATAAAGCCAGGTGCACTGGGTTCTTAGGAATAATACACCCTACATCACACATTGGATTTGGAAATACGGACACGAAATATGAGCCCGCTTAATAGTGGACATTTTTTTTTGGGGGGGGGGGATTTTATCGTTGAGGTATATTGTAACTGTCTGTGTACATCGGATTCAGGCGTAGATGGACACAAGACATCAAGGACACCCTGAACATGAACATGGAACAGTCGGATAGACTGAGTGCTGATCGAGAGTCCTACCGAGTGGATGTGATGAAATCGACGTGTTATCTTTGATAAAACATGATGACGTCGTATATATCCCGTTTCTATATGATAGGGTAGCACACCTCGTGTTTTACTTAGTCTTCTCTAATGATTTGCCAGATATATTAGAAAAGGAAAGGAGTAAAAATATGTTATAATAGATCATACAGGTAATGTGTGTGAGCAAGTCTAGGTGGCAGTGAGCAAAGGTTAGTGCAATGATGGTAATGATAACATGAAACTTCTTCTTCTTCTTCTTCTTCTTCTTCGTACGCAGTCAGACAGTAACCATTATTTTTTCGAAAATAGCGGCGGTCATCCTGAGGCTGTCGCCACTGCCATAGAGCTTGTCTTGCAGTTTCACTGGTGATGGCCACATCTGCTCTGTCTGATCCTCGTATGTCGGGCAGTTCTGCAGCAGATGTTCAGCGGTCATTTTACCAGTACCGCACGGGCATTCGTCGGTACACCCTATCTTCAATTTGTTGAATAGGTGGTACCTCAGTCTATTGTGGCCAGTGCGAAGTCTGAAGACGACGACCTGCTCTCTTCGGTTCAACTGGTAATAGGCATCGTTTTTGGTGTAACCAGTATGTTCGGTTTCCCATTTGGTCATGTATCTGGCATAACATGAAACATTATACATACGCGAAAGGAAGTGATAATAAAACTGGATAAATCATTGGTGAGACCTAAATTAGATTATTATGTTCAAGTGTGGAATCTTTCGAGTGGATATGAACATGTTAGAAAAGTGGATATGAACATGTTAGAAAAGTGGATATGAACATGTTAGAAAAGATACAAAGAAGAGCTACGAAATTGATAAGGGGATTCCAGAATTTTAGTAATAAGGGCAGATCAAATAAATTGGTCTGCACTGTCTAGAATAGAGAAGAATTTGAGATGACAATACAACTGTATACATTATTCAATGGAAAGGATACATTATACAATACCAAGTGTTTCAAATTACAACCGCCTACAAGAACAAAAATGCACATCTTCAAATTGTTTACAGACAGGACCACATTAGATCTTAGAAAATACTTGTCTAGTCAGAGAGTGGTGGGTGATTGGAATGCATTGCCACAGGATGTGGTGAATTCAAAAATAAATTGCATGCTCACAGCTATTTGTAAATATTGATGGAGTGAAATAACATGGTTGTATATAGACGCTAATGAATCTTTTAAACCAGTATAATGAAGTTAAGTTAGTGTTACAGTGTTACTAGCTCTGCACATATTCAGGATTCCGTTATCCATTCGCATAATTGCCTTGGACCATTATGTATGGAAACAACTTTAACATATTGTGTGACTGAAACGGGCCAAGTATCTTAAAACAGGCACGTTAATACAGGGTGATTGTAAACAATGTGAAAACATGTATGGCATCTCTGACATTGTTTCATCGGGTCTCCACTTGTTCGCCATTGTTGTCAACCCATGTATGGAACCTTCCCCTTGGGCACATGCACACTTCTCTTGCAGCCTGCTATATAGGATCACTGCGTGGAGGTGTAGAACGGCCTTGGCTGCTCTGGTTCGCAAGACCCTGACGCTAGAAGTCAGCTATGGGTCGATGACCGTTGCAGCTAATGCAGCTCATCCCCCTCGCGTTGCTAGAAGTGCCACAAATAGAGAGATTGACATCAGGCTTTTCTCAAGCCAACATGAGCTTCAGTGCGAGGTGGAATACGCTGACCAAGTCCACATCTCAGGGTCTGGTCGTTGTTCCTGGTAACATCGTGTATCACATCAGTCTAACCAAAGGGGTAGGGATTGATACAGAAATGTCCATAATGACAAGCTTTTTACAAGGTGTCGCATTACACTACAGCCAGGAGAACCCCAGTCCACCTTCTCAAGAACACTTCTAGATGTAATGAATGTAATTGTAATAAGCCGAAAAACTAATGTTGTCAGTAGTTTACTCAATGTGGTAAAAGATACGTCAAACAACAACAGGACGAATAACTGCATGGTAAAGTCATTGCATTACTGCATATGCTGTTCTAAATTATGTATTGGAAAATGTCGACAAATTATGTCTACAAAGTTAAGTAACCAATAACATATCTGCTGTATGGATGTGACGTGTAAGCGATCTCACATTTCAAAGGTTTGGCTCTATTAAGGCAGTAGCCGTCTCCTCTTCCTCGCCGCTTTTACTTCCCGAACTGAACCTGTAACCCATTTAAGGCTGGGTCGACCCGGGAACCGTTGCGGTCTGAAAAAAACATTTCCGCTCCAACTGGTGAGTGAAACCAAGACCACTCAGATGCTAAGCCAGCTTGCTAATCACTTCGCTACTGTGTATTTTTCTATAATATTTGGTGAAGCATGAAGTCTAGTAGACAATGAACTGGCTTGCTACACTGGAATTACAGCAAGCCAGAGTTCGATTCACAGACGGACAGAACAAAACAATCATGGCCGCGTTTAGTTTTACTACCGCTTTCTCAAGTCGACCAAACTGTAAATGGGTACCTGACGTATGAGCAGGATAAAAGCTAATGGTCAGGAACTCGAAGTGGTTGACCGTTTTAAATAGCTGGTGTCGATTGTCAGTGAAGGATCAAAATGTGAGGGTTTGGCCAGAATAGCTTCGCAATAGCGGCGCCTGCACGGCTTAACAAAATATGGCAAGATAAACGGTTAGCATTGTGCACGAAAATCAGATGGAAGGTAGTAGCAAACGGGTTGAAAGGGGAAACACAAGGAAACGTGGAGAAGATCTGAACAAATGAGGTATGTTAGACTGTTTCCTTGTGGTCGTAACGTAGGAATGTCCTAGATTGTGCCCTGGTACAATCAATGAACCATTACATCTACCTATATATCTTCAGTCCACATATGTCGTTAGACGTCGTGGGGAGGTGTGACCTCCTTTGTTTCATATTTTCTGACAGGTGAAATTCCACTGGTGACTTGCCAGGTCAATCCCAGCATCTGTTACGTACCGTAGTTTACGATCGCCTATTTTTGAAACTGGTCGAAGTGAAAGCGTAAATTAGAGCAAGGTAGACCCGCAGTCTGTCCGGCACTATATAAGCCGCTCCGCTAACCATATAACCAAGACCTGAAGTTATAGCCACACAGTCTTCTTGTTTCCACATATTCTCTGTGCGGCGAATATCTTTGAACTTGCCTTTTGCTCGAGCAGCGGTCGTTAGGCCTACTCTTGTCGATTTCCATCTCCTAAGGTATTTTTAACGTGCGCGCCCCTAAACACGGGTGTCTGATCTCACTACTCAGAGATCAAGGGAAATATTTACCGGATGATCCACTTGGAATAATCCCGGTCTCCACCGTGATTTGAATTACGACTCTCAGCATCCAAGGCAAACACCTTACCTCACGACCACTGGGTCACCCCAGTCATTACATGTTTGTGTTTATACCAGCTTTTAGCCTACAGTACCGCTGCAACAGTGATCTTTATTTTTCTAAACAAAATAAAATAAACAACGCAACAAGCCAGTGCCAGCTGGTTGTATTCCATACATATGTCATATCAGCAGGTTGTATTCCTTACATATGTCATGTCAGCAGGTTGCATTCTTTACATATGGCATGTCAGCAGGTTGTGTTCCTTACAAATATCATGTCATCAGGTTGTATTCCTTACATATGACATGTCAGCAGGTTGTGTTCATTACATATGACATGTCAGCAGGTTGTGTTCCTTACAAATATCATGTCATCAGGTTGTATTCCTTACATTTGACATGTCAGCAGGTTGTGTTCATTACATATGTCATGTCAGCAGGTTGTGTTCATTACATATGTCATGTCATCAGGTTGTATTCCTTACATATGCCATGTCAGCAGGTTGTGTTCATTACAAATGTCATGTCAGCAGGTTGTATTTCTTACAGATGCCATGCCAGCATGGTGTTTTTCATGTAGATGTCGTTTTAGCATATTGTATTCTTCACCTATGCAATATCAGTTCTGCGGATCGTAATGAATAATATAATGAGGGGTCTTGGTCAGACTTGGACGAACTGGAAGCCTTATGAATGGCTGGGCTAGAGTGGATACCATAACACTGTGACAAACTAGAAAACCAGAGAGCATACACGTTAGCAAAAGAGGGTGGAACACAAATACACACGGACCAAACTGATACAGGAAAAGAGAATTCTAAGCCCAGCCATTTGAAAAGTAGACAACACATGAACGAAACTAATGAGACAAATATTGACACGAAAAAGTAGAAGAGAAGGTATGTACGATTGAAGAAGAAGTACCATTAAATGAAAATGATCAGAAAAATAGCAAGATATTTAAGAAGAGGAAGTAGGTTGATGACGAACAATTCAACACAATAAGAAGAAATGGATAAAAAGTAAGAACCAGACAACGAAGAAGAGTAAAAAAATGATGTAAAGAACTAGATCATAAATAAGAAGAAGGAACATGTTGAACGAGACGAAGATTATCAAGAATAAGAAGAACGAGAACAAGAATAAGAGCATGAAAATGAAAACAAGATAAAATAGAAAGAAGAAGACTAGAAAATAAAATGAGGAAAAACAAGAAAAACAAGAAGAAGATAAAAATCGTGATGCTGATAATGAAGATGATAAGAAAGAAGTAGACGAAAATTATGATGATGAGGAAGACAAAGAAGAAGAAATAGAAGAAGAAGCAAAAGATGAAGAAGAAGAAGCAGAAGAAGAAGAAGAAGAAGAAGAGGAAGAAGAAAGAGAAGAAGAAAGAGAAGAAGGAGAAGATAACGAAGAAAATGGTGATGAAGATTAAGAGGAGGTAGAAGAAGTAGAAGAAGCAGAAAAAAAGGAAGAAGAAGAAGAAGAAAAAGAAGAAGAAGAAGAAGAAGAAGAAGAAGAAGAAGAAGAAGAAGGATGAAGAACATAGAGAACAAGAAATAGAAGACGACGAGGAAGAAGAAGAAATATATATATATATTGTCAGAACCCATTCTCTGAGAAATATACTAAATACCTGAATACTGTGTTCATAAATGCGATTATTGGCGTCCTGTTTGGAAAATTCAATCTGGTCATGTCTGCTGTCATGTGATTGGGTATTGAGACTTGACGTCGATCGATGCACATACATGACATTCTCAGCTATGTCTGTCTTTGTCCTATCCCTGACAGAAATTATTTGAATAAAAACATGGTTTGTTAATTTTTTTTGAAACGATCTATTTATCTATCTATCTTCAGTCCACTTATGTCGTTAGACGTTGTAGTGAGGTGTAAACTTATTTGTGTCATGTTTTTTCGGCAGGTGAAAATCCACTGGTGACTTTTCAGGTCAATCTCAGCATCTGTTAGCTTCTGGAATATACGATCGCCTATTTGTGAGACTCAAGTACCAGAGGCAAACATTTTACCTCGAGACCACTAGGTCCCCCTTTGAAATGACCACGATTTGTTACTATATCCGCGGTAAGCAATTGTTGCTGGAAGGAAGTATGGTGTAAATCAATATGCTAGAAAGTTTCCTCATTCAAGTTGTTTGTCCATCGTTTACGAAGAGGAGTACATTGCCATCTGCAAATCCTAGAGTGGGTTTTTATGTGGCTGATGAAACCAATCCGAGTCCGAAAATAAATGTAACACTGAGGGCAGGGAAAAACTATCTAACCGTCAGACGGAAGCAACAGGACTCTTGCCTTTCGTGTGACCAGACTTCGTGCAGCTTGCTTGATTGTTGTCTGCTCCATATGCGACTTACCAGAAGTTGAGCGGCAAACAGATTGACCTGCAGAAAGGTTCCTCCAATTGTTAAACTCAATGCCGAAGTTATACATATCCAAAGACACACACACACACACAGAACAAAAATACACGCAATAACGCTTTGCCAGAGTGTATGCATTCCTGTCGCTCACACAAATTTCAGATTGTGGAGGGAGAATTCTTTACTTTACAAGGTTATGCTAAATGCCACAGGTGTCATATACTGTGGAAATGACCTAAAAGTTCAAAATGTATCGGCACATCAACAGCACAGATTATGGGGAAACAGGGGAAACGTGAAGATTCCGGACTACAGGCATGGCGGCACATGACAGATGCACTTCTATGTTTTTGTCGTCAGTAAGGTAGCTCTACCAAGGTTATTATCTGCTGCGAACACTCAATTGATATTATCGCATCTAAAGTGAAGGACAAAGCAGGCTCAACGATTGAGAGAGCCAGACTATAACAGCAGCTGGACACTTGCCGAGAACATCCATATGTGTCACGATTGGCGTTCAGTCTGTTGTTCTAGGCTTCCACTTTAGTATGTTGTTCTAGGCTTCGACTTCAGTATGTTGGTCTAGGCTTCGACTTTAGTATGTTGTTCTATGCTTCTACTTTAGTATGTTGTTCTAGGCTTCAACTTTAGTATGTTGTTCTAGACTTCCACTTTAGTATGTTGTTCTAGGCTTCAACTTTAGTATGTTGTTCTAGGCTTCGACTTTAGTATGTTGTTCTAGGCTTCGACTTCAGTATGTTATTCTAGGCTTCAACTTTAGTATGTTGTTCTAGGCTTCCACCTTAGTATGTTGTTCTAGACTTCCATTTTAGTATGTTGTTCTAGGCTTCCACCTTAGTATGTTGTTCTAGGCTTCGACTTTAGTCAATTGTTCTAGGATACGCCTTTAGTATGTTGTTCTAGGATACGACTTTAGTATGTTGTTCTAGGCTTCCACCTTAGTATGTTGTTCTAGACTTCCATTTTAGTATGTTGTTCTAGGCTTCCACCTTAGTATGTTGTTCTAGGCTTCGACTTTAGTCAATTGTTCTAGGATACGCCTTTAGTATGTTGTTCTAGGATACGACTTTAGTATGTTGTTCTAGGATACGACTTTAGTAAATCGTTCTAGGATACGACTTTAGTATGTTGTTCTAGGATATGCCTCTAGTATGTTCTTCTAGGACACGCCTCTAGTTTGTTGTTCTAGGATATGAATTTACAGGCTGTTGTTCTAGTATAGGAATATACAGTCTGTTGTTCCAGGATATCACTTTATATCCTGTCGTGTTGGGATACGACTGTTCAGTTATAAGCGGTCACCTTTAACAACATTAAGTCTGATGCAGCTATAAGCTTGGTTTACGACAGACAACTACTACTTAAAAATACAGCATGTACATCAGTAAAAAAACAAAACATGGTATTGCTTGGGAACAAGATGTGGAATGACAGCATGTGACGAATAACGAATCGGACCACGATAGAAGCGTATTAAAAATCGTCTACCCTAGCATTTGACTAGGACTAGCAAATTGAGATTATCTTACTTGACAGATGATCCCGTCTTCTTAGCATCTGGCGTCTGAGGATTCCCTTCGTAACGTGAAGCTGGGGACAGCTTGCTGCGAATGGCGAACCCCGTGGTGACCAGACGAAGAACAGCTCTGCCCTTGGTGTCGTGGACTATGTAACACGTCGGTTGTAATCCTGTGCCCTTGTTTCGTTGCTGACTGTGCCATATAAACAACATAATATATATATATATATATATATATATATATATATATATATATATATATATATATATATATATATAAGCAGTAAGTAATAGAACCACCGGCTAGGAAAACATGTGTTAGATACAGCAGTTTATTTTCTGGAGAAAAAAAATTGTTGGTGCGTCTGACCCGGTCGAGAAGAGTCTGTCCTAGAAATCAGACCTTTTCAGAATTTTGTACTCGTGTTTGTCAATGTTTTTAGTTTCATAGAAAACATTAAATGAGCAGTTTGACTCGACGTTTTTGACTGAACAAAATACAAATGGTTGCAGTTGGCCTACACATGAATAGAAAGAAAACAGAGATCAAGCTCAACGCCTTCTAATTAATATACAATATTCGCCTTTTAGATTGTCGCGTCAAAAAAATAAATTCGAATATCTACTTAGACCAAGAGATCACGAACTCCCATTCATTAAATCCGGATATCTCACGAAGGATAACAACGTCATCTATATTAAGCCCATAATGCAACAGATGCGGGAAGTCAACGCTAGGGTTCATACCTTCCACCGTGTGGTTATCCCGGCCATGGTATATGGCTGCGAGGTGTGGAACCTACGAAAAGACGATGTAGTTAGACTCCGCGTTGCCCAGGGAGCGATTGAGTGAAGAACATTGAAGATCTCCATTCGAGACCAAATCCGGAACGTAGAAATCAGACGTCGAACTTCCTTCACTGACATCATAGATGTCGCGCTGTTACAGAAATATAGATTAGTCGGACATCTTCGGATAACAGATAGACACGTAGAGTGACGTCTTGCTGGCCATAAAACTGTAGAGGGCGACCGAGGATGAGGTGGAGATATGGCATAATGGAGGCCCTGGGCCCAACACGGTACACCAAGGAAAAAGAGCGACATGAGTTTACTCAACATTTAGCTACCTGGCATCAGACGTATATGCCTTATTGAATGCCAGGATTGATATATTTTGCTATTGAGAAACCATTGTTTAACTTCGACTAGCATCGTGTTTCTCAATGTGTTTAGTTTAATACTTACTTTCCGTGTCCAAACACCATTTCACACGGGACCCGTGCAGTATTCAGAAACTTGAACTGCCTTGTCGTTCACTTGTTTCAGGGAGGTTGGGACAGGACATCAGACGATATTGGTCCTGAACTGCGCCGAATTCACATGTGTCGACATCTGAGTTTCCCCATTTCTTCAAGTTCGCTCTGCATCTTGAGACACCAGTTCGAAGTCTGTTCATTGCCTTCTACACAGCTTAGGGCAGGTGGTGTCCAGGAGCAGCCTCTTCCTTGAGCTCTATCCATGGATCCTGCATTGTTTCGCGCCACCTCTCGATGCGTCGACCTTCCGGGCTTGTCTGGATGGTCTCTTTCGATTTTAAGAAACTGTATCTTGATTTAAGTCTTGTGGCTTGTTCCTGATAGCCAAACATCGCGTGTCTAGAGTCGTTTTCCTGTTTCCCTCGTTCGATTTCCGCAGCTACACCTCTTCTTGTATCAGGTAGTGCAATGCCAATTAAGGGGATATACTGTGTTTGTGGGGATGGGTTTAAGGCACCCCGACACTATCCTTCCCATCTCGTTCACTGTTGTATCAACTTGTTTTGCATGGGCGAAGTTTTTCCAGACTGGGGCTGCATATTCCGCTGCGGAAAGGTACAAGGCAATCGATGATGTGCGTAAGACTGTTGGCTGAGCACCCCATGTTGTTCAAGTCAAATGTTTAATAAAAGATGATGTTTACAATTAACTTATCTTGTTGCTCGCACTTGTGTACGGATAAAAACAACATTTCTAAACGCGCTTTAGTCTTGAGTTTTCCTGATTTTTAAGTATAATGAAGCCAACGCAAACTTTCAGACGATCCAAAATTCGTATTTATCAGATGTGTGTGAATACTGTCTTTCTGTATGGTTCATAAACTTGGAGCCTACTTAAACAGGACATATCAAGACTCAATGCATTTCACCTGCGCAACCAGAGACGCATCCTCGCAATCCAATGGTTCGAACTCGACCGTAATGTCGAGGTGTCTGCAAAAACGAGTCTTTCCTCTCTCTCGGTCACTCTGGCCCGCCGCCGCCTGTCTCTGTTTGGTAATGTGGTACGACTTGACCAGGAAGTACCGGCTAACCTAACTAGATAATGTCCAAGTCAACTATGTGCAACAACTCTCTCCCACTGGGGGGGGGGGGGGGGCACTAGTCTTGCCATTTTGGGTGTAGCATATTAAGTTCAGAGTAGCGTGGATGGGTTAGGCGACAGCTAGTCGTATATCAGACTGTCACATTTAGGATTACAGAGTGATAAGTAGCCATATCAGGCAATTTGAAAAAAACGGAGTGGTGGAGTAAGATTGACGGCTGACCAGTCAGCAGGAAAGGAACAGGATACCTAGTGCCTCGGTCATTTTTGCTAAATAGAGAATATGAATTAGAGACTTGGCAGACAGAGAGGACATTCAAGATACACAGCTTAAACGGGGAGGATATCTCATTATACATCAAGAGTGTTGCACTATTTCTCACTGGAGCGAATAGGGAACTTTCTGTAAACATTACATCCTCTGTCACAAGGTTGTTGAAAACACCTGGAATTTCAAATCCCGAAGCATCTGTCAAAAATGGTGTGCAATTCTGAAGGCTGTGTCGAATGTGAGTTGTAACCTGAATCCTCAGGGAACACCCTTAAAATATTAGCATGAAGCTATTATTGCACATCCCAAGACTGACGATCGGCACAGATCAACTTCAGCATATCAACTGCTAGAGGGGACACGTGATTATGTAGTAGATAGTTAATTAGTCAGTGTAGAACAAGATGTGTATAGCCTGAAATAGATATGAAGTTAGACTACCGAACTGGGTTTATAGTCCAGGGATTCCATTCAAGCTGATGCACGTAACATTCCCTGAGATATAAATACTGAGCTATTAATTAGTAGTTAGTTTTATCTATGTTGTTAGACAGACTAAACTTACATACATTGTCTCAACGACTGATCAGCGTCGTCTCTCCCTCTTCGGGCACGTTGCTAGCCTTTTCGGGAAGTCCCTTCCTACGAGATGCTCCTGAAGGCTGTGGGGACGAGTTACGAAGAGAAGCCGTGCTTAAACTGGAGACGTCCTCGGGGCCGCAGTCACAACACCTAACACAGATTGTTACTTCCAAAACAGAACTGCAGGCCACCTAGGACGCGACCACCAGACGTGGTCATGAAAACGGTCATTCGACCCGACGGGCCCTGGTCGCCTAAGCGTACTATTGTTGTATTGTTGTAAACCATAGATTTGTAATAAATAAATATCTTATTTTATGGTTAAATATGTATTAGTATTTACTATGTTGAAGTCGTAACTCTCTTTCGAATTATATCACCCAGGGGTGCATATGCCATCTACCAACCCTCGCCAAGCAGCTCTGTCCTGTGCCTTCTATCACCCAGGTGTGCATAGGCCATCAACCAAACCTCGCCAAGCAGCTCTGTCCTGTGCCTTCTATCACCCAGGTGTGCATAGGCCATCAACCAAACCTCGCCAAGCAGCTCTGTCCTGTGCCTTCTATCACCCAGGTGTGCATAGGCCATCAACCAACCCTCGCCAAGCAGCTCTGTCCTGTGCCTTCTATCACCCAGGTGTGCATAGGCCATCAACCAACCCTCGCCAATCAGCTCTGTCCTGTGCAATCTTTTCTACTTCCTTCCAACATGTTCCTGTTTTCTTTATATCCGCCTTCAGATCTCGTCTCAATATATTCCTTGGGCTGCATATCCCTCTCTTTCCCTCGGGGTTCCATCACAGGGATTGCCTGGTGATATTGGTTTAGGGCTTTCTTAATGTATGACCCATCCATCTCCACTTCCTTCTTAAGTTTTCGTGTTCCAATTTATCTTGCCTCGCTCTCTCCCACACTATGTAGGTTGGAAATTTTCAAACCATGTTATACCAAGATTATTTATCATGCATCTGTTGACAAAACCCTGCAGTCTCCTGTCATTCCTTTGGGTCATCCTCCATGTTGCCGCTCCATACAGCAGGACTGGCTTCACATTTGAATTTAAAATCCATATTTTTTGTCTTCCTTATTATTTTCCTGGAATTATACGTGGAGTTTCACCGTTCAGAATGCAACTCTTGCTTTGTGTATCCTGTTTTTAAAAAAAATTCTCGTCTGTCCCTCCTTCCTTGTTGATGATACTTCCTAGTTATGTATGTGTATACCTCTACCTGAAGCCGTAACGTCAGGTATTGAATGTTTTGATGTTTAACACAATCGGAAAGAAATCCAAGCTCTATCACACATTTGTATTTGTAAATAAATAGTTTTAGCTGCGCTTGATCAGCTAGGTTCTCGATTAACTCCGGTGTTTGTGTTTGTTTTGGATGTTCTCGAGTTTCTGAACGGATTTATATTTTCATTGATCTCTGTCTTACATAGCTGCTTTACTGTGTGAATGTGTCTTTGTTCTTCTGAGCGGTGTATTTCGCAGGTTGAAATACATTTTGTTCGCGATCTTTGCATAATTTAGTAAAAATATATGGCCATTTTCGGTCGAATATCGCTCATCTCCCAGTTGCTGAAATCGAGGCCCACATGACAACACTAGGTCCGCTTGGCCGCTCCCCAGCGTCAGACCAAGACAAAATGCGATCTACAAGGGCTCTTCTTCACATCTTGATGTCAATTTTCACTTGCCCCCCACCGGAGACCCTAGACACCCTCTCATTTCTCCGTATTCTAAGCGGAGAAATAATTTCATAGCCTCGCAGGAGGACAATATTCACAGGGTGCAGAGGTGGAGCTCAAGTCTGGAAGACGACACCCTCTGACACTGGATCGACACTTAGGAGAAGGAGAAGTCCTCAAACACCTCCTCCTCGCGGTCCAAATACCAAGGCAGCGGAGTACCGAGATCCCACTCGTGGATCACGGTCGACACCCTCATCGCCCAATAGAGACGCCGCAGAGCTCCCACTGGCCTGGCAGAGCGCCGTTTTGACTGGTCATGGTGGCGTCCGCCCGACGCAACAGGCCTCAGATGCCTAGGCGAACATTATTACTATTATTATAAACAGTATTTAAATGTGTGCACACATGTTATGCGGACTTACCTGGGAGACACTACCTGCTTGTCTGGCACTAACATCACAGG
Organism: Ariolimax columbianus; assembly: GCA_036924085.1. Lineage (NCBI taxonomy): Eukaryota > Metazoa > Mollusca > Gastropoda > Stylommatophora > Arionidae > Ariolimax > Ariolimax columbianus. The sequence goes on from JAVGWX010000012.1 coordinate 82,885,279, forward strand.
ACTACTGCGTCGCTTCTTACACTCAAAGTTTGGATTCATAGTGTGAAGCTGTGTACCGCCTTCTCGTGGAGTGTGACTGGCATCATTAAGAGAATGCCCCCCTCTCATTGTATGACCTGTTCGAAACAATTGTAGTTTATTTAATCAAAACATAGTCTCATTTCACATAGTCTCATCATGGATATTCTGTTCTCATCACATTTCATATCGTATTTTATTTACTCATCACAGCGCATCGCTTCTTCATTTTTTTTTTCATTTCAGAATCTACAAGTGTAACATCGCCTGCTATCTTCTATTATCTTCTCACTTCATCTCACACCTTTTTTTCTCTGACCCTCTCATGCCATCTAATCCCATTTCTTCTCTTATTTTATCAGCACATATATTTTCTTATTTTCTCAAGTGTTAACGTATCTTCTCATATCATCTAATCTCATATCTTCTATTCTCTGTTCATCCCATCTCACATTTGATCTTATCAAATGTTCTCACCTCATCTAATCTCATATCTTATATTCTCTTTTCAACTTCTCATCTAATCTCATATCGTATCTACTCATCTCATATAATTTCATCCTATCTTATCATCTCATGTACTCTCAAATTGAATCGTATCCTCTCATCTGATATTTTCTCTATTTTATCTTCCAGTCCCATCCACAAATCCTAGCTTTTGTTATTATTTAAGATACCCATAGTATGGATCGATGAACATCTCCTTCCCTCTACAGAAGCGGTTATGTTTTGGGACTCACTATATATCATTCACGCTATGGTACGATCTCTTAAACAAATTTTGCGATCAACAACATAATGACAGTCCACGCGACGAAGTATTCCTGTGATGGAACAAAGGACATAGCGAGGCACCATGAAACAAAATAGCGGATAGCCTGTTTCAAAACATAAGCATAATAATGTTTGCGTAGGCGTCAAATGCTCGTTGCGTCGATTGACCACTACCATGCCCAACTGCTGATGCTATGTTCATGAGTAGCGTGTTGACCAAAATCCCTACAGACTCCCCAGGTGGAGCTAAGTACTCCGCATCCTTGAGATAATGGCTGCGAGGAGTGTGTTAGACCAATGTGTGTATCGAGCCATCCGTGTCTGTCCATGTCAAACTCTCTGTTTCCACGTGTCCTGCCGCCGAGAGTTCTAAATGTGTCCACCTGTTGGTCAAAGTGACCTTTGATGTGTTTAGAATACGTGTAACCTCTGGTGGAGGGAGGGGCGGACAGGAGTAAGTCGGCTTCAGTCCGAGCAGAAATGTTCTTGAGTAGTGATAACCTGAACTGAATTCTGGTGTGCAGTTAGGCGGAACATTAAGCTCCGTCATGGACTGGTTTCCCACGACTTGAACCAGACATGCAATGCAGCGACATGCAGCATAACAAACAAGATAACCGATCGAAAGCACACAAAAAAGAATAGATTCCAAAGCAACTACATAATTACACGAATCCTTAGAATAAATACTTTGGTAAATATGGCTGAGCCGGGGGAAGACGTGGACAGTGTATTTAGCCAAATATCACAGTCAAATAATATTGGTGACATAAAAACACTACACAGACTATTATTTCAATTCAGAATAGAGCGCACAAGGGTCAACAGCCACTAACACCGCATAAATACCCACCGCCACTACATGCTTTTAAATAGACTGCTCTTATATTAATGAAACAGTTAGATACCTTCTCACTGAATGCAAAGTGATTGCTATCGAAAAAAAAAATGTTTTTCCAAATGCTGCATACAACTGTCAATGAACTGAATGGCACAGTGGAACAGTTGAAGAAGGCATATATATATATATATATATATATATATATATATATATATATATATATATATATATATATATATATAAAACATAATGCTATTGATCTACCAATAGTAATTATGCTCGGCAGTTATAGGATAACAACAGATTTGCTATTACTGCACTCCGGACAGACCAACGGGTACTTGATCTCTCTTTTATTAAATGAAGAACGGTGTGTAAAATGATTCCTGTATCTCGCTGGCTCTACACATTCGTTCGCAAACTCGCAGACGATGCTCTTTGCTCGACCAAGGATTAGATTCAAATTCCTGTAGTCTGTCAATCGTCAGTTCATTGATTGCAGTGTCGATGTCCATCAGGCAGTTATTGAATGTTTTAAACACTTCTTCAACATATGTGCCTGAAGTGTCTAGTCCCAACTGTGGATACAGGAGAGACTAAAGTGTCTGATTTTCCTAATATGGGTGATATGGAAGATAATATGTCTTCTGTCCCCACTGAACAACATGGAAGATAATATGTCTACTGTCCCCACTGAACAGCATGGAAGATAATCGTTCTCCCCACTGAACAGAATGGAAGATCATCTCTCCACTGTCCCCATTGAACAGCATGGAAGATAAACTGGCTACTGTCCCCACTGAACAGCGTGGAAGATAATCTGTCTACTGTCCCCACTGAACAGCATGGAAGATAATATGTCTACTGTCCCCACCAAACACCATGTAAGATAATATGTCTATTGTCCCCACTGAACAGCATGGAAGATAATCGGATTGCTGTCCCTACTATGGTAAGTGCGCGCCAGGAGCACATACTTAAGAGATTTTATGAAAATGATGAGATGCAGCTAATGCCAGTGCTTTGATCGTGGGTGCATCCACGATACTATATGGAATTTGGTCTGAAAATAAGAGTTGACCACACAAAGTTCGTGGAATACACAGAGCTATAGGAGCCGCTGGCCCTTTTCATTAATTTTTCCAACTCCAAACTTGCCAAGACATGAAGGCCACGAGTCATGATCAGCGCCCGCTCTGAGCATTAAGACATTATTCAACACTTAATCCCCGATAACAGTGTATGACACATACGATCTTTTAGATAATGATGTTAGTAAAAAAGTACATTTCAAGTAGGATTTTTCAAAGTGACCAATGTGCAGCCGTCGTTTTGTGATTCATTTATGGAAAAACAAAGAAGTCCAGAGTAACCTTAAATGTGGCATTAAATTAGTTCTCATTTGTCCATTTCTTTGTATTGTCAAAGTTTGTGGTGGAAACTTGATTAGCTGATTGAATCCGGTGTTATCAGAAGTGAGTTGAAATGTCGCTTTCCGGAGTCACTATAATACGTGATGTGCAATTGTGAAAGTCGTTTGCCCTGTTCTGAATCTTATAGATGGATTGCCGATTTGAGATGGAGTACGAAATTGGCTGGTTGACGTATAAGCGATCGGGGAAGATATAAACTGGTAAGGGGAAATCGGGATCAATCGATGAGCGGATTCAGGGGAATATGTTATGGGGGTTAGGGAGGGGGGACACATGATTAGAAGGTTGGAGCAGGGAGAACGGTAAGGTGATGGGTCGTTTAAGGGAGGGTGATTGGAGCAGGGAGAACGGTAAGGTGATGGGTCGTTTAAGGGAGGGTGATTGGAGCAGGGAGAAAGGTAAGGTGATGATCCGTTTAAGGGAGGATGGGATGGACATGCTGGGGCGTGAGCTGAGTTGGAAGGAGATTTGAAATGATGTAATTGATGGAGGAAGGAAAAATATTACAATGTGGGTGTAATACGAAAAGAAATGTAGGAAGGGGATGGACCGATAATTGTTAAACTGGTTATGTTTATGTCGTTGTGTACAGTTCCCCTGATGAGCATGTATTATGTAAGGATCTGCTAGGACTTAGTTACAAATAATGAACTATTAAGGCTACCTTGCGACTTTTGCTCGCCCTGAAACACAACATGTCGTTGTTTAACAAGGTCGAGGACCGACGTCATCTCAGAAGTAGTGAGAACATGCAGTTGAAGCCAAGCACAGCACAACCCCCTGGAGGACCTCGTTCCACCTTCATCATCACGCTCGGAATGTGAGAAAAGCCACTGCAACCTCTAACAAAACACCCTTCTCGGGGCGCACAAAGAGTAAACCTACTCATTGTATTTACAATAATAACAAC